>CM060305.1:141495291-141530291 GCA_030674185.1 Monoplex corrugatus
GTGTGTGTGTGTGCATTGTTATTGTCATTGTTATTGTTGTTTAAAGCTCAGCCGACTCCGTAAAGCCATATCAGGGCTATAACCGCTTCAAAACAGACAAAAACTGCAACAGAAAAAAAAGAAAAGAAAATTAAGTACACATATCGATGCATTCCCGCACGTAATCTGAGAACATGCTCCCAGTGTTGACCACTCCGTCCAATTTATTGCACAGGGGGTTTAAAAAACACACCTGAATACAAATTTAAGCATTCCTAAGGACACCAAAACATACATGAAAACGGGCATAAATTACTTAAAATTGCTTCCGCATATCTCATTTCCCTAGAGCCAGAAATGCACTTAATACATGTACCCAATTATGAATCCTAAGAAAAAGTACGAAAGACTTTTTATCTAACACATACAGGTTAATGGACCAGCAAGGCAGAAAATAATAGGAAATGACAGAAAGCAAAGGAACAAGGCAGAAACAAAGAGAGTGACAGAAAAGAGGAAATTTCTCGCACAGAATTTTCAGAAAGTGGGATACTATTTATACTGAAACAGCCCCTGGCATCCCCACAAGGGTGTGTGTGCATGTGTGTGTGTTTATATATAATATATATATATATATATATATATATATATGTGTGTGTATGTGTGTCTGTGTGTGTGTCTCTCTCTCTGTCTGTCTGTCTGTCTCTCTCTCTCTCTGTCTCTCTCTGTGCGTGTGTGTGTGTGTTCATTTCTCTTGACTCCAGAATAAACAACTTCCACCCATGTTGGCAAAGCGAGCATTCTTCATCTAGAGACTTAGGTTTTATAATTGTGATGACATGTCATTTGCTTTTAATGTTACCGACATTTATCGTTCAGCTTATCCAAAACTTCGTCGCGTTAGTGTTATCCGCCCATATCTGACCGCTAACACAATAACAATACTGATCTGAGCTTTTGTCGTCTCTATATGACAATTCTCTTCTTTCTAGCTGCTCACAGTACACTCTCGCCAAAACTCAAATAGTTCATAATTATGCTGCAAAGCTAGTTTTGAAGGCTGGCAAATATGATAATGTTCAACCACTTCTTTACAAACTTCATTGGCTCCCAATCCGAGCCTGGATACGCTTCAAATTTTTAAAATGTCTCTGTTACGACATTTTTCTTTAAAACAACCTAACAACCTTTGCCTGTGTTTTTGATGACCTCGCAATTATACTCCTTTGAGACAGCGCGGATCATCATCAGATAAACGCATTCTTGTCTTGTATTGTGTCATAACATGCTTATATCATTGATTTCTGATTGGTTTTTATTTTATGCATACGTTTTCTGTAAAGTGTAAATTAAAGCACTTAGTGAGCATGCTTCCCAGGATAGTGCGTGATAACGATCATCATTGTAGTGTTTATATTATTCTTTCTTCTTCTTGTTCTTCTTCTTCTTATCATCATCATCGTCATCATCATCATCATCATCATCATCATCATCATCATCATCATCATCATCATCATCACTATCATCATTATCATGTCTGGTACAAAATATATCCAAATGAGTTTTGCAGCTGTCACTACACATTACTTCGAGCGAATGTGGAATTCTTTCTCATTTAAAAAAATGTTTTTATAGACAAAAACACAAAATGTGCATTTACACACAACTGCCGCGACTTAATAGCTCTCATTCTATCCCTTTCAAAAACGCATTAAAAGACATAGAAACGGAAGTTTCAACGTAAAGAAGACAAGAAGAAGAAGAAGAACAACAACAACAACAAAAGAAAAGATTTGCAAATTAATGCAAATCACGAATTGAGCTGCACCTCATACCACGCCATTCGAAAGACATACATGCTCTTATACATGGATGCCGCCGTTCAGTGTGTCTCCATATTCCCCTGATATTTCTTCCTTAGATCGCAGTCTACATGATCAGGCGACGAATGTGGCCGTTTTCTTTTTCTAGTTCCTGCCGGCTCCATGGAATTTGGTATCTGAGGAGTTGTCGTTTTCTGTATATGTCCTCTGGTACCACAAGAGAACGGGACAGACCTCTAGTAGCTGAAACTGTTGAGGTGTAGGACCCAGCGGTGTCCCATCGTGAATGAACAAGCGCCAGCCTCATGAGATGTAGATGACCATGTACAGATATTTGTGTTAGACTGCATGGTACCTTGGTTTGTTAAAAGGCGCTCACAGGCCTTGTACCTCTGATTTCAACCTTCATAATTATCTCCTTTAAAAAAGCGATTTAAAATGTCATGGTTCTAACTGAAACAGCGCGGAAGATGGTTTGCACGCGCACACACACACACACACACACACACACACACACACACACACACACACACACACACACACACATACACACATACACGCACGCACGCACGCACGCACGCACGCACGCGCGCGCACACACACACACACACACACACACACACACACACACACACACACCCCGCTCCAGAGATTGAAGTTATAGGCTAATAAGTAAAGGTGAAAGACCACCAAAGAAATGGGAATTCTTGATGATCAGCACCAATATATCAATGACAATCCATCATTTAATTCCACCACAGACGAAAAGAACAGCGTCACTGGATAACATACTCTGACTACAGGAATGATCTCCTTCTCTGCCTCATCTTCTTTTTCTTGCCCTTCGTTTCTGTTGCTGATATGTAATAACCATAGGTTTCAGAAGAGGTTTTTAATGTCAGAGATCGTCGTGTGTTTTGCTCCCTACATGCTCTACATGTAAATGGGCTATCACAGTCTTGTTTGTTTTTAAGGTGCAGGGACACGTAGAGGGAGGGGATAAAGCTTTCAGTGTCTAGACAGCAGATATCTATATGTGTGTGTTTATGTTTGTGTGTGTGTGTGTGTATGTGTGTGTGTATGTGTGTATGTTTGTGTGTGTATGAGAGAGAGAGAGAGAGAGAGAGAGAGAGAGAGAGAGAGAGAGAGAGAGAGAGGGGGGTGTTGGATGTGTGAGTGTACGTGTGTTTCTTTGCTGGTAGAAAGATAATGCTTACAGATTTACGAGTGATCCAGACAACGAACACTGCACGTTTGGTAGATCGTTTGCCTGGCACAAAGGTTTTATTGTTACCAGAAATGTCTGACTAGGTATTTGCAATGACTGACTTCTCTCTTCCACTGCTTTCGTCCCGACTTTATTTCTACAGGCTTTCTGTTCATCCCTTATCCCTCCGTTTCGTCTGTCGTTTCCATTTTATTTCATTTAAGGACGGATTTAACTCAGCATGTGGCTCTCTCTCTCCCCCCCCCCCCCCCCCTTCTTGTCTGTCTGTCTGTCTCTTGTGAAAGAGAGTTTCGCTTGGTCGTCAAATATGGGAAATAAAATTATAAGGTAGACAATATTTCTTTGAGTCTCTGTCCCTGTCTGTCTGTTTGTTTCTCCCTCTCTGTCTGTCTCTCTGTCTGTCTGTTTCTCTGTCTCTGTCTCTCTCTCCCCCCTTTCTCTTTCAATGAAAAACCCAGCAAGAATTTTCAACAGCTCTCCAACTACATAAAGATGAAAATCAATCAACACTAGGTCCCGGTTTTATTGGCGGTGGGCAATTTTCCGATAAAAATAGTATCCCCGTTCTCCGCTTACAGAGTGCTGCAAGCAGCTTTTCACTATCTTATCTCTTGCTTGCTCAGATTTTCTTTTTTGTTTTTTTTATTCTTCTTTTTGATATCGCTTTAAACTTGAATCTGATCTTTTTATGCTTCCTGGTCTGTTTACCTATTATTTTTTTTCTAAAAGAAGATTATATCATCTCGACCAGAGGAGTGTGCGTGTGTATGTATGTATGTGTGCGTATTTGTGTGTGTTTGTGTGTGTGTGTGTGTGTGTGTGTGTGTGTGTGTGTGTGTGTGTGTGTGTGTGTGAGAGAGAGAGAGAGAGAGAGAGACAGAGAGAGACAGAGAGAGAGAGAGAATGTGAATGTGTGTGTGTGACAAATATGTGAACAATATTTTCAAATCTCTTTATTGCTGGATCTTGGCCGGACGCTGGTCAAAGCTATGGACAGGTAAAGAATCGTGAAATCATAAATTAGGAAATATGGTGCTAAGACCAATGTCACAAGGACAAAACAAGGCGTCTGAAATCAGCACTTTTTGAGGAAGGTATGAGAACAGCACTTTCTCAGGAATTTCTGATAATATTTAAGATCTGTTTCATTGTTATGACAATCTACCAATGGCCTCAATGCACATCAAACTTTATTTCAACCGACCTTCTTCAACGTTACAGTGACCTTTGGGAAGAATAAGATTCATTCTCTGTAAATTTTTGGTATAAAAAGGACATTGTTAGGATGGCCTAACCGTATTGTTTTTCTCTTTTCTTCTTCTTTCTGTCTGTTTAATCTTGAGTGCGGTATTTTCCAGCTTCCTGGCCAGCTCATGTTTTTATTCCCAACAAAATCTGCTTTTGCAATCCCTGAAATGTACGGGCGCTGTATTCCAACGTCTCGACAGTGAGATATAATTGTAAACTCTGGAGTCAGCAGTGGTTACAAAGATGATTTTCCCCAAGTGGCTTTTTAGTTATCAGTTGTGAAATAATCTAGGTGTGTGTATGCATCGCGCACGCGCGCGCGGTGTGTGAGTGTGTGGGTGTGCTTGCATTTGCGTGCGTGTGTGTTTGTGTGGGTGAGTGAGTGTGGATTGGCCTGGTTTTTTTATTTTTCAATTTTAACAATGGACAAAGATACATCAAAAATTTGTCCTGTGACCCTGAACTCGTAGGGGAGTGAGGCTGAAGAGACTCAACTATTTTTGGTACCGACATTATTAGGGCGGAGCCCTTCTCCTCTCCCTCGGTGCTTTATCTTTCTCTAACTTTAAAAAAATCAAGTAGCCATTCACAGCTAGGGAGACTGTAGGTGGTACACACTTATAAAGTTCCACGGGCGTAATTTGCATTCGTGCAAACACATGCAAACGGATTGGAAGAGAAGTGCTCTACCTCGGCATCAACCAGGCCTCTGAGAGTGAATGTGTCTGGAGCATCATGCCTGGCCACTTTCGCGGTCGTTCAAACAAGCCCTGTGGTTGAAGTAAGACAACGTTGGGAGCTTCCGGTTGCTAAGTGTCGAGACTATAATAGTAAGGGGAAAGGTGTTGACAGCTATGCGAGCTGGTGGCAGGGCGGGCTGTCCGAAAGACAGATGAAAACCAGAGAGGGGCGAGAGAGGGGTCTTCCATTCTCTCTTGGTTCAGAGGCTGGGCTGTACCTGGTTAGTGCACGTTGTGTGGCTATGCCATCTCCCGTCCTTGCCATTCGGTTTGTTAACAAGTTAACTGATGATTGGGTCGGAATGGGCCATCATGACTGTCGATTGGCGTCGGCAGTTTAGGAGGTGAGTGTCTCGAGAGTGGCGAGGCATTGGTTCTCTGGGTCCTATCCGCACCCTCTATACATCGGCATCAACCAAGCCTTTGAGAGTGAATGTGATAGACAGTGTCAGCATTAGAAAAGCTGTATTGTATTACAACTTCATCTTGAC
This sequence comes from Monoplex corrugatus, assembly GCA_030674185.1. Lineage (NCBI taxonomy): Eukaryota > Metazoa > Mollusca > Gastropoda > Littorinimorpha > Ranellidae > Monoplex > Monoplex corrugatus. The sequence continues at coordinate 141,500,801 of CM060305.1, forward strand.
TTATTCGATTTAATAATAAAAATTCCTTGGGAAGCATAGAATCACAACGGCACTCCTCTCACAGGCTCGGTTGCAGCCTGTTCTCTTCAACTGAGCCCATGTCCAGCGCCTTCATCTCGTTTTCCATGCACCTTCTTCACGCCTATTTTGGTCTGCCTACTTTCCTCGTCCATTGACGATTCCACTCTGGTACTTGTCCTGTAATATCCTTGGAACGCTGGCGAAAACATGCCTCCAGTCCAGCCATTTTCCCGTTTTTTCCCCATATTTCCTTAGTGGTGTGAAAGCTGGTTTGGTCGTTTACACTACTCGATATTAGATATTTGGTTCTGGTCATTTGGTGGCTATGATGTATCTCATATGTTGGTTTTTGAAAGTCTGGAATTCGTCGATATTTACTTTGTTAGATTCTGTGCTGTTATCCATGCAGAGGAAGTTCATGGGTTCCTGAACCTGTCCGCCTATGACTCTCGCTCTCATCTTTTGACGATGGCAGATGGCCACATCAGGAGATTTCAGATACAGTGAGCGCTAAACGTTCCATGGTCTCAGAATCCATGTCGGTCGTGTCAAGAGTTAGTACTGTCGGTTTGTTTGGAGAAGAAGGAGAAGAAAGACAACAATGACGACGACGACGATGACGACATTAATAATAAAAATAAATTACATCAACAACAAGAACGACAAGGACCACGATGATGATGATGATGATGATGATGATGATGATGATGATGATGATAACTACCACCACCACCGCCGCCACCAAAAATAATAATGATCACGATAACAATGATAACGATGATAATTACAATAACAATGGCAATGACGATGATAATAAACCATGAGCAAACAGATCGCTACATCTTGTCCCGGACCATTTGTCCTGTCAAGGCAAGTAGGCCTATGCAGATAAAGCCCAAAGAGACTAATGCAGAGCGGTGGCGTACAAAACTCAGATGATTAAACATGCTTCCTTACACAGCAAGTTGCTATACTCTGAAACAAGAAAAGAAGCAGGTTCAAATAAGGAGGCAGACGGTAGGTGGAAGGAATGGACTGGAAGAGGACCAATATGACGTACCCTCACAGCAGACACGAATTCAGGCCATGGAAATGAGATGTATTAATCAAACATCAATATACTGATCATATCACCAATGAACAAATGTATCTAACCATCAAGCAGCACAATGGACCATAATTATGAAGATCTACTGACACTACTTAAGAAAAGAAATTTGAGTTGGTGTGGCCATGTAACAAAATCCAATGGTCTTGCTAAATCAGTCCTCCAGGGAACAATTGAAGGAGGGAGACGGAAGGGGAGGCAAAAAAAAAGGAAAACAAAAAACAAAACAAAAAAGAAGGAAAAAACAAAACAGAAACAAAAAACAAAACCGATAGACTGACAACATTGCGGAATGGACAGAGAAACCTTTTGCAGAGAACCACGCTTTGGCACACAACGGACAGAGCTGGAGGAATCGGATGAACAGTTCTTTGGTGAGGCGCCCCTAACTCGTCATGGAGTTAAGGGAGAAGAAAGAGGAGAATATGACATACTTACTTATTGCACATTATGCCTTTGCCATGTAGGGCAGCAACGAAGGTCCTCCACTTTTATCTGATCTGCACCAGCCTCTGCATAGTATCTCGAATGTTTTCAGGGATTTGACGACTCATTCTGTAAATTATGTCTAGGTGTTCTTGGGTCTTCCTGTCTTGTGTCTTCCTTCTGGTGTCCATTAAAGAGCAATGTTATCCTGCTGTCTTCGGATGATGTTGTCCTGCTATCTTCGGATGATGTGCCCAGTCCGTCTTTTCATGACGATATAGTGTCCATACAATATGATACTGAGACGTATTGTTGGTAGGTGGAAGTATTGGTTTGGAAGGGGGCTGATTTGACATTGATGGGCTGAAGGCATAGATTGGAAAGAGGCTAATATGACATAGTAAGCTATTACTGGTGGGTAGAAAACATGGACTGGAAGGGGGGTAATATCACAGATTAACTTATTATCAGTCTTAGGCTTCATCTATCAGAAACAATAGTTCATATTTCAGAATATTTACCCACAGGAAAGAAAAATTCAAAACTGAACTCAGAACATGTTGATACAGAGAGAAGGAGAAGGAGAAGGGAGAGAAGAGAGAGAGAGAGAGAGAGAGAGAGAGAGAGAGAGAGAGAGAGAGAGAGAGGAAAGAGAGAGAGAGAGAGAGGGAGAGGGAGAGGGAAGGGGGTATTAAAAAGTATCAAACCCGCTGTATTTCAGAGAAAGAACAACAACACACACGGAACAAAGTGCACTCGGTGCACATCTACAGTAAATGCGCAGCAGACTGAGAATATAAAGAAAACAAAAGTCTTATACATCCAATAACTGGGGAAAATGGACCAGAAAACCTGTCAGAACAGATCACTTACTCGAGCATACGAGAGAGCAGCCAAAGCCTGCCTCAGTTTTTACTCTCTCTCTCTCTCTCTCTCTCTCTCTCTCTCTCTCTCTCTCTCTCTCTCTCTCTCACAGAGTTTTTTATGCTACCCCAAACACAATAGGCTTGTATGTTTATCCTTCTGTTCAAGCCACACGCCCAGTGTGCACTTGAAAAGATTCTGGCGGTTTCATGCGCCATTTATCGTCAGTGAGCATAAACGAAAGCATTCGCTGATCAAATGTCAGTGCGTCCGTCTGAATGGATTAAGAAAAAAGGACTGAGCTATATGAACCTACTCCCTGTCTTCTGGCCTTAAAGCAGGCTTCACTTATTTGATAGTTTGAAAACTGACAGGCACTTAATCGGAACTTGAAGATTGACTATTGCGTGAATGGTAGCTTGAAACTTGACCATTGCTTATTAATTGATGATAGCTTGAAAACTAACAGTTATTTAATTCACAGCTTGAAAATTGACTATGACCTAATCGGTAGTTTGAAAATCGAACATTATTTAATTGACAACTTGAAAATCAACCATTATTTCATTTATGACCTGAAAATTGATCATTACTTGATTGATATCGGGAATGAACATAACTTGATTATATCGGGAAAATTACAGTTGATAATTACTTAATTGCTTGTTTGATAATTGAGCAATTATGTCATAACTGCTTGAATCCGAAGTGTTTGACTCAAACTTGGCTAAAATCCGTCAGTAGACAGTCCAGAAATATAATATTGCGCAGACTAAGTGCGAAATGAATACACAGCATTTGGTTTTAATTACTGCATCAGTTTAAAATACAACTTAAAGCCAGTTGTATTTTAAATATTTAACCTATATTACTGCTTTTAATCTTGAAAATGCCTCCTAGAAATTCGTTTCGTGTTTTGCATGCTTAAAGTTCCTGATACTTGGCCTCTGGGATCCGCTAAGCTATAAACAAAATGCATGAGTAGATACTGTCTTCATTCTTTTAGTCACTGAGACTCAACAAAATGGGTAACGTCTTGTCCTACTTTTTCTGTTTTCAGCTAAAAAGCTGGCCGTATTGTATTTAAGTTTAGAATATTCTTCATCAACTGCAGACGAAATCCACAACACGCACAATAAGTGTCTCACATTGAAACACGGCACACATTTTAGCGTACTACCATCATACGAATAATAATCTTGTGTCCTACATTATTAACTCACTGACACAGAAGACGTAAACAAAGAACTCTTGACGCGTTTTGACTTCAGATATCCAGACAGACATACAAATACCACTGATCGATCTGAATCTGTTTTATGTATTAAAAAAGATACATTAGGCTGATACGTAGGAGGAAGGGGGTATACGGACCATTTGCTAAACAACGATACCAAACCATTGCCTTTCTTCAAGTGATTAACGCTGCTGAAAAACACACAAGGAAAGCGGAACGAAATATGAGTCACACAGCAAGTGTCTTGTAACATGATGAAATACAGCAGCTGCTTTTAAGTGTCAAAAACAGGTGAGCGGAGGTTTATCATTAGAATAGGTGTGCAGATCCCTTGTAAGACACATAAACAAACGGAAACCCATCATCTATAACAACAGCTGCTATCCTGCACTTCCCACTCCAGTTTTTTTCTCTCTCTTTCTTTTTGTTTGTAATTTCTGATTCTGTTTTACGAAAAAAGAGAGACTGACTCAGATCAATCCATAGTGTCAGTATGTACGTTTGTCTGTTGATAAAACGTGTCTGTGACTGAATAACTTATAACCAAACAATAGATCATAACTCCTTTCAAACTGGTAATCAAGAATGCCTAATATCAGACGATCACTGGAACAAAAAGGAATAGACTCTAATGTATAACAAGGCACAGTTCATAAATGAATGTATATTTCAACCAGATAATATATCAAATTGACGTACAGTTATACATACAGTAACTGCCAAAAATGACAGCTGCAACGGCAGTCTAAGCGTTAAAAAAATTGCTCACCCGCGTTCTCAGACTGATTCCTTATGTTTGCGTATTTTGGTTCTAGTTTTTTAGTTTCGTCTTTCTCGCCTTCGGACTGACCAACTAAGGTTATGCGTAAACAACAACAACAACAACACAACAACAACAACAACAACAACAACAACAACAACAAAACGAAAAAAGGGAATTAGTTGTGTGGCTGTTCGTGTCGTGTATGTTTGCCCCTTGGTGTCTTCGTGCACTGTGACTCAACAATGCTAAAATCGTTAAGCAAACATTACTTGGTTTTTGTTTATTGAAGGATCTTTTATAATCAAAATTGCATCACGTGTTCAACATTTTAATAACATTTAACAATGTAAGTTTCAAAGACATGTCGTACATTACTATTTGGTCATACGCATATCGTGGGTTACAGCCACAGCTAAACAAACAATGTTAGCGTTTCATAATTACACCCTTTCTCTTGGTGCGCATGAATTCCACAGAACCACAGAGTTTTGATAGATAGCATGGCCTGACCATTTCTTTTTTTAATAACATTGAATGAAAAATGAACGGACAGTACGTGCAGAGATTGCTGACAGCGAATGTACATCTGAGTTACCCATTGACGCTGCAGTGCCCATGCAATATGATACTGTAACGTACTGTTGGTAGGTGGAAGTATTGGTTTAGAAGGGGGCTGATTTGACATTCAAACATGCTGACAAAGCAGAGATGTTAGGACAGACCCGTGGGGAAGAGCTACTGGCCCTCCTGCTACCATCATTGTATGTGTTCTTTGTGTATGATGTGCGAGTACACGCTTGCTTGCCCATGGAGGCATGTGTTGATTTGCAGCTTCCTGTTTAGCCGGACCTCCGGTCCAAAGTGGTTGAGAACCGTTCCTTAAACAGCTGGGAAATCTTTGCTGACACTTTTTGTTCACACACACGCGCGCGCGCAGAGAGAGAGAGAGAGAGAGGAGAGAGAGAGAGAGAGAGAGAGAGAGAGAGAGAGAGAGAGAGAGAGAGAGAGAGAGTCTACCCAATCGATGTGAAATAGTGTTCATTATTAGTAACTGAGAATTTAATTTTTTAACTATGTGACAACAACAACAACAACGAGAACGACGACGACGACGACGACGACGACGACGACGACGACGACGACGACAAACAACAACAACAACAACAACAACAACAACAACAACAACAACAGGAGGACTTCCTTGGTGTGTTTGATTTGATATCAGCTGTCATTTTCTCCAGCTCAAAGAAACATCAGTGAAGTTCTGTTGCTTACCCTCTCATCCTCACCCCCCCCCCTCCCGACCCCATAAGTTTTGTGTATTTATTTCTATAATGCCTTTTGTGTGCGCTTGACAAAGGACAATTGACTGATATTTTTTCACCTGTCTTGTTTTGTGAATTAATTACACGTTCTTAGTTTATTTTCGTGGGTTTTTGAGTTCTGTTTGCTTGAACGCTGGCAGTTACTTTGATTCAGATTAAAAAAAAAAAAATATATATATATACCGAAAGAAAAAGATCAACAGCAAGAAAAACACCCACCACTACCACAAACAAGAAGCATAAACAACAACATGAAGAAAAAAACCTGCAAAATTCAGAAACGAAAACCAGACTAATTAACGGAGTAAGAAAGAAACAAAGAAATAAAAACGTGAACGGGAAGGGAGACCAAGCCCACAGCACTGCTTGGCCTGCGCTCCCCTTAAAAACAGTTAACGTCATGTCTTCGACACCATGTTGCAACTAATGACGTAAATCAGCAAGCGTGCCAACCTTTTTATCCCCAATCTGCGAATGGATAAACTTCAGAGAGAAGCACACAACAGAAGCGTGCATGAACACTTTCCCCCCATCTTGTTCTGCTGTTGTTTTTCTGCTTGTTGTTTTGTTCTTGTTTCTTCTTTTTCTTCTTATTATCATTCCACCCTTCTCTTCTTTCTTATTCTCCCCACTTTATCACTACTAAAACTACCTACTAGGTCTACTACAAACACCCCTGCACACACATCCGCACATACACGCGCATACACACATACACGCCCGCACACATACACACACACCACACACACACACACACACACACCACTCGCACGCGCGCGCACGCACACACTCTCTCACACACACGTGCACTCACGCACACACACACCACACACACACACACCACACACACACACACACACACAACACACATAAACTGACCACTGATTCATGAGACTGTTGCCTTATTTGAGTCATTTTTGTTTGTTTTTCTCTGTTTATTTTATTCAAGTTGATGAGTGTGTGTGTGTTCATGTGAGTGTGCGTGCGTGCGTGCGTGCATGTGTTGTGTGTGTGTGTGTGTGTGTGTGAGTATGCGAGTGTGTGTGTGTATGTGTGCGGGCGTGTGTGTGTATGGGCGTGTATGTGCGGATGTGTGTGCAGGGGTGTGTGTAGTAGATCTAGTAGGTAGTTTTAATGAAAGAACAGAAAACAAATGAAAATGAAATGGTCTGACGATGAGTATGCTTTCTCATGTAGCAGTGTTCAGAACCGGTAATTCTGACTGTAACAATGTTCAGACCCGGTAATTCTGACTGTAACAATGTTCAGACCCGGTAATTCTGACTATCTATACAAGCAAGCAAGCAAGCAAACAAGCAAGCAAGCAAGCAAGCAAGCAAGCAGCAAGCAGCAAGCAAAGAAACGATGTCTCAGCTTTCATTCTCGTTCATCTGACATTCTGAAGGTCTTGACAGCACCTAGGTTTATGTGTAGACCCGAGTCATCTATCACATGAAACAAATCCACATTTAATAAGGCAGACGACTTGTATTTGCAATCTGGCTGGCTGGCATTTGTAACACAGACTCATGATCTGATGTCTGGAGTTCAATTCCAGCCCAGAACGGGGAAAAAATTATCTTTTTGTTGCCCATCATAATGCACTAATCATTTTGGTGGTGTCAGCTTAGTGCTTCATAAATCTTGTTTTTCCTCCCCCACCCCTCTCTCCCCGCATACTCCAGCAACCCCCTCCCCCCATTTGAGGACCTTGTCAGTGCATAGGGTTTTGTGCAGGATCAAGGTGTCTGCGAGATAACAGATGGCCGAATGGGTAGAGTGCACGTGAATTTATCCGAATGAGATGAATCCCTCTTGGATAAACTCCAAATTTGAAACTCCACGCAGTGGGATTAAAATCTTTTTGTGAACACTCATGTTTCTGTTGATGTAAGCACATGGATCTGAGTCAAAAGGCTACAAATACTCATATCATAGAACTGAGATCAAATTCAATAGAAATAGAAAGCGGAAATAAAGGGCTGGAGCTAAATAGCAAGAAGACTGAAATCATGGTAATCAGCAAAAAACAAGAAATCTCTTCATGCAAAGTAACAGCAAATAGCACGGCATTGAAACAGGTTGATAAGTTTAAATATCTGTGAACGGTTATATCATCAGACGGCAGATGAACATCAGAAATAGCCAGCAGAATCGGTCAAGCTAAAATAGCATTCACAAAGATGAAAAGGTTCATGCCAACAAGTGACTATCAATTAACATCAGGAAGAGAGTTCCTGAGTGTTAAATAGAACCAATACTGTCGTACGGCTGTGAGGCGTGGACAGTCAACATGCAAAGTCAGAACAAGATTGAGGCAACTTAACTGTGGTTTCCAGGAAGAATGGTGAGAGTTCCATGGGCAGCAAAGAAAACAAACGAGACAGTCTTTAAGGAGGCAGACACAAGAAGAACATTAATGAAGAAGATTAGGAAAAGACAAGCAACATTTATCGGACATTTTATGAAGCAAGAGAAAATACAGCACCTAGTCACAACAGGAAGGCTAGAGGGAAAGAGAGTATCAGGTAAACTCAGGGAGAAAATATTGGACGGACTTGCAGATTGGCTGAGGACAGAGAGGGTGGGAGATGTACTTGGAGCGTCAAGGAATAGATTCGTATGGAGGGCCATGATTGCCAACGCCATGCAGCAGGGCACATGATGATGACATATAGCCAATCATCAATCCTAATAAGAGAGAACATGTGAGCCTTTATAAAAAAACATACGTGTGAATGGAATAGCAAGACAGAAATTGTTAGGAAGAGATGACAGAAAGCAAAGGAACAAGGCGGAAACAAAGAGAGTGACAAAAAAGAGGATCTTTTTAACATAGAATTTCTAGAATTTCGGGATACTATTTATGTCAAAAGAGCCCCCGACATCCTCACGGGAAAGCTCTTTACTTTTACACCACCTGCATTTCTTTCTGTCATTTTCTCTTCATTTCTTTCTGTCGTTTATCTACAAATTTATTTCCGCCTGCACTGCACTCCAGTCAAGGTGAGGGTAGTTTGTATTATTCTCAATTCCTTTCAGACAGACACGTACAGGACAGGGTCACTGAGGACGTCTGAACAACACCGCAGAAAACTTTGTATTTCTATCTGAGTTTTCGTGTAAAAGAAAAAGAAGAGAGAGGGAGAGAGAGAGAGAGAGAGAGAGAGAGAGAGAGAGAGAGAGAGAGAGAGAGAGAGAGAGAGAGAGAGAGAGAGAGAGAGAGGGGGGGGGGTCGAACGAAAAGAAAAAAAAAAGAAAGAAATATTCAAATGGAGACAAAACAACGACCCAGGATGTGAGAAAATTTAAAACTAAGAACACATGTTTCTTGTCAATTATGCAGAGATATTTCAGCAAAAACATGAATCACTTGCATGCACATATCGGAACCACAAATGTTTAAGTTTGAACAAGACTGGTTTTGTGTCATGACCACAACAATGCCTTGAACAATATTATTTTTTAAACAGTAGTTCAATCGCGTACGAAAAGCTATAACGTTAAATAAAAACAAGATTATTAACGTTGTTTGACCGATTTCTTTACGTTAAGATAAGCTTTATAGATCATTTGGTCACACAGGAGAGCATTCAGAATCTTTGGATAAATATCTCATTAATAATGCAAGGACAGTCAGAATCTTTGGATGAAAATCTAATTTATAAAGCGATTAGATTCGAGAAAGAGTTTTTTTTTTATGTTTGATTCAGTTTTACTTCAGTGTCTACTTCAGTGATATGACTGACGGGGATAACCATTCCACAGAAGTGAGGGATTGGGGGGTGGGGGTGATATCCAAGTCTACTCTGACACAATCAGAAAATAATGACATTGTGATGGGCAGTAAGACAGCTTGTTTAAGGTAGCGCGAACCAGAATCGAACCCACAATCATTGGCATGTTAATCTGATGCTCAATGCATGAGCTATTGAGGCTCTCGTTTGAGAGAGAGAGAGAGAGAGAGAGAGAGAGAGAGACAGAGAAGACAGACAGACAGACAGACAAACAGACAGAGGGAAGAGAGAGAGGCGGAGGGGGTGGGGCTGAGAAATGGTGTCATTGAACTGCTATGAAAGAAGGGACATCCAGTGTCCAAATCAGAGAACGGGATTTAAAAGTTTTTACACATTGACATTTTAAGACGTAGGAGCACCACCGGTCTTCAATGAGGCGACAAATAAGATTTTGTGTTACATATTGCTTTGGGTTGCATTGTAACATTTATGAGTTATGTTGTTTTCATTTGAGCTTAGTTTGTAATAATCAAAGATCGCTTTGCTATACATGAGCCCAAAAAAACTCAGATTAAGAGTAATTAGTTCTGGCTGAATTCGGCAGAAAGAATACCCGACTCTTCCCATTTCATCGTTGGACACGAATTATCGTGTTTTTCATGCACCCTCCAACTACTGTCCTTCCTCTAACAATGGCAAAGAACTCTGAAGTCATCAGTGACATACCACTAAAATTTCTCATTCAAAATAGTATGATGAAAGCTAACGAAAGTAAAGGGAGACACATTCTGTGAATCATACACGCTGTCCTGGCCGTACAGAATGTCTAGATAACATAAGTGATAAATTTGAAACGTATTAGAATAAGAATTCATGTCCTACAATGCAACAGCTTACAAATACGGGTTTCAGTGATATCCTCAATTTTAGGAGCTATGCATAACACAAAGAAAATCACTCGAGGTGGGCATGGGAGAATACCATCGGTTCAGGTCTTTACCCATCGGTTATGCCCCTCTCACGCCATCCTCTTGCAGCCTTAAGATGTTTTAAGAGTTCAGCAGTTCGTCATGATAAAATCGTTCTTCGTAATACTCGCTTCGCTCGAAAGCACTTACACTCCAAACGTCACATTGGATTCCACTATTTCCCGCCAAGACAACCGGTTGCTGGATCCCTCCTCGGTGTAAAAAGTTCGGTTGTGCTATTTCTCTTGATATCACTTTAGAGGGATTCACAAGTGACTCACTCACAAATGACGAAAGCAAATGAGTGGAGGAGGGGAGGGGTAGTGGAAGCGTTCAGTGAGTCTTCCAGACTGTCTCGCGCCTCAGGACGTGATCTGATTTTGGGGCCAGCCATTTTTCACATGCACGTTTGTCGTCTTCTCAGCCCATTAGACGCTTCTGGGTGTGGGAAGGAGACAGTGACCCTCCTATATTAGCCAACAAAATTTGATTTGATTGACTCATCTCTCTCTCTCTCTCTGCCTCTATCTCTGTCTCTGTCTCTCTCTCTCTGCCTCTATCTCTGTCTCTGTCTCATTCTGCCTCTGTCTCTGTCTGTCTGTCTTCTCTCTCCCCTCTCTCTCTCTTCTCTCTCTTTTCTCTCTTCTTTCTCTCTCCTCTCTCTCTCTCTGCCTCTATCTCTGTTCTGTCTGTCTGTCTGTCTCTGTCTCTGTCTGTCTGTCTCTCTCCCCTCTCTCTCTTTTTCTCTCTTTCTCTCTCTCTGCCTCTATCTCTATCTCTGTCTCTGTCTGTCTGTCGTCTTCTCTCAATCTCTCTCTCTCCTCTCTCTGCTCTATCTCTGTTTCTGTCTATTGTCTGTCTTGTCTGTCTGTCTGTCTGTCTGTCTGTCTGTCTGTTCTCTCTCTCTCTCTCTCTCTTCTCTCTCTCTCTCCTCTCTCTCTGTTGAGTCATGCGCAGACGGAAAGATCACACGTGATTCATATCTAGCACGTTTTCTTTGTCGTCGTGCTAATCTCAGTCAAGGATTCGAAGCACTGAATATGACCGTTGATTATGTTCATGTGCTGAATGCTTTAAGAAGGAACTAGACAACTGTTCACAAGAAGCTAAATCAAAGTAACTCTTTACGTTCACGAACTTCTAAAAGAAAACCAGAATCAAATCTAAAATTAAAAAGTTTTAATTCATTAACGAAACAACATACGACCTTTGACAAACGTAAAAAGAAACAACAAAATGAACAAGAAAACAAAAGAGTAAGCAAACACTTCAACAGAAAGCCAGCCCAAGATGGTCAAGGCACCGCAGTCTGTTTTTAACGTTGTAACATTTATAGGACATGTTACGAGGAAAAGGGAATTAGAACACCTAGTCACAACAGGAAAGCTTGGAGGGAAAGAGAACACTAGGTAGACCCAGGGAGAAAATATTGGACGGACTTGCAGGGTGGTTGAGGACAGAGAGGATGGGAGATGTGCTAGCAGCGACCGGGGATAGATTCGTGTGGAGGGCCATGATCGCCAACGCCATGCAGCAGGGCATTTGATGATGATGAATTGTATACAACAGAAAGCAATATTTTAAACCAATCTTAATTAAATTCACTGGTTTAAAAAAACCTCTCTCTCTCTCTCTCTCTCTCTCTCTCTCTATATATATATATATATATATATACATATATATGTCTGTGTGTGTGTGAGTGTACATATATATATATATATATATATAAGAGAGAGAGAGAGAGAGAGAGAGAGAGAGAGAGAAGAGAGAGAGAGAGAGAGAGAGAGAGAGAGAGAGAGAGAATCCAAAGCACCCACCCCACTTTATTTTAAGCAAAAGTCTACAGTTCAAAGAAAACGCAGTGCACTCAGTGCACATCACCAGCAACTGCGCAGCAGAGTCAGAATCGTAACGAAAACGTCTTCAGCATATAAAATCTGGCCAAAATGGCCCAGAAGACCTGTCAGAACAGATCAGCTACCCAAGTATACACAAAGGCAGCCAATGTCTGTCTCAGTTCTGTTTTTTGTTTTCGTTTTTGTTTTTGTTTCAAATCAATTTTTTTCCTTTCTCCACCCAAACAACAAGACTTGCAGGTTTACACCACACGCCCGAGAGTGCACCTGGCACGTTTTTGGCGTTTTCATGCGCCATTTATTGTCTGTGAGCTTGAACGAAAGCACGCGCGGATCAAATGCCATTGTGGTCGTCAAGTTGGACTCAAAAAGTAAAAGTTCAGAGCAGTAAAAGAATATTCTTTCACCTTGATGCCTTTTCTATTTTACTATCAATTCAATCAAGTCTGTTGAAGCGTTGGAAACAGGCTTAACTTGACTGTTCACTTGAAAATTGATCGGTCATAGTCAAACTCGGACAGCCGTTAAGTTCTTGTTGATATCAAAAGTTTGATTCAAATGCGTATGAATTCGATCACTAAATAGTTATAAAATGTGAAATTGCAATGAAGCTTTTTATATATTCATTTATTCATCTATCTACGTGTATATTTCTCTTTTACTTTGGAATTTTTTTTTATTACAACATTCCTTTTATTATAATTTTTGTTGTTGTTGTTGGCATGAATATGGTTTTTGTTACAATTTTCAATTTGAATCTTGAATTTGTATCGAAATTTGGTATTGTTTTTGGCATTCTTTCAGCTCAGGTTCATGACCCCTGTAATCAGTTGTGTTATGCACAACATGCATGAAGGCACATTTCATTTTTCTCAGTCACAATGATGTCGCACTTATGCACTGCTAATTTCCAGTTGGACCGTCAACAGCTGGAGAAATATTCGGTAAATGCAAAAGAGTTGTCCCTGGCAAATTTCCTTAGAAAAATCCATGTAAATGCGTATATAGGAAAGGGTTTGGAGAATGGGTGGTGCAGAAGTATGTTGACGTGCTTTCCCTGTGGAGAGCAGCAGCACGCCTTTCCTGCAGAATAATCCGTTCTGACCAAAAGACATTTTCCATTTCAATCCAGCCCAATGCCATCCACTCCAATCCAGTCCACTCCACTTCACTCCAATCCAGTATACATGTGTCAATATTTAATCATGGTATTCATGACTGGTGTACTACAATCATCAAACAAATTGCTTGTGTTCTGCATTAATTCATTGACGTGGAAGACCTAAGACAAACCCAGAGAAATCCTTGCTAAAACGTTTTGTTTTTAAACTTAAAGACAGACGTAGACGCACAGATATCATCAGTTGACCTGATTCAATCTTTAACTAAAAACAAACGAACAAAAATTGATAAATTTGGGCCAGGGGAGGCAGGTGGTGCACCCCCGCCTTTTGCTGAAGTAAACGGATATCAAAACATTTCCTCGTTTCAAGTGATTAGCGCCGTAGGAAAAGACGGAACGAAAGCGGAACGAAAACGTGAGACCCAAGTGAAGTGTCTTGTAACTTGATGAAATACATCGTCTGCTTTTAACAATTTAAGTGGCAAAAACAGGTCAGCAGCGGTCTATCGTTAAAATAAGTGTGCGAAGCTATTGTAACGTACATACACATAATTTATAAGTGAAATCCTTGAAACGTATTTTCTGTTTCATTATTTCATTTGTTGTTCCTTTCTTTCCGTATGTATTTTCGATTCCGTTTCAGGACAAAAACACCGATTTCGATCGATCGATGTTCATAAATACCTTTCTTTCCATGGAATGTTTGTTCCAATTTTTTTTTCTATTGAAGCAAGAATTTGGAATTGTAATTTTTTTTGGGGGGGGGGAGGGGGGTAAAGTCTTGTACATCTTTTAGTATAGCCGCGATCCTTTTGGCATGGAGTGTCATACACCATTTATAGTCAGGTAAATAAACCACTCGTACTGACATAAAAAACGGAAGTATGAAATAATCAAAATAAACACGTTATGAATGAATGAAACACGATATGTTAAAATGCAAGGCACGAATCATAAATCGCAAAACGATTAAGAATGTCTTAACAACATTTATATTTGAAAACTTGTACCAAAATGTAATACAATAAACTGACCTACACAACAAGAACAAGGACAAGAACAAGAACAACACACACGCACACACACACACACACACACCACACACACACATACATACGTGTGCGCATGCGCACGCACACACACTCCGACCAAGTCAGTACAATCGCTTGCTTTTAAACCTACGCATCATGGATTATTGCATATATAGACAGACGATAGATGTTTGAATAAACCTGTGACAAAGACTTACGTACCGTGCTGTTAGCCTACTATACCTTGCCTTTGGGTGTGTGAGTGCGTGCTTGCTTGCCCATGTAGTCCATTGTTTATTCGTGGCTTTCCCCGTAGGCTGGACTTCTGATGACGCATTTCAAAAGCAAATTTAGGCCAGATGTGCGACACTGTAGAAGAACGCTCAACCTGCAAATTTGGTTCAAACTTGTCAAAGATCAAGGTCACAATTATGCAAAACATGCGTGTAAGTGACAGCAAAACCATTCTAGATATGAACCACACGGCTATCCTTATGCATGGTATTAGATGCATAAGGCCGTCAAGATGAATATGATTTATTGCTTGAAGTACTTTTGCTAAAAATGGTGAATCAAGCGTTGATCATGTAGAAGTCGATTTTGAATCAAATTTGAATTGAACGTTTGATATCAGCGGAAAGGGCATCATTTTGAATATGGCATAAAACATGTTAGAAGAACGTGAAAATGTTTAGTAGTGTGGCCCGCTATCTTGCTTTCAAATCAACATTTGTATCGTCGGTGTCGGTGTACCAAGAATATTCTGTTATATTCTATCATAATATATCTTGGCGTCAACCAGGCCGGAGAGATACAGACACCTGCGGTGCTGGTCAGAAGATTTGAGCATCACCCTCGATGACGCATCCGTGAAGTGGATGAGACTCAACTGTGTGGTCCCAGTCTTCCCAATGAACCCACAGCATGCCCAACTCCGGGTAAGTGGCGGTTAGAGCCTAAAAATCCCACAATGATTTTTGAAAGTACTGATGGGGATTCGAACTCACACGTTTCCAGTCGGTAGTCTGTTGCGTTAACCACTACACCACGGCGACTGGTTCCTTAATGCTCCAATTATTATAGTAGTGACAGTGTTTCACAGGTCCAGTTAGCTTTCCCCCTCCCTTCCCATTTCAAGACCTTACCAAGGCATAAGGTTCTGGGCAGGTTCAACGAGTCTGCCATACAGTTTCTGACAAATTCGGTTAAAGCGGACATGGAACTGCCTGAGAGCGATGAATCCCTCTGAAAAACTCTAAATTCTAAGCTCAACGGAGAATGAAAGTAAGCGAATAAATAAGATGAAGTAGATCTAGGCCTATAACACCTGCATGAAAGCATCTGTGCACGCTCCTCTGTAGTTTTGATATTTGAGCGGATTGAGGATAAAAAGATTGGCACGATTACTGATTTACGTCATAAATTGCAATGTGTTTTGGAAGGCGTGACGTGAACAGGTTTTAAGAAAACAACAGAGAGAGAGAGATTTGTCTGGGCTTGGCCTCTGCTTTCGATCATTATCTTCTTTGTCTTCCTTTTTTTCTTGTTAATTAGTTTAGTTTTCATACGTTGGTGGGGTCAGGTTTTTTCTTTTGTTGTCGTTCATGAAGAAGAAGAAGAAGAAGAAGAAGAAGAAGATGATGATGATGCTGACGATACTGACAATTATTGTTGTTAATAGTGGTGATGCCGTTCAGGTTGATCTTTTCTTTTGTCTACTTCTCTTGTTCCAGTCATCATCATCATAGCACATACACACGCGCGCGCGAGTATGCGTATGCGTGTGTGTATGTGTATGTATGTGTGGGTCTGTGTGCATGTCAGTGTGTGTGTATGTGTGTGTGTGTGGGCGCGCGTGTGTGTGTGTGTGTGTATGAGGTGACTTTTTGATCCTCAGGTAATCCACCTTTCATAAGCGACAATACAGCTAATGTAAGTGTAGGCAGATTGCAGCGAGAAGTCAGTGACATTATCAGACGTCCACTAAATCCGGTCCCTTTTGGAGACACACAAGCCGATTATGTCCATTCCACACACACACACACACACACACACACACACACACACACACACACACACACACACACACACAGAAGTGACACGTGCAAATGCTGTTTATATGTACGTGCCATTTTTTTTTAGGTGTAAGGCATTGGTCTAGTGGTTATGACGCCTGCATAAGACATGAGATATACCGGATGTTTGAATCCAGAATCAGACTTGACGACTTTTCTCCTTCTTGTAAGGCTTTGATTGGTAGTCTGGGTATTAGTATTTTTGACCAGACTATAAACCGAGGTCTGTCTGCACAGTTTCATTTTACTAAATTGAGGAGAGAGAGAGAGAGAGAGAGAGAGAGAGAGAGAGAGAGAGAGAGAGAGAGAGAGAGAGAGAGAGAGAGAGAGAGGATTTGTCTTCTCGAATAGCAAACACCTTGCAAACATGTTCTTAATTTTCTTGTTTCAGAAGACTATGAAAAAAACCCCAAACCAAACCAAACCAAACCAAACCAAACCAAACCAAACCAAACCAAACCAAACCAAACCAAACCAAAAAACAACCAAACCAAAACAAAACAAAACAAAAAACAGTTGAAAGGAAACGAAAACCATTGAAACATTATGAAAAAGTATAACACTGAATATGATGTACCATTCGACAAGTTTCATTTCAATTTCTCGAGATGATATCGCTGTACTGGTATGATTCCATGTGTGCTAATACCACAAATGCCATGTGATGGAATGGTCCAAGATAACCCAGGCTTGTGCCGTAAACCTGCATATAAACCCTGAGTTCTGGTAAGATTTAAGCCAAAGGATTGAAACCATCACTAAAGTATGACAGTCTCAGGATGCATTCTAGTTCCAGAGACCGCATTCATCTTTCTCGTGGGCACTCAAGGTTTTTGTATAGATCTTAGGCATCTGCCATGACTTGATTGAGACTACATCGAAGAAGCAGATGCCGCGTATGGAACTACCTGATCGCATTGACGTTCTCTTGGACGCACTTACCTTCGTTAATCTCAACATGAGTCAGAGCCAAAGGGTTTCAAGTACTCAGCGATACTAGGATCGAATCCCGGAACTTCTCTTCCTCAGGCAAAAGTAATTTGTTACTCCCGCCATTCATCTACCCCTTTGATCCCACCTGTTTGGACATATACAAACCTCACACCCACAGCGTTGAACTTAAAGCTCCAGACAGATTGTGCGCTGATGACCTTTCTCGTGTGTCTGTCCCTCTAGGCCTGCTCTGTATAAGGCATTGGTCTTTCATTATACTGCGCACTTCGTAAGGAAAACAAAGCTTATTTATTGATTTATTTATTGGTTACTTATTTACTTATTATTTATTTATTTATTTATTTATTCATTCATTCATTTATTTATTTATCTATTTATTTATGTATATACATGTATGTATGTGTGTATGTATGTATGCATGTATGTGTATGTATGTATGTATGAATGTATATATGTGTATGTATGTATGTATGTATGTATGTATGTATGTATGTATGTATGTATTTACTTACTTGCCTTGGCTGGTTTTTTTGTCGTCTTAAAGCACATATGTGAATAGACGTTAAAAGAAATAACGAACGAACAAAGCTAAGTTTCAATGGATCCGACTGATAGCCAATGAGCTAGCTGATTCATCTTTGTCTGCGTTGTGTACGATCATTAGGACGGTGTGTTCATATTTATCTATTCATTTCCCCCTCACTGGGTGGGCTCTTCGCTTCTACCACTCTTTGCTTTTCTATCTTCTGAGGCCGACTCAGTATATATTTTATTACTGCTTGTTTTTCTTTCCTTCTTTTTTTTATACTTCCTTTTCTCTTTACCGTACTTTCTCGTTTTTCCTCTTTATCTATTTCTTTCTCGTATTGATTTCCGCATGCTCTTCACTCCAGTCAAGGAGCGGGGGGGGGGGGGGGGGGGGGGGCAGTTTTCAGGCAGACAAAGAGAGGTAAGTTCAGTGAGGGGTTTGAACAACACTGCAAAGCAATTTGTGTTTTTAACTTTACATGTATTTCATTTTCAAACCTTTTTATAAAAGAAAAGAAGACTAAGACAGTCCAACCTCCAAAAAGAAACCAGCAAACGAACAAACAAAAAACACAAAACCCCCAAAACATAACAAAGCAACACACACACACACACACACACACACACACACACACACACACACACACACACACACACACACACACACACACACACACACACACACAACCACTACAAAACAAACAAACAAACAAAAACCCCAAACAATGATCCAGTGTTCAAATTAAAGAACGAGTAGTTTTCCTCCCTTTCCATTCATGCTCACTAGTGCTATACCGTGGGGTGACAACTAGGGTTCTGTGTTACATTTGCCTTGAGTTGTGATTTATTCAATTGCGACATTGAGAAAGTTGCGATGTCAACGTGTACTTGAACATGGAAAACAAAGGTAGACTACGTGTAACACGCTCGAAGGAAACAAGGACAGCAACAAAGTAGTTTCTGATTAAACTCAGTCGGAAGAACCCTCTGCTTCTCCTCTCCTCCCCCCCACTCCACCCCTAACTTTGTTAGGTCCGCCACTTCACCAACAGACACGTAGTCTTTGTCCCATTGAGGCAGGTGTGTTTATTTCTCCTCCTCATGTTCAGGTAGTTTACAAGTTTAACCCTTTGACTCCCGCACCATATCCACCAACTGCAAAAACTTAACCCTTTGACTCCCTCACCCTATCCACGAGCTTCCTGCAGGAAGCTGGTGGTGGATAGAATGAGGGAGTCAAAGGGTTAAGCAGGAAGCTGGTGGATAGGGTGAGGGAGTCAAAGATTAAGCTTTTGCTTTGCCAAGATGATTGACAATGTAGGATGCTGGTGGACAGGGTGCGGGAGTCAAAGGATTAAATCACATGTCAACAGAAAAAGAAGTCAGGAATGACTCGTGTAAAGTCCTTTGTCTGTCAGTCACTCCCCTTTCACGTAAATCATCAAGTTCTTCTTTGCTGTTCTTTCATGTAATTGAAAGGTTGTGTTGACTTGAGCTAACTTGATGCAAGCACCCCCTTCCCACCTTTGTCTTTAATTACAATTGGAATCTAGAGTCATCGAATATTGGAGTGTAGAGTTTGTTCAAGAGGTATTCGTCATACACAGTTTTTTTGGCCCTGCGTAAACCTTATGCACCTGTAGGTATTGAAGTAGAAAATGGGATGGGGAGGGGACGTATCAAACACTAAGCTGACAACACCAGAACCATTAAAGCATTAAAAGATAAGCAAGTTTTTCATGTTGCAGGCTCGGTTTGAACTCGCGATATCAGATCTTGAAGCTGTGGCTCTATCAAAAGAACCAACCAGGCTTAGTAAAAACTGTGGCCTGACTGAGAGTCGAAGAATAATGCATTTTAACCCTTTGACTCCTGCACCCTTTCCACCGACTGCAAAAAAACTTATCCCTTTGACTCCGTCACCCTCTCCACCAGCTTCCTGCAGTCAAAGGGTTACATTTTTGCTTTGCTAGCATGGTTGACAATGCAGGATGCTGGTAGACAGGGTGCAGGAGTCAAAGTGTTAAAGTCATACCTGGTAACAAGTTACAAGGGATTCATAGAATAATGACACAAGCTAACAAAACAAACGCAGACGGCGTGCATTTCGAGAGTGTTCCAGGCTGCCTTGGGTCTCACGAAGTGTCAGATGAAATAACATCCCTACTATCTCGTTTCTCTTGGAGATTAACAGGCATTCATTAGTCATAAATGTGTCACAAATGACGAAAGCTCACAGAGCCAAAAAGCGGTCCGTGAGTCTTCCAAACTGTTTTGCCTCAAGACGTGACCAGGAATTTGGGGCTGCCACGACATCGTGTTGTTTGGGGATGTCCCAAGGAGGAAACATTTTTCACGTGCACGTTTGTCGTCTTTACAGTCCATTAGACGCTTCCTGTTAGGGATGAGACAGTGGCTGTCCTAACCCAGCAAAACTTGATTTGATTGGCTGTTGTGTGTGTGTGTGTGTGTGTGTGTGTGTGTTCATTGGATCATTGATAGGATGGAAAAACCCAAATGTGAGTTATATTTTTTACGTCTTCTGCCCCCATTCCGTTTTTACGCAGTGATTCAATTCATCAGAAATCATAATATATGATTATGATATGTCAGTGTAATGATTACACTGTGTTGGAATGTGTTCAGCTTTAATATGATCTGAATCAAATGGACTATCACGGTTTACAAAGATCAGAATACAGAAGGCATCCCAAAATAAATGCTTATTTCATAAATGAACCAAGTTCACATTTTCCACGCAATGGCTTTTGTCAAACAAACACAAGAAGCATCACCCGTATTTAAAATGTTCCCCTTTTTTAAGAACACCCACACAATAGCAAAAGCGAAGTGATCACATAGCAACTAAATATTTATTATTTTTCTTGTCATCAGACACATCATGCCAGTGTTGTTTTTGCTGTTGTTGTGTCGTTATTGATCACGATGATAACACTTATAATGATGATGATGATGATGATGATGATGACGACGATGACGACGATGATAATGATGATGTTTTCGGTGTGCAGGACCTATGTGAGGATGATGTTATGCTGCTGGACACATTTAGTGAGGTCAGTGACGTTTCGTTTTCTCATGGAGAGAGAGAGAGAGGGGGGGGGGGAGGGAAGAGTGTGTGTGCGTACGCGAGCGCGTGTGTGTATGTTTAGGTGAATGTGTTTGTGTATGTGTGTTAATATGTGTGTAGAAGTGTGTGTGTGTGTGTGTGTGTGTGTGTGTGTGTGTGTATGTGTGTGTGAAAGAGTTTGTGTGTGTGCGCGCGCGCAAGCGTGCGTGTATGTGCGTGTGCATGTGTGTGTGTGAATGAGCGCACGTATAGGGATGTGTGCATGTGTGTATATGAGCGTGTGTGTGTGTGTGCGTCTACGCGCGTGTGCATGTTTTATATGCGTATGTGTGCTTGTATACGTGTAACGAGGGAAGGCGAGTGCCGGTATACGTGTAGATGCATATGTATGTATGTATGTATGTATGTATGTATGTATGTATGTATGTATGTATGTATGTATGTATGTATGTATGTATGTATGTATGTATGTATATCTAATGAATTGTACACCGTGGTGACAGCAATGTATTATGCATTATTTACAGGTGTTTGTGTGGGTGGGCAAGGGAGCCAACGAGGTCGAAAAGAAGGAAGCGTTGACAACGGCTATGGTATGTGATGAGTCATTTATTCGTTGGAGATGTTTTCACTCTGTGTGTACGTGTGCATGTGCCGTGTAACTGTCCTTTGTCCTCCTTCCTTTTTTGTGTCTTAGTCGGTTACATAACCTCCTTACCGGTCTGCTGGGGTCGTCATAGCTTCATCAGATCCCCATTAGTCAGACTTCTGTCTGTTTCCACTTCCCACGACCAGGTCAACGGTGTTAAGGAGACTTTGATTTTACGCAGCTCTCTCTCTCTCTCTCTCTCTCTCTCTCTCTCTCTCTCTGTCTCTCTTTCTCTCTCCAGGATGTCAAGGGGACTTTGACGTTAGACATCATTTCTTTTCTCTCTCTCCAGGATGTCAAGGAGACTTTGACGTCATACAGCATTTCTTTTTCTTTTCAGGATGTGAAGGAGACTTTGACGTCCCAGAGCATTTTTTTCTGTCGAAGATGTCAAGGAGACTTTGACGTCACAGCAATTTTTTCCCTCTCTACAGAAAGTCAAGGAGACTGACGTCACAGAGATATTTTTTTCTCTCTCCAGGTTGTCAGGGAGATTTTGTCGTCACTCAGCATATTTCTTCTCTCCAGTCTGTCTTTTTGTCTGTCTGTCACTCATTCAATCCATCAACTACTCTCAGCTTTGTTTATAAAATTCCCCTGTGATAAATTCGGCGAAATGACCAGCCCTAGGAGCGTAACCTTAAATCATTTGCGTGTATGTAATGATGTGTGTATTTCATTTTCTTTCCCATATTTTCCAGGACCATCGATGTGTTTGGACGAGTGTGTTTCGTTTGAGATTGTTGTAACTCTGATATGGTTCTGAGCAGTCAGCTAGGCTTTAAACTCTAATGATAATGATAATAACAGTGATAATTATGATGATAATAACAATTATAACAATGATAATGGTGATAGTAATGATGATGATGATAACAGTAATTGATAATTATGATGATAATAACAATTATAACAATGATAATGGTGATAGTAATGATGATGATGATGATGATAACAGTAACAACAACAACAATAATGATAATAATAATCATGACAATAATGTGCTGCTGCTGCTGCTGCTGCCGCTACTACTGTTGCTGCTGCTGCTGATGATAGTGATGATGATGATGGTGTTGATGATGATGATAACAGTGATAATGATAACAATAACAACAGCAACAACAAAAATAACAACTTTGATGATGATGGTGATGATGATGATGAAATTGATGATATTGATGGTGATGATGACGACGACGACGACGACAACGGTGATGATGATAATGATGATTATGATATTGATGATGATGATAACAACAGCAACAGTAACTCACACCCCTGACTTCTTCAGTCCATGAAGTCAAAATGAAGTCAAGCACCCACTCAGATTCACCATGGTGAGTACACACTGTTTCAGGAGTACATCAGGACGGACCCTGCCGGTCGCAACGAGGACAACACCTTGGTCCTCAGTGTCAAGCAGGGATTCGAACCCACGTCGTTACACAGGGCATTTCCATGGGTGGGACCCTGAGAAATGGAGCGTGAGTATATTCTAAGATCGCACCGTCGTTAGCCCTTTCATTCCCTCACCTACCCTCCAGCTTCAGCCAGCTGGTTGCAGGATTATTAGATGAAGGAATGAAAATGTATGTTTTGTGCGTCATCATGAAATGAAAGAAATATGGATTGGAAGTAAAATTGGGTGAACTGTTGGAAGTGCAGCGAAGAGAAAAGTATGTGTATGTATCTCTGTTGTTTGTATTGCCTTCTTTGTGTGTGCTCAGGTGAGCGTGTGTATGTTTGGAGAAAGAGAGGAGAGAGAGAGAGAGAGAGAGAGGAGAGAGAGAGAGAGAGAGGAGAGAGAGAGAGAGAGAGAGGGGGGGGGGGCCTACATACAATCAAACTGACGACTAGCTTTGCGCATTTCTCCAGAAGATTAGGTGGCCAGCAAACAAATCGTCAGGTTTTGGAATCAATACATCAAGTTAGTTCGAGCGACGTAAAGCACGCAAATGCATTGAATTATATGAAACTCACAAAATTCTTGTCGAGAGCTATAGAAAATGGCACGTTTATTTTCAGATTTTAAGACAAACTTCTTGAAGCTGGCATGCAGTCAGATGTGTTTCGCATTTCTTTTCTGAAAATGAAACTAAATCTTATTTCTGAAAATAGTTTCGTGAGGTTGAAGCATAACACTTTTATGCAATTGAATTCGAAAGTAGTTCTGATCCTTATGTAAAAAAAATGAAATGTGATTCTTATCAATGAAAACATAGTCCTGTGCCTTATATAAAAAACGAAGTGTTTCTTTTAATGAAAATAGTCTTTTATCATGTTTGTTCTTTCAGTTACTCGTCTTGTTCCGTATTTCAAATATTAAAGTGTAAATTTTTCTTTATAAATTGGATGCCATCGTATATTTTTGTCTGAATTATTTTTCAGCAAGGCAAGACTTACGAAGATCTCAAACGCGAAATGGGTCAGGAAAATGTTGCCGTCACATCAGTGAAAGAGGTAAAGTCCTCGTTACTACAGATGTCTTGACATGTTGAAATTTCAGTTCTCTTTCGCAATCAACTGTTGTACGTGTATATGTATCAGTCTTCTGGTACTCGTTGTGTTGACCGGTACTAGAGGCCTGACTGGCGAAGAGGCAAAGAGCTCTTGCTTCCCGTTGTCACTACACGAGTTTGAGCCTGGTTCGGTGAAATTTTGAGTGTGCTGCTTCCATTCCACCCAGTTATGGCTGCTATTGGGTGTCTATATCTGTTTAGGGCTGGGAAAGGGAAAGCAGCATACATACATACTACATACATACTCATACATACATACATACATACATACATACATACATATCATACATGCATGCATACATACATACATACATACATACATACATACATACACACACAATACATACATACATACATAATACATACATACATACAAACATACGTACGTAAGACATACAAGTGCTGGTACACAATACTTGTACAGGAGAACAGCTAGAAAACACGTGTTTTCAAGTAATCCATTTCATCTTGCAAATAGAACGTTTGTTGTCTGGTGTTTTCATTTTGTAGAATACATTGTTAGTTAAGTAAATGTTGTGTATGGTTTTCATTAGTTGCTCTTTTGGTGTGATATCTCTGTGTGATATTGATTTGACAGTTTCATCCATTTTAATATCAGGCCCAATGCGCACCACACGTTCCGAGCCCCTAGAAGCATCCTAAATATTAAAAGCATTTCAATTTCAATATTTCCTTGCAAACAAAAAAATTCTAAAATAATTTTAGAATGTTTTCAGGAGGTCGAAACTGTTGTAAACCCGGGTCCCGGTTTCTAATTCCGAATCAATGAGCACATATCTCTAAATTATCATCGATGATGCCTTTTCCTGTTATAGGTTTCATAATGTTTATAGGTTTTGAACAATACCCAGTGTCGTTATTTCTAGATGATTTACTTACGAGTATCTGAGCACGAACAAATGTTCTTGTTCAGATTTCTCCAGTATCTGGTATAGAATTCAATAAAGCGTTATTATGAAATGTAGTACTTGCACAGTTTCCGGATTATGGCTGTAACTTTGTTATTACATGTATAAGGCGGTCCTTTTATTATGTTTTTTGTTTTGTTTTTAAAAATCATTACATTATTCAGCTCCTGCTTCATTACAGGTTGGAAAAAGTAAGGTATGTCTCTTATGCAGAATCAGAGCATTCTTTACAAGGGGTGATTTTGAAAAAAAAACCATTCCTTAACTTCTTTTTCTTGAAGGAATATTTCAATGGTCATGTGGTGTAAAGAAGTGCTTGTGAAAAGGGGCTTTTACTTGAAAGTTTGCTTGTAGTATTTTTACCTACAATTTCGGTCCGAAGCTCCCATGTTATTACTAATGTTGTTTACTAGGGTGACACTTTGAAAATTAGCTGTAGTTTTCTTTTGTTGAAACGACTACTTTTCTTAACTATTGAACTTGTAATTTTTCCTGCGTTTTGTTGGTGCTGATCATGTTTACTCATCCTCGGAAAGGATCTGATTCCATTATTTTTCTTTTGACTTCTTTGTATGTTTTTCTCATTTGCCAACCAGATTTATGAAGAATTTCATTGCTTTTGATCAATACCTGCTTTAACAAATGAACAGACTACATGACGAAGACAAACATACTTAAAAGAAAACGTGTTATGACTGCTATTCTGCCGCAAGAACCATGCTATCCGTTTTCTTTCATTTTTGTAACCATTTATATATCATCTCTGCTGCTTGATGGTTATTTTTAAGTGTATTCCTGATATCTATGTATTTTCCATTTATTTAAATGTCAGGTCACGTTCATATTTTCGTGTACCTGTAGAAATTGCTTTAGTTTTCTAAACGAAAGTTCAATTTGAGTCAAGAGAAATTAAAAAGCCATTCATTATAGACTTTTGATCACATCATTTCTGTTATATAGAAGTAACTCTGTATCGTCTGCCAACTTCTTCATTTTGAGTTTAAATGAATTATTATTATGACTCGGCAACATGATGCCTGTCATTTTGCTGTTGTGGATCTTTCTAGCGAGTATTCAACGCCAGGAGTAATGGTTAATGGTGAGGACAGACATCCTTGTCTTTCCACAGTTTACTTAGAATAAATCTGAGAGCCATGTATTCCCCATGATTTATATTGCTTATTGTATTTGTTATAAGCGATTTGACCTGTTAGAATTGATCACTGAGTACAGGTGTTACGTGCATTTTTGGCTTTAAGGAAATATGATATGCAGAAGCAATTTTAGGTAATTTAGAACATATATGTTTTAGTATCCTTAGTTATGTTTACATTTTATTGAGGTTTGCTTTTTACCCCCCCCCCTCCCCCACCGATCATAAATTGGGCGGAATGGTCAACGCCATGGGCTTATCCTTAGTTTATGTGCGCAAATGCATTGCATATTTGATATATGAACTTAATTTTCTTTTCCATTTTTCCTAGAGAGGTATTGTGTACACTCTGAGATGGTTACAGCCCCGATATGGCTCTGAGCAGTTGGCTGGGTTTAAACAAAACTAACAATAATAACAATTATTCAATGATTTCTCCTTTGCACATTCTAGGTTCGTCAGCATCAAAGTATGGAAATTCTTCATATTTCCAGAATGAAATCTTCCTCATATGTTTTATTTCATTGTCAGTGATTCTGATGTGTCATGTCGAATGAAATCTAACACATCTATCTTTCTTTGAATTTCACATTCAGTTGTTTTGTTGTTTTCGTTTTCTTGTTTACGTTTTGTGAACAAAATTGTGAAAAGGCATACAGTGCGCCTATCTCTTACTTATTATAGATTCTATCAATCAGTCAGTCAGTCGATCAGTCAATCTTTAGTCAGTCAACAGATCTATCGGTTGTCTTTCTTTGTCTTTTAACAGGCTAAAGAGAATGTAGATCCTCACGTAAGATTTGCAGATTTGCACTTTCTTTAATCTAGAAACACGAGTACCACGTGTGTCATCTCTCAGAACCAAGAGAACAACACGACCTATCCATCTTCCTTCTGTTTTAGAAATTGAAATATGGACGTGGGAAAGATTACCACAACCCGAAAATTTTAAACCTTTGACTCCCGCACCCTATCCATCAACTGCAAAAACTTAACCCTTTGACTCCCTCACCCTGGATAGGGTGAGGGAATCAAAGCGTTAAGTTTTTGCTTTACTGGCATGATTGACAATATAGGATGCTGATGGACAGGGTGCGAGAGTCAAAGAGTTAATAAGATCAACAGCTAGGTTGGCCCATAGGAATCTCATCTGACATCCGTGAAACGACACAAGCTCGCTGATTTTGGTCATACCTCATCCGGTCTAAGATCAGCCTGCAGGGTACCATGGAAGGAAACCGTCGCCGAGGTCGACAGAGGGAAAGCTGGGAGGCCAGTGTCAAAAGACTAGACCAAACTTAGTATGCTTGAAGTGCTTGCTGATGCTTCCCAACGATCAGACTGGCCATGGAACTAGATGATGATGATGATGATGTTATGACGACGACGACGATGATGATGATAATGACAACGACGACGACAACGATGAAGATGATGATGACGATGATGATGATGAAGATGATAATGATGATGACTGCAATCCGCTTTAATACCATCTTAGCAATTTTTGTTAAATAACTTGAAACATTTCATGTCTTACGCCCGTTTTTGAAAGGGCCACAATTTTTATCAGCTTACAGCGCCCATGTTTGTCTGACCCCCCGCCACGACTATGCATTGCTTGCCATTGAGCTTGGTTTTCACACAGGTCTTTTAAAATTACAGAACTTTCGTATGACAAAGGGCACTCAGCTATAATCAGAATCAGCTAAGCAAAAACCAGTTATTCCAACAACACAGTTGAAATAGATGAAACGTTGATGGCGACATTGATGTGTTTTGTTTTAAACAGCTGTTCTCAGAGTTATATTTCTTCGCCAACTTGTTTTACAGGAACTGGCCAACTACTACAAGACTCATCCCATTGATGTTCTGATGAAAAAGACTTTACCTAAAGGAGTGGATCCTTCTTTTAAAGAGGTAGGGTCTTTTTGTTCTCTTAGCTGACTGAAGTGGCTAGTGCCATCTTTATACTACACCACCATCAGTATCTAACGATCGCCCTACCACCACCACCCACTATCACCACCACCCACTACCACCATTACCACCACCACTATCACCAGCAACATCATTATCAACAAGAATAACAAATAAACATTTGTGAATCTGAAGTAAAAAAAATTAGTTCTTCAATATTGGTACATAAAGTGGTGTAAATGAGCTTAACCACAAGCTTTGAAAAGTTAAACTTTTTTCACCTCTGATTTACACTGTAGCAAAGTAAAACTGATGTTACAGTCTTCAAACATGTGCGATTACTGGTATCTCAGCAATTACAAAACGGAAAACAAAAAAAACAAAAAAAATACTCATAATGATTAAGAAACAACCAACCAACCATCCAAACAAACAAAAAAACCCACCAAAACAAACAAACAAACAAACAAACAAACAAACAAACCAAAAACAAAAACAAAAAAGCTACTGTTTGGAAAAAACTTCCCCATCTTTTATTTTGGAAAAGACGTCAGTTTCTGGAAAAGCCCCAGAGAAATGTGCTCTATCGCTCAGTAGACATTTTTGCCCAGTTACTTTAGAGACAGGTCTATCATTTCTTGGTAACGTCCAGCTTAATTGACATTGTAGTTGTACATGCTTTCGTGCAGCAAATTATTTCCTTAATATGTCAAAGTGGATCTTGTAACTTGATAATGCAAAGTGTTTTGGTTTTTTTGTGACGGAGTGACAGTCTTCTGTGTATAGTTTTCATAGATTTTTTTTGCTTGTATGTTTGTTTGTTTATGTTTTAATGAACGGTTTGGTTTGCTCTCTAGAAAAATGCGAACAAATTCCAGGGACGGAGAACATCGTCACTTTTCCCCTTTCAGCTAAATCAACTTCTCTGTCTTATGTTTGGAATTTTAAATTATATATGGTACAGCTGGTTCTATTTTCTACGCTGTAGTTTGTGTCAATCACCCACTATGTAGAGTACCCGCAGCTGCCAAAAAATCTTCTGGTTGCCTGTTAAATTCACATAACATTCTACCAAGCTTCTTACAAGGAAGAATCATTAACTTGTTTTTAGATTACGCGTACCAAGCAAGACGTGACTGCAGCTTCAGCCAAAAACAAAAAGTGTTGGGAATTTTTCTTCTCAAACTATACATATCACGCTCTCATATTGAGAT
>CM060305.1:141532791-141535291 GCA_030674185.1 Monoplex corrugatus
AACACGAACACGAGCACGAACACGAACACTAAATTCGTTGTATAAGGCCAACAGCCGCTTACAATAAGGGTTACAGCAATTTTACAAAAGCATAAAGATTGGGTAACTACAATACATCAAATATGTAAGGGAAACATCCTGTTGAAATCAACATCGTTAAGGAATTGATTCATGTCTTAAACGACACACATGAAGAGCACTAAACACACTCGTATCACATTTAGCTTTCATAATCATCACAAACATGCAATTATTTTTTTCCTTTCCAACTGTATTATTGTTGGTGTAGAAATATCTGTTCTCATATCAGTTCTCAACAGCTTGTTATCAGTTTTGTGATTTTGAATTTTGCCCGTTGATAGATCAATGAGATTGTTAGAATCTGTACAAGTTGACCAAAAAAATTCTAGCTTGTACACTTTCCAGATGTCTTCTATTATTTATGCGCTATCTACATTTTGTACACTGTGTTATAAACAGTAATTTGATTTTGTTATAGTCGTCATTTCCATGGTTGAAGTATCCAAGTCATCTAGTACAATTGAAGAACGCATTATGTAAGTGGTGATGTTTTTTAAGCCTTAAACTTTAAAGCTGCTGAACTCGGTGATGCGACCATTACAGTTTTTTTTTATAAAGATCATTGCACTCAGGGAGGTTATCTTTGTGCTCACCTTCTTTTTTATGCAGTCCCATTTTTTACGCCACTTTAATGGCCCCAGAAACTGGAACAGTTTTTACAATGCGATGACGATGATGTCGATGAGGATGATAATCATGATGCTATGGAGTTCCATCTAGGATTGAGACTGTGTGACAGGGTTGTACTCTACGTTTATATCATAACATATCCTGGCGTCAACCAGGCCCGAGAGATACAAACACCTGCGGTGTTGGGTCAGAAAATTTGAGCAACACCTCAATGACGCATCCGTGAAATGGGTGAGACTCGACTGTGTGGTCCCAGTCTTCCGAATGAGCCCACAGCACGTCCAACTTTGGGTAGAAGCCGGGTTTGTACCGAAAAATCCTACAATGATTTTTGAAGGTACTGATGGGGATTCGAACCCACAACCTTCCAGTCGGTAGTCCGTTGCGTTAACCACTACACCACGACCGTTACATATTTGTTTCTATCCTTTGCTTTATATATTTGACAAAAGTGTTCCTGTTGCTATTCATATACTACCTTATCGAGAAACTGATGGTTTTTGTCTGACAATCAGTATTTCTTTTCGAGAAAACAACTTTTTCCCCATACGAGACATGCATCTCCCGCTGTATTTTGGGGGTACTCTGGATTATGTACACTGGTGAAATAAATCGAAAATAAGTGAATGCATTCTTTGTCAGTATAAGATCATGTAACAAGTATGAATTTGGTTCCGAACTGCAAAATCATGTTCAAATGAAAGCGTCTTAATTTTGAACATTTCGCACGGAAAATGGTCATTGAAACCCAGGTATTAAACATTAACAATGTTCAATCATAGTTTGCTCGAGCAGACAACTGAACAAGTGAAAATCATACATGAGATATATAGATTTTTCTCATGTTAAGAAATATAATTGCCAATAAATGATAATTATGTTAAGAAATATGATTACAGACTATAGAACAGACAAATGATTATCGCTACACTGCCGATGCTTTCCACGTTTTCTTACTAATCGTGCCTTCAATTTTTAAAAATTATTCTTTTAACTTTTAAGTATGCTTTAAAATAACTCTGGATACCAAACATGATAACTTTATAAACAGTTGAAAATTTGTCTTTTTGCACAAAACTTTGTTTCCTGTGCGTTTTCGTTTGCTGTTGTTGTTGTTGTTGTTGTAATTGTCGTTGATGCATTAACAGTAGTGTATTACATTAAGTGTTTCTGGGCGTGTATGTGAAGTTGTTCGGTATTGTATATTTCTGCTACTCATTATGAAAATGATAAATTTCGAGCTGGTGTGAGCTTAGTTTACCAGTATCAAATGACATATATTACAATAGCACAACGTGAAGAACGTAACGATACTATTTGTTGTTCTGAAAATGTACAGACTCTTCCGTCTTTCTTGCTAATAATACCACTTTTATTGATTATTGATTTCTTTTTTTGCATGAAAATCTTTGTACTTGTCTACATTCGTTACATTCCATGGCAATTATTTTAAGCCCAAATTTCTTTCATTCCATAAAATCGTGTATTCACTGATTAATCATTCCAGGAACATGGATAATATGTTATTGTTGTCTTTATACAGGCAAAACAATACTTGTGTATGAGGGCAGTTATGTAGCTTTTTTATGATGATGTTTTTACTTTTGCATGCTTTTGTACATGGCGTATATACAATTCTTAGTTTTCATCAACCTGAGCAGCTTTAATGTGTATGCATCTTTAAACTGTAAGCGAACTGCACTTAATGGGAATCCTCTGATTCTTCATTTGGTGTACATTTTATATGTGATTTCTAGTTCAGATAACCATTGTTACATATTCTTTCATA
>CM060305.1:141540291-141542791 GCA_030674185.1 Monoplex corrugatus
CTCTCTCTCCCCCCCCTCTCTCTCTCTTACTCCATATTCCGTCTTTCTTCTGCACACTTATCCTCCACTCGGATGTCTCTAACAAGTTATGACACACGCCCATATACGTCAGCACCTTCAGACCTTCATCACTGATTAAATTTATGCACACATAGCACGCTCCCTCGCCATCCCGGCTGAGTCACCCACAAGTCCTCTTGTAGTGCTGTCTGTCTGTCTGTCTGTCCGCTCGTCTGTTTGTGTCTCTTTGTCTCTATCTGTCTTTCTCTCCGAAACACCCATAGAAAGACACGCATACACGAATACACACAAACACACACACGCACACACACACACACACACACACACACACACACACACACACACACACACACACATACACGCGCGCACATGCATACACACACATACGCATAGACACACATATCACTCATACGCACACACATACACACGTAAACACACACATACACACGTACACACACACACACACACACACACGAGCACATATACACACACATACACACGGGCACACACACATGCAAACACACACGCACGCTCACACACACACATGCAACAACACACACATACATGGAACGGGTTGATCTCAATGTCCTAATTTTCTGTAAGGGGATTTAAAATGATATTGATGACAGCATAAACAAAGCATTAAATCTTGTGTGAATGATATCTGCTGATAGTCTATTGTACAAGTCCTTGAATATAAAAAACAAAAGCATTGGGGGGAAAAAAGTGAAAACGTAACAAAAGAATGCACTGACAGTATCATCATCATCATCATCATCATCATCATCATCATCATCATCATCATCATCATCATCATCATCATCATCATCATCATCATCATCATATCAATCATCATCAACATCATCATCATTATCATCATCATCCTACATCTCCTCCTCATAATCATCATCACCAAGAAAAAAGAATAATTCATGGTCATGATGACGACTTTGACGATGAAAATGATTATGAGGAAAAACAGACGCCACGACGACGAGACCACCACCACCACTATCATCATCAACAACAGCAACAACAGTGTCTCCACTATCACCATCACCATCACCACCACCACCATCACCATCAC
Organism: Monoplex corrugatus; assembly: GCA_030674185.1. NCBI lineage: Eukaryota > Metazoa > Mollusca > Gastropoda > Littorinimorpha > Ranellidae > Monoplex > Monoplex corrugatus. The sequence continues at coordinate 141,541,400 of CM060305.1, forward strand.
TATCAAAACAACAACAGCAAACAACAACAACAACAACAACAACAACAACAAACAACCTCATCATCATCTCCACCACTGCCATAAGCAACAAGGATCTGACGGATACCACACCTGCCGAATGACCCCCTTATCTACCCTCGTGTGCTTTGTTTTTAATGCACAATGGTGGGGGGGGGGGGGTAAGCTCGTTAACCCAATTAAGCCGCGCCTTTAGGCAACAGATTGGGCACACAGGCTCTGCCCCAGTAACTTTTTCTGCACAGGGAAACTGCACCATTAACCCTTTTCGCGCAAAGACATTAAACCATTAATAACCCTTTTCCTTCCGGCCCGCTGTACCCGCTTTTTTTTGTTTGTTTGTTTGTTTTTTCATCGGGCGGAAAAGAGACTCGTTTAGTGGGAGTGATGTTTGTAGTCTGAGTCTGTCTTATTTATTTATTTGATCATTAGTCACTGGATTATTTAATGCACTTGGAGTGATGTTTGTGGACTGTCTTATTTATTTATTTGATCATTAGTTACTTGATTATTTAATGCACTTGGAGTGGTGTTTGTGGACTGTCTTATTTATTTATTTGATCATTAGTTACTTGATTATTTAATGCACCTTGGAGTGTGTTTGACTGTCTTTTATTTTTAAACATTAGTACTTGTATTAATGCAGTGGTGTTTAGTCTGTTTTTATTATTTATCATCTACTGATCATTTAATGCACTTGGTGTGGTGTTTGTGTCTTATTTACTTATTTGATCATCAGTTACTTGATTATTTAATGCACTGGAGTGGTGTTTGTAGTCTGTTTTTTATTATTTGATCATTCATTACTTGATCATTTAATGCACTGGTGTGTGTTTGTGTCTTATTTACTTATTTGATCATTCATTACTTGATCATTTAATGCACTTGGTGTGGTGTTTGTGTCTTATTTACTTATTTGATCATTCATTACTTGATTATTTAATGCACTTGGAGTGATGTTTGTAGTCTGTTTATTTATTTGATCATCAGTTACTTAATTATTTTATGCACCTAGAGTGATGTTTGTCGTCTGTCTTATTTACTTATTTGATCATTAGTTACTTGATTATTCAGTGCACTGGAATGTTGTTTGTAGTCTGTCTTAGCTACCTATTCATTTATTCACTTATCTATTTTCTTTCTTCCCCTGTCGTTTGTCTTGTCTTATTCATCATTTTTTCTGAATTGCTCATGAGTTTGTTAGTTTGTTGGTTGTAGTCTTTCCATAATAACACTTATAATAGTCTATCTGTTTTTTTTCTGTTACTGTTCGTATTTCTCACACTCTGTTACGATTTGGGTCCCCATCCTTTATCTTGATTGGTTCATAATCTTTTTGTTGTATGCGTGCTTGTTTGTTCAATTGTTTGTTTG
>CM060305.1:141550291-141555291 GCA_030674185.1 Monoplex corrugatus
CTTCTAACCAGCTGCAGCTACATGTACAGTCTCTCCTGTTTCGGTTTTTCTCTTTTGAAACAAATGCAAACGACAAACCTTTCAGCCTTACAGAAAGATCACACGCGTGCATGAGACGCGTACACGAACAAGCATACATGCCAGTGCCTACATGTAAGCTTACACACATCTGCAAAAGCAACTCAAAAAAATAAATAATGCATGTCTGGAAAATACACGCACATAGACACACAGACACACAGACACATACACAGACAAACAGACACACATACACGCACACAGACAGACACAGACAGACATACAGACAGACAACAAAAGACACACGCACACAGACAGACAGACAGACAACACACACACACACACACCACACACACACACCAACACACACACCGCGCGCGCACACACACACACACACACACACACACACACACACACACACATCATCATCATCATCATTCATCATCATCAACACAGTTACTATCATCTTCCACCAACAATAAAGACATTAAAATGATAGGGCATAAACAACACAAGCAGCCATCGGAACAATTACAACACCCACGACGACCATTACTACCAATGTCACCACTATCACTAGCACTTCAGCAATAAGAACTTACCAGAATCATTCACAACACAAGACAGGCACAAATTTTAGGCAAACTGGCCTTTCGCATGCGTATACAAATGACAACAAAGAAACAATCAAAAGAATTACGACAAAAATAAGAAGAGAATTTCTCTGACTGTTCTGTCATTTTCTGCAGTTAAACGAGACATCAGGAAACTCTCTGTTATTGTTGGTTTTATTCTAAGTTGTATTATTTGTTTCTTTATTGTATTGAGGCAACATTGAGGCAACTGAAAGACGGTTTCTACGCAGAATGTTAAGAGTTCCATGGACAGCAAAGACTGTTTTGAAAGAGGCAAACGCAAAAAGAGCATTAATGATGAAGATCAGATAAAGACAAACAGCATTATTAGGACATTTTATGAGGCAAGAAAATTCGAGCACCTGGTCACAACAGGTAAGTTGGAGGGAAAAAGAGCACTGATAGACACAGGGAAAATACTGGACGGATTTGCGGAGTAGATGAATACAGAAAGGGTTGGAGATATACTTGCAGCGACAAGGGATAGATTTGTATGGAGGACCATGATCGTCAACGCTATGCGGCAAGGCACACGATGATGGTGATTGTATATTTTGTGCAATCTTGACAACGGCTAGCTGACCAAAAATCTGAACCTGTCTCGTTTTGTGATTAAATGTAAATCGTCGTTTTGTTGTCGTGTTCTCTATTTACTTGAACGCTTGCAGTTGCTGTGACCGAGATTTAATATTTGATACAGAAATAAACACTTTGACACCCGCACCCTGTCCACCAGCATCCTGAATTGTCAACCATTGTCAACCATGCTAGCAAAACAAAAATGTAACCCTTTGACTCCTTCACCTTGCAGGAAGCTGGTGGATAGAGTGAGAGAGTCAAGGGTTAAGTTTTTGCAGTTGATGGATAGGGTGCGGGAGTCAAGGGGTTAAGGCAGATTACCATTCTCCCTCGCAAGTGCCTACTAACTTACATTACTAAAACAAAACACGCAAAAGACTGAACGAAAGAAAAGAGGGTGAAAAAAAAAAAAGAAACCACGCAGAAACGCCTTTCTTTACAGAAAGACCGACAAGAACAGACGCAGATGGCAATAATAACACAATTTACGAATTTTCTTCTTCATAACCAACGAATTTTAGACAGCCCTAAAACCCATTTCCCCTACATAACTTACAGTAAACTACCTTCATACCACCAGCCGCCATGGAACTCCCACGTAGAATGTAGGTCTCTGTCTGGGTTTTCAAGCAGTCAACGAACTGAAGAAGTATCTCATAAAGTGGCAACTTGCTGTGCTCAGGAAGTTGTGTGTGTGTGTGTGTGAGCGTGTGTGTGTGTGTGTGTCTTTGTGTGTGTGTATGTGAGGAGAGAACGGATTGCGTGCCCGTGCATGCGTGCTTGCGTGCATGTGTGTGTTGTGTGTGTGTGTGTGTGTGTGTGTGTGTGTGTGTGTGTGTGTGTGTGTGTGTGTGTGTGTGTGTGTGTGTGTGTGTTGAGCATATGTGTGTATATATCCACACACACACACGCACGCATATATATATATATATATATATATATATATATATATATAAGATATAGAGGGGAGAGAGAGAGAGAGAGAGAGAGAGATACATAGATACACAGATACATAGATAAGTGTGTCTGTATACAATTGCAGGCCTTTTGAGGCTTGAGCCAGGTGCCTTAGGAAACTGCTTGGTACGTCCTACCTTGTACATTAGACCAGCCAGTAGGGCTTATGTCCAGAACAAATTCAGCACCTTAGTAAGTCCATAGAGATTGACTCTGGCAACTTAACTGTAAAACGACTCAAGCTCTATGGATTGGTTACATCGCCCGTCATAACACACTCTCTAAGACCATCCTTCAAGACACCGTTAGTAGGAGGCCGCACCATCACCGAAGTCGACTAACACAGGGCTAAATGAAAAATGTGACAGACTGGACCAGCTTCAGTGTGGTTAAACTACTTCTTGTTGCTACATCCCAAAGATAGAGTTGGTCATAGGATTAGAAAAAGTGTGGTATTGTGTGGTGGTGGTGGTGGTGGTGTGTGTGTGTGTGTGTGTGTGTGTGTGTGTGTGTGTGTGTTGTGTGTTGTTTGTGTTGTGTGTTTGTGTGTTTGTGTCTGTGTGTGCGTGTGTGCGTGCGTGTGTGTGAGTGAGTGTGTGTGTGTGTGTGTGAGAGTGTGTATTTGCGTTGCACATGTGCGCGCGCGTGTATGTGTATGTGTTTGTGTATGTGTGTGTACATGTACATATACATATATGTATATATATCTATATACATATGTATGTATGTGTGTGTATTTGTGTATATATATGCATGTGTGTGCGTGCATGTGTGTGTGCATACGCACACAGGTGTGTGTGTGTATGTGTATATGTGTGTGGTGTGTGTGTGTGTGTGTGCGTATGAATTCTGTACACATGTGTTTCCTGTAAGGAATCAAGATAAGGCTATAAGACACAAGTTGATTGCAGTAAGTTGACACAATGACTTCAGATTTCACTTCATCGATTACCATCACCATCATCATCACCATCACCATCACCATCATCATCATCATCATCATCATCATCATCATCATCATCATCATCATCATCATCATCATTCATCATCATCATCATCATCATCATCATCATCATCATCAATGGGATTATGAATGTGTGACTAAGAATCTTTCAGTGTTCCCCAACACAGACAATCGTAGAGACACAGTCTGCAACATGTATTTATAAATTATTCTCTTCAATAAAACACTTGGACGTAGACAAAGTGGTTTTAGACCAAACTGGTGTTGAAGGTACATATTTTTCCAGGACCATTTCATTATTTTCAATCTTGTGGTTGTTATTGATGTTGTTGTTGTACACATTGTTGTAGCTGTTGTTGTCGTTGTTGTTTGTTGTTGCCGCTGCTACTGCTGCTGCTACTGCTATTGTTTTGTACATATTTTGGTGTGATTTATTCGGATTTAGTACAATTATCCAGGAAACGAAGTTCATCTTCAGTCACACCACAAACTCTGTCTTTTCTGGTGATGTTTATGATTTGCATCCCGCAAGTCGAAGGTCACGAGACATACTCAAGTTTACATAATGGTGACCTCCCAGCACGAAATCAATCTTAACTAGCATTTTGGGTATTTTGAGATATACATATCACTGGAAAGTGCACATTCTGCTGATTATTTTGGTACTTGAATAAAGCTTGTACTCGAAAAAATGTAGACGTTATGTGTGTTGAAAGTCATTATATTGTATAACGGCCATTTTGAGAAAACGGCCTCTAAAATTTTTATGTACACTCCTACACATTTTCCGTAAATTTCTTAATTTGGTGACTTTGACCCGGTTTGTTTCTAATTTTAGCGGTCATTATCCGAAAGGTGCACCAAAGACCTTTCTGTCAGTATATTACATGTGGGGTTCTGTACAGATTATGGCTCGCAATATGTGAAAAAAAATGGTACTTTTGGTAAAAAAAAATTGCGTTCTTTCTGCTACGATAAATACCATTTTTAATTGATTAGTGATACTTTCTGAAGAAAAAAATTTCTGTGGGGGATAGATTATAGTCCATAGAAGTCAATTTTGAGAAAAAGTCAAAACACCCCAGGTAGACCCTCAGTCACCTTTTCAGCTCCTATTGTGGTTCGACTGAGTGCGAGTTAAGACTGAATTGGTGGTGGGAGGTCAGAATGTCTCTCTCTCTCTCTCTCTCTCTCTCTTTCTCTCTAGAGTCAATACCAGAATACTCATGACTGAAGATGAAAACTATCAAAAATCTCTCGCGAAATTTATCGCCCTTGCTTGGGAAAGTCGGAGAAAGAAAACAACACAGTAATAAATTAATGTAAGTTTATCTCCAGTGAAGATATCACTTTATACTGTTCTTATGTTTATTTGCCGGATTTACGTCTTCCTCTTACTTATATGACTAATTACGTCGGGTGGTCAACATGTTTCTTCAACTTTTTGTTCAACTTTTTAAATTAATGTACGTTTATCTCCAGTGAAGATGTTACGTTATATTGTTTTTTTGTTTGTTTTCTGGATTTGGGTCTTCCTCTTATATGACTAATTATGTCAGGTGGTTAACTATTTAACTTTTTGTTCAACTTTTTAAATTAATATAAGTTTATATTCAGTGAAGATATCACTTTATACTGTTCTTATGTTTATTTGGCGGATTTGGGTCTTCCTCTTACCTATATGACTAATTACGTTGGGTGGTCAACTGTTTCTTCAACTTTTGTTCAACATTTTGTTCAACTTTTTCCGTTCAATTTTTTCTTCATCTTTAGGGAAAAATTCAAATGGATGTATTGTCAGCCATGACTATATTTATAAATCTTTGTTTCGAGAAAACGTCGCCGAA
>CM060305.1:141560291-141577791 GCA_030674185.1 Monoplex corrugatus
TTTCTACATGATCTTTACAAAATATGTGTCAAAGATGAAGACCGATTGAAAAGTCGCGGATTCATGAGTGTGGAAGTCATGGCGCTGAGGTCAAGAATTTACATGGACCAAAAATCATTGTCATAATGTGCCCTGCCGCATGACGTTGGCGATCATGGCCTTCCATATGAATCTATCTTTTGTCCTTGCAAGTATCTTAGCCTCTCTGTTTTCATCCACTCCGTAAGTCTGTCGACATTTTATCCCTGGGTCTACCTGGTGCACTTTTCCCCTCCAGCTTTCCTGTTGTGACGAGGCGGTCGAATTTCTCTTGCCTCATACAATGTCCTATAAATGTTGCATGTTCTTTCCTAGTCTTCTACATTAATGTTCTCCTTCAAGACTGTCTCGTTTGTTTTCTTTGCTGCCGTGGAACTCGTAACATTCTTCTTAGAAACCACATTCCAGCTGCCTCAGTCTTGTTCTGACTTTGCGTGTTAATTGTCCACGCTTTACATCAGTATAACAGTTTTGGTTTTTGTAAAACACTAAAGAACTCTGTTCCTGATGTTAATTGATAGGCATATGCTGGTAAGAACTCTTTTCATTTTCTTGATGCCAAACGTAAAGTGCCTAAAATCAACACCTTTTGAGCAAAGAGTTTGAGCAGTCACTTTCTCGGCAACTTGTGACAAAAAACGGAAACCTGTGTTTTCACTGTTGTGACAGATCTATCGTTGTTCTTGCTCCGCGTCGAGTTGTATTACATCTAACGCTCTTCAAGGCTGTACTTACCTTGAGACTACAAAATTTCGAGGTTTTTTGTTTGTTTATCTGTCGTTGTTGTTGTTGCTTCTGTTGTTGTTGTTGTTGTTGCTGTTGTTGTTTTTTCTTGTTGTTGTTGTTTTGTACACATTTTGATATAAACACGGATTTTTTTTAAGAGAAGTACGACCGTTTCGTTTTGCATTTTCTTTTCTTCAAGTCTCTTGGCTCAAGTGCATAACAAAGCAAATGTGTGTGTGTGTGTGTGTGTGTGTGTGTGTGTGTGTATGTGTGTGTGTGCGTGCGTGCGTGCTGCGCGCGCGCGGCGCGCGCGTGTGTGTGTGTGTGTGTTATGGTGTGTTGTGGTGTGTTGTATGTGTATGTAGATTTCAGCGGGGTGTGTATGTGTTTGTTTGTGTTTGTGTGTGTGTATCTGTGTATATGTGTTGTGTTTTTGTGTAGTTGTTTGTGGTTGTATATTGTGTCCGGTTGTGTGTGTATGTGTGTGGCGCTGGTGTGTGTGTGTGTGTGTGTGCGCGTGCGCATGTGTGTGTGTGTGTGTGTGTGTGTGTGTGTGTGTGTTCGTGTGTGTGTTGCAGGCAAATGCAACAAGACCGCTTTTAACGAGCCATCTGATCGCCCCACGCTGTGGTAGGCAAGTCTTCTTGTCCCTGTCTGAATGAATTATACAGACATCTGATTCATTCAGTAACCACTGTCTCTAGTATTCTACACACAAAGCTTGACAGCTTTTTCAATCTCCCATTTACAAGAAATAGGAGATTGTTTCGTATCGGAGCTGTGTGTGTCTGTACGTGTGTGTGTGTGTGTGCCGAGAGAGAGAGAGAGAAGAGAGAGAGAGGGAGTGTGTGTGTGTGTGTGTGACAGAGAGAGAGAGAGAGAGAGAGAGAGAAGACAGAGAACAGAGAGAGACACAGAGAGAGACAGAGAGAGAGAGAGGGGGGGGGAGAGAGATGAGGCGAGAGAAAACAGAGTAAAAGAAAGAGAGTAAAAGAAAGAGAGAAATAGAGAGAGAGAGAAAAAAGAGAGAGAGAAAAGAGAAGACAGAGAGACAAGGAAAAAGACAGACAGACAGACAGACAGAGAAAGACAGACACACAGACAGACAGAGACAGAGATAGAGACAGAGATGTATGAACAAATTTTTCTCAGCTCTTTATGGGTGGATCTTTAGCAAATATTGGTCGAAGCTGTGCACTCTTCAGGAGTCATAAAAGTGTAAGTTTGACAGGTAAAACTCCAAGATCAGGGACAATTTGTGAACAGCACTTTCTCAGAACTTCTGAAAATATTAAGAATCTGTTTTACTGCTGTGATGCTGTGACAATCTTCCATTGTCCTCGATGTACGTCGAGTTTTATATCAATTTAAGCAAGCTTTTTCAAGGTAACAATGATATGGAAATACAAAACCTGGATTTCCTGTGACCCTTTTGTATAAAAAGGGAGAAAATCTGGAAGTTCTGTGATGATTTTGTATGAAGAGAGAGAGCCAGAGAGAGAGAGAGAGAGAGAGAGAGAGAGAGACAGAGACAAGACGAGACAGACAGACTGACAGACAGACTGATGACAGACAGACTAGAGAGAGAGAGGGGAGAGAGAGAGAGGAGAGAGAGAGAGGGGAGGAGAGAGAGGGAGAGGGAGAGAGAGAGAGAGAGAGAGAATCCAGATTTTCTGCAACAATTTTGTATGAAAAGAGAAATTGTTAGAATGCTTGACCATTTTTATCTTTCTTTTTTTGACTTTTTTTTGTTTTGTTCCTTGTACATTCATTAGACAGACAAGCAGCAGTGAAAAGAAACCACTCCTTGCAACAATTAATTGTGGTTTCGGGGTGGGACAGCTCACTCGTGTAACAAAGACAGACGTGAGACGGGTGCATTAGTGTGCAGTGCACTGTCACAAAGTAGCGTTGTTGGGCCAGGCAGTATGAGGACGTACGTGTCGCGTGCAGTCTTAACCCCGTCAAGTGTAAGTGATTATCAGTTCATTCACACCACATGGGTACCCGAACAAGGTGTAATTGTATCGTTCATTCACCACGGTACCGACGGTTTTGTGTTTCTCAGTAGTTTTTTTTTTGTTTTTTGTTTTGTTTGTGTGTATATATGTAGTATAGTCGTAGTGTTTCTATGTACTGAAAAGAACCGATGAACAACCCTCTGTTGGATTGCGGGGGGGGGGGGGGGGGTAATTTATCTGCCGTTAGTAGGTTGAAGGGCTGGGCTTGGGCTGGATGTGGTGTGCTATTCTATCTTTCATTTGTTCTTTTTTCATTCTCCTGGTATGCCGCAAAAACTCTCTCTCTCTCTCGCGCTCTCTCTTTCTCTCTCTCTATCTCTCTCTCGTTCTTTCTTTTTCAATCCCCATTTTTCCTAAAAGGAGATTGTCTCATATCAATCGGGTATAATGTGTGAGTGTGAAGTGTGTGTGTGTGGTGTGTGTGTGGTGTGTGTGTGTGTGTGTGTGTGTATGTGTGCGTGTTTGTTTGTTTTGTGGTGTGTGTGTATGACAGAAAGAAAGAGGGGGGAACAGTGATGATGAGGGTGTTAGAGTGAAAAGAAAAAGAAAGGACAGAAAGAGGAGAAACAACCAGAAGAAAGAATCAAAGACGAACATGAGGACAGAGATGACAACAGCACAGAGACACAGAGAGGAGACAGAAGATCAGAGGAGAGAAGAAGGAAAGCAAAAACAGAGAGACAGGACGGAAAAAAGGGAGAAGACATGGAGAGCGAGAGAGGAGAGAGAGAGAGAGAGAGAGAGAGAGAGAGAGAGAGGAGAGAGAGAGAGGAGAGAGAAGAGAGAGAGGAGAGGAGAGGAGGGAGAGAGAGGGGAGAGAGAGGAGAGAGAGAGAGGGAGAGGAGAGAGAGAGAGAGAGAGAGTAGATTTTCTGTGACAATTTTGTATAAAAGAGATTGTTAGAATAGCTCGACCATTTTAGTTTCTCTCTCTTTATTGTTTTTTTGTTTTGTTTTGATTTGTTTTGTTTTGTTCCCTCTTACATTCATAGACAGACAAGCAGCAGTGAAACGAAACCACATCCTTGCAACAATTAATTGTGGTTTCGGGGTGGGACAGCTCACTCGTGTAACAAAGACGGACGTGAGACGGGTGCATTAGTGTGCAGTGCACTGTCACAAAGTAGCGTTGTTGGGCCAGGCAGTATGAGGACGTACGTGTCGCGTGCAGTCTTAACCCCGTCAAGTGTAAGTGATTATCAGTTCATTCACACCACGGGTACCCGAACGGATGTTTGTGTTTCATCAGTAGGTTTTGTGTTTTTTGTTTTGTTTGTGTGTTATATATGTAGTATAGTCGTAGTGTTTCTATGTACTGAAAAGAACTGATGAACAACCCTCTGTTGGATTGCCGGGGGGGGGGGGGGGGTAATTTATCTGCCGTTAGTAGGTTGAAGGGCTGGGCTTGGGCTGGATGTGGTGTGCTATTCTATCTTTCATTTGTTCTTTTTTCATTCTCCTGGTATGCCGCAAAACTCTCTCTCTCTCTCGCTCTCTCTCTTTCTCTCTCTCTATCTCTCTCTCGTTCTTTCTTTTTCAATCCCCCATTTTTCCTAAAAGGAGATTGTCTCATATCAATCGGGTATAATGTGTGAGTGTGAGTGTGGTTGTGTGTGTGTGTGTGTGTGTGTGTGTGTGTGTGTGTGTATGTGTGCGTGTTTGTTTGTTTGTGTGTGTGTGTATGACAGAACGAAAGAGGGGGGAACAGTGATGATGAGGGTGTTAGAATGAAAGAAAAAGAAAAAGAAAGAGAGACAGACAGAGACAGAGACAGAGAGACAGACAGACACAGAGAGAGACAGACAATCAGAGAGACAGACAGACAATCAGAGAGACAGACAGACAATCAGAGACAGACATGCAGACAGAGAGAGAGAGAGAGAGAGAGAGAGAGAGAGGAGAGAGAGAGAGAGAGAGAGAAGAGAGAGAGAGAGAGAGAGAGAGGAGAGAGAGAGAGTAGATTTTCTGTGACAATTTTGTATAAAAAGAGATTGTTAGAATAGCTCGACCATTTTAGTTTCTCTCTCTTTATTGTTTTTTTGTTTTTGTTTTGATTTTGTTTTGTTTTGTTCCCTCTTACATTCATAGACAGACAAGCAGCAGTGAAACGAAACCACTCCTTGCAACAATTAATTGTGGTTTCGGGGTGGGACAGCTCACTCGTGTAACAAAGACGGACGTGAGACGGGTGCATTAGTGTGCAGTGCACTGTCACAAAGTAGCGTTGTTGGGCCAGGCAGTATGAGGACGTACGTGTCGCGTGCAGTCTTAACCCCGTCAAGTGTAAGTGATTATCAGTTCATTCACCATGGTACCGATCAAGTGAAGTGTTACAGTTCATTCACACACGGGTACCACGATGTTTGTGTTTCATCAGTAGGTTTTGTGTTTTTTGTTTTGTTTGTGTGTTATATATGTAGTATAGTCGTAGTGTTTCTATGTACTGAAAAGAACCGATGAACAACCCTCCGTTGGATTGCCGGGGGTTATTTGTCTTGCCATTAGTAGGTTGAAGGGCTGGGCTAGGGCTGGGTGTGGTGTGCTTATCTCTTGTTTGTTCTTTTTTCATTCTCCTGGTATGCCACAAAACTCTCTCTCTCTCCTCTCTCTTTTGCTCTCTCTCTCTCTCTTTTGCTCTCTCTCTCTTCTCTCTCTCTGTCTGTCTCTGTCTCTCTCTCTCACTCTCACTCTCACTCTTTCTCTCTCTCTCTCTCTCTCTTTCTCGATCTGTCTGTCTGTCTGTCTGTCTGTTTGTCTGTCTCTGTCTCTCTTGTTCTTTCTTTTTCAACCCTTTCCATTTTTCCTAAAAGCAGATTTCTCATATCGATCGAGTGTAATTTGTGTGTGTGTGTGAGTGTGTGTGTGTATGTGTGTGTGTGTGTGTGTGTGTGTGTGTGTGTGTGTGTGTGTGTGTGTATTGTAGTGTATGTTTGTGTGTGTGTGTGTTTGTGTGTGTACATGTGTCTGCGTGTGTGCGCACGTGTGCGCGCGCGGGGGTGCGTGTGTGCTTGACAGAGAGAGAGGGGAACAGTGAGGATGAGAATGTTAAGCGAAAGAGAAAGAAAAAAAAGGAAAAAGAGAGAGAGAGAGAGAGCGAGAGAGACAGACAGACAGACAGACTGACAGACAGAGAGAGAGGCAGAGAGAAAAGAGTTAGAGAGAATGAGAGACAGAGAGAGAGCGAGCTGACTCAGTATTAGCCCAGGGCGGCACTGTTGAATGAATTTTAACAGAGGAAATTGTTCCGAGACAGTGAGAGAAAGTGAAAGCCCTCGCTATGCCTGCGACCCACCCCCTAACAGGACTAACGAGAAATTGACTAACAAGGGGATGATGATGACTGAGCGAGTGCCTGCAGGGGACTTCACGTTTTGATTAACCCTTTAACGCCCTCAGCCTATCTACCTGCTGGAAGCCGATGGATGTAGGTGACTGAGTGAGGCAAAAGGGGTTAACACCGCAAACCTGCATGCAAATCGGTCTCGTTAGAGCAGGAGAGGTGAGAAATGGTCCTTCTGTCGGTCTGTCTGTCCATAGATATAGATAGATACTAAGATCGGCAACTCAGCATATGTCTGGCTTATGATAACCTCAAGGGATAAGAGTGGGATATGGTTCAGGCGTTCAACTGCCAATAACTGAACTCGAGGTTCCAGGGTTCACTCCCCATAGAGATCTCGACTTTTCTTCTCAGTTTGACCGGAAAATCGAACTGATCGTCTAGTCCTTCGGAAGGGGACGAAAAACGAGTCGGACCCATGTGCCTTCTGGCTGCGACGCTAAAGATCCCATGGCAGTTGAAAATCGGGAAGAGCAGGGCATTGCCCGGCTGCTTTAGTGTAAAACATTGGAGAGACAGATTGATTTCCCAGGTCCCACCCCTTGAAGACCAGTTAGCCTTCTTGCCTTTCTGAAGTCTTGATAAAAAAAAGTGAATGTGAATATGAATTTGAAGTGAGGGAGAGGGGATGGGCGCCGCCCTCATAGTGCTGGCCCTTGGAAAAGTTAAGGCCTCTGTCACCTCGCTCGGTTTATGTGCAGGCTTAAGGCTTTGCCGTGATCATTCTGGATCTTTTACAACACATGGTACCAGTGATGGTAGCGCATATGGAATTCAGTAACACCCGATATCTTTCAGAAATGCGAAAATCATCTCTCTCTCTTTTTTTTCCTCCTCCCTCCTCTCTCTCTCTTGTCTTTCTGTCCACACCCCACACACACACCACACACACAACACACACACACACACACACACACACACACACACACACAACACACACACACACACCAAGAAAAACAAAAACAAGAACAAAATCGAAACAAAAATAAAACGAAACAAAACAAAACAAATCCTCCGACCCTGAATGTAACAAAATGATCCCGTCCAGTACCTTGGGCAGCAACAACAATCCACAATCTTCCACCTAAAGTCCAAACACTGCTGCTTATTCAAAGACATATTCCGAACGGGATCGACCGTTCTACACGTAAGCGTGCCCACGCCACACAGGACCACAGTCTCCACAGCATGTTCTACAGTTTTACCCACTGATCAGAAATAGTTGTGCAGTGGCCAATGGTAGCAGCTCTGGAAAAGCAGCAATGGGGCAACAAAGAAGATTTACTTATTAATGAAAACCACATCTTTCATCCTTACTGTATGCACAGCATCGGTGGTCTAGTGGTACAATACTGGCCTGCCACGCGGGTGACACGGGTTCGCGTCCCGGTTGATGCACGTACTTTTTCAGTATCGTAGTAAAACGATGCAAATGAAGATTATCGATATGCCCAACTGTGTGCAGCTGATATCCAAAGTAAAAAAGTCATCAGAAGTCGTTACGGCGGGCTAGTTAGTATAGTCGTGGACTCAAGATGTGATATCTTGAGTTCAATCCCAGCCCGCAACATTAACAAGTGTCCTGGTCGCTGCCCATCTTAATGTTGCCATCATTCTGGTGGTGTCGGCTTACCGTTTGATAGGTCCCTTCTCCCCTTTCTGCAGATCAAGACCTTGCCAGCGCATTGGGTTTTGTGCAGGCGCAGGAAATCTGTCAGATAACTGCTGGCGGATTTGGGTGGAGCGCATATGGAGTTGTCCGAGCGCGGTGAATCTCTCTTGAAATAACTCCAATAACTCCAACAACTTTCATCCTTACCAGACCACCGGACTGACTGAGGCATTACCGTACTTAAAGGAAAAATATGAGAAACAAAAATAAACAAAACATGGCAAAAAAGACAGCAACGTTAGTTGACCCTTTGACTCCTGCACCCTATCCAACAATTGCAAAAACTTAACGCTTTGACTCCCTCACCGTATCCACGAGCTTCCTGCAGAGGAAGCTGGTGGATAGGGTAAGGGAGTCAAAGCGTCAAGTGTTTGCTTTGCTAGCATGGTTGGCAACGCAGGATACAGGCGAACAAGGTGTGGGAATCAAAAGGTTAATTATGTACGCTCACTAGACTCGAGACAGCGAGGCCAACAAACCATAGAGCGCGAAAGAGCTCGTGCCTGTCTCCCCTTATACATGTCTATGTTCTGTCTCATTGTCACCGTTCCTGCCTTTCGCCGACCAGACAGTGATTCGCCTGGCTCTAACGCCAGTTGCCACTTCATAAAGACCAGTGCCTGTGTCGTCACCCAGTTGACATAAGCAGGCAAGCTGTGAATGAACTCCCGGGCCTGTGGTGATGACAAGAAAGTTAGCGAGCAAGCCCTTCCCACCGTCTGCAAACGAGTTGTGTATCAGTCAGTCTGTCAGTCAGTTTGTGGGGGTGCGTATGTGTATGTGTGTGCGCGAACGTGTATGAAAGAAGTTGGCGAGCAGTCCTTACCAACGGGTCTGTAAGCACGTGTGTCAGTAGTCAGTCAGTCAGTCAGTCAGGTGTGTGAGTATGTACGTATGTGTGTGCGCTCGAACCTGTGTGTACACATACACTCTGTGGCCGTTGTCAAAAGTTACCTCTGCGCTTTTCTGCCTGTTTTAAATTTCGTCACATGCGAGTTGTATCCCTTCTGCAGTCTTGCAAGGTGGGTTTCTTTGTTTACTGAGTCTGTCCAGATGATTTGTGTTTTCTAAACTATTCAGCATCAAGCCAGTGTATCTGGATTCCATACACGCTCTGAAGCAGACTTGCAGTCTAGTGGTTCAGAGCGCCGGACTGAGAAGCAAAAGGTGCAGGTCCAACTATGGGACAGGGCTTTTTCTATCTCTACCAAGGTTCTGAGAGGTGGTCTGAATGCTAGTCTTCCGGATGCGTCGACAGATCGAATGTTTCTATAGCGTGCACTTAAACGAACTGACGACAACAAAGGAGATATGCCTAGCAAAATACTGCATAAATATCAACTCTTAACATAATGCGTAGGATCAAAAGGTGGAATTGGAAAGTGTCGGCGCGCTCTAGCAGGAGACAGCAGCCTGAATTTCGCCTAAACTATTCCCGTCGTGATAAGGTATAAGGACAATACAACGCACGTGGCGATAGTTCGGGGCAAAAAAAAATCTGCCCTTACTAAAAACCTGCAGTAGATTCGTAATACATAAAAAATATGGTGATCTGATTATTGTTTTCAGCCGATTAAAACGGCTCAAAGAAAATGAATTGATTTGATCGGACTGTTCACATAACATATCCACTGGATGATCCCCAGCTCCTACCCTCCTTCCCTCTCTCGAGCGGCAGACACGGGGGTGTGGGTGTGTGTGTGTGTTGGGTTAGCAGAGACCTGTAGTCGTATTGACTGTGACGTGGCGCTCGTGGCGAAACAAATAGTAGTTGTGGGCTGAGAGCGATATAAGAGAGGGAGAGAGAAAGAGAAAGAGAAAGAGAGAGAGAGAGGGAGAGACTGAGAGAGAGAGAAAGAGGGAAGCTCACAGAGGGAACAGCGTATTTCTCGCTGGCCGTCAAAACACACGTGCGCTGCCACTGCCTTTGGGATTCCCCTCCCCTACCTGCCAGTTCCGTCGCAGAACGCGCTGATCCGTCCACGAGGATAGACCAGATAAATGGGATTCTGGCGTCTTCCTCCTGATTTTACTTCTGCAGACTCACAGGAACTGTTTTCTGTCCGTGCGTGCGTGAGTGCGTGACGCACGTGCACCCAGTTTACCTCCTCTATAATCGGTGTGAGCACAACTGATAGGGACAGGTGTGTGAGTGTTTACATTCCGGGCTGTCTGTTGTCTGTGGGGTTTTTTGGTGTGTGCGTGTGTGCGTGTGTGCGCGCGCGCAAGAGAGAGAGAGAGAGAGAGAGAGAGAGAGAGAGAGAGTTGTGTTATGGTATTTTTCAAGAGTTCATTCTAGTTTTTGAGAAAGTGCTTGTAAACATCATCGCTATTGCATTGTAGCTATAACTAAATTGTACCTTTATACCACAATTACAGCAGTCGGCCCATTCATAACTGTCTCCCGGATTCACGGCTGTGTGCGAGTGCGAGGATATTACGCCATCAAGGCAAGTTTTGCTTAGAGGCAGCGTAATTAAGCCTACGAAACAGGCACAAAGACCGGTTATCAGGACAATCAGTGTTGACTCTAGCGTTGCACCTTTCAGGAAATGCGGTCTGGCACCATCCCTAAGCACTGGGAGCCGGAGCTGTGTGAGATATAAAAGTGGACTTCAAATTGTGATCACAACAGTGACATTGTGAATTGGTGTTCTTAACATTTGATACACACTGTGTTTTACTTTATCTTATTACTACTTCTCTCGTGGAAATGCTGATTCTTTGCTGAATCTGCGAAACTTGTGTTATCATCCCGGAGAGGAAACTGCAGTTCTTATCTACGTAGAAAAAAACATCGTTGTTGTCTAAACATTGCCAGCAGTGGAAAAGTAATTTTCGGGCTGGAAACACGTATCTGTACCTGTCTACAAAAACTTCGTTGTTTCGTAACTTCGCCATTGGACCAAGAGTTCGTGTAAGTTGGACAAAGAGTTGTTGTTATACAAAAACACGCTTCACTGAGTTGGAGGTCCACACCATAAAGCATCATCGCTCATGAAGAGTTGTTCAAGGGACCCACACTTCCCTCTTCAGGTGTGAAACCAGCACTGTTCCTGTGTCGCCTCCCTCCCTGAGGGTTACGTTACACTTCACATTGTGTGTCAGCTAATCAAGCGCGAGGGGTATGGTCTCGGACTGGTCTACATAGATACCTGAAGTTTGTATGACAGGCTGTCAAAGACTGACCTGATCACAACTGTCTCTTCTTCGGTTTTCACTTGTTGAAAAAAAAAACTTGTGTTGAAAGATTTGTTAGAACGCTCGTGCATCAGCAACACACGATGATGCGTGGATTGGTGTGCGTGTTGTTTCTGGTGCTGGCCTTGGGGGGACCTGGTTGTGAATGGACTGCAGTGTTGTCCACAGGTCTTCAGATGGCCCAGGCCCAACTGGTTCCCTTCCGCACTTCCAATGACTACTACCTGGATCCCTGCAAAGCCCGTGAGTAGTTTTTGTGTCCTTGCCTCTCCTATCCTTCAATTCTATTGACTGTTTAAGTTTTTGTTGTCTTGTATAAACTTTGTCTGTCCTTAGAGACGCACAACATCTCATACGTCTTGTGCTTGTATCGTTGTTTCTGTGTGTATGTCTGCGTGTCTGTCTGTGTCTGTCTGTCTGTATTTTTATTTATTATTTTTTTAGCCGTCAACTGTCACTGTCCTTAGAGACGCACATCTCATGTATCTTGTGCCTGTATCGTTTTTATCTGTCTGTCTGTCTGTCTGTCTGTCTGTGTATTTTTATTTTATTATTTTTTTAGCGGTCAATTGTCCACGTCACTGTTTCTATGTGTATGTCGGCGTGCCTGTGTCTGTCTGTCTGTATCTGTCTGTCTGTGTATTCTTATTTTACTATTTTTTATCGCTCTGATTTGCCTCGGATGAGGCATATTATTTACCAGCACTAAGCATAATCTGCATAAATCGTCTTTGGGGGAGGGGAGGGGGCGTGCATTTTGGACGTTTTAATGTTTCCTTAAGCTACGTGACACTGGCATCACTTAACAGGATCGTAAACGTGCACATCTGATGTTACACGTGCGTATATTCAAGGTTGCGTTTTAGGCACTAACAGGTCTGCATACATATTGACACAGGAAATCAGAAAATATCCCCCTCCCTTTACCCAGTAAGAGACAGGTACCTGGGCAAGAGCGTCTGTGTATACTACATGTATGTCTATGTCTGTGTGTATACTTACACGTGTGTCTATGTATGTGTGTATTTACATGTATATATCTATATCTGTGTGTGCACTTACATGTGTGTCTATGTCTGTGTATACTTTCATGTAACTCTATGTCTCTGTGTATACTTACGTGTAAGTCTATATTTGTGTAAATATACATGTAAGTCTATGTTTATGTGTATACTTACATGCATGTCTATGTGTCTGTGTATACTTACATGTATGTCTATGTCTGTGTATACTTACATGTATGTCTATGTCTATGTATACTTACATGTATGTCTATTGTCTCTGTGTCGGTCGGTATGTGTCTGTTCATATGATATCGTAAAAATGCCAAGACATGGACTTTGAGGCTAACGTGGCCGTCATCACTATCAGAATCCACACAACTCCTGTTGCCGTCAGCCTTTGTTCTCTCTCTCTCTCTCTTTGTCTCTTTGTCTCTCTGTCTGTCTGTCTCTCTCTCACGTCTCTCTATCTGTTTCTCTGTCTCTCGCTCTCTTCCACTCTCTCTCTCTGTCTCTCTCTCTCTGTCTCTCTCTCTGTCTGTTTCTCTGTCTCTCGCTCTCTCCCCTCTCTGTCTCTCTCTCTGTCTCTCTCTCTTGTCTCTCTCTCTGTGTCTCTCTCTCTGTCTCTCTCTCTCTCTCAGTCTGTCTCTCTGTCTGTCTGTCTGTCTCTGTCTCTCTGTCTATGTCTCTCTCTTTCTCCTCTCTCTCTCTCTCTGTCTGTCTGTCTCTCTGTGTCTCTCTCTGTGTGTCTCTCTCTGTCTCTGTCTGTCTGTCTGTCTCTGTCTGTCTCTCTCTGTCTGTCTCTCAGCTCTCTGTCTCTCTCTCTCTCTCTGTTCTCTCTGTCTCTGTCAATGTCTTGTCATGAAAGGTCTGGCCTAGTGGTCAAGAAACTTGCCTTGGATTCGAGAAACCCGGGTTCGAACACACGTATCGGACGGGGATTTTTCTCCCCCACCCAACCCCGTCTAAACTCCATTAGATCTTAAGTGGTGGTCTGGGTGCTAGTCTTTCGGATAAGACGATCAACGTAGGTCCTGTGTACAGCACACGCTCTGTACTTTGACCGGACAGCCCACAGAAACTACAGAGAACGAGAGAAGAGAGAGAGAAGAGAGAGAGGAGAGAGAACAGACAGACAGACAGAAGACAGAGCAGAGACAAGAATGATTATATGAATAAATGAATAAATAATAAAATAAATGAATGAATAAATAAATAAATAAATAAATAAATAATAAATAAATAAACAAATAAATAAAAAGGTTGTCCCTGGAAAAAGTCTGTAGCAAAAGCCGTTGTCATAGATTCACAAAATATACGCGCGCAAAGCTCACGTGCACGCGCGCGCACACTCACCCCCACACATACACACACAAACACACAAATGCATGCGCACACACGCGCACACACGCATATACACACACGTCAGAAACACGCAACACACACGCACACACACGCACACACACACGCACACACACACACACGCACGCACGACACACACACACGCACCACCACACACACACACACACACACACACCACACACACACACAACACACACACACACACACACACACACACACACACATCATCATCATCAAAGCCAACAAAAAGACATGTCCCGTTTATAAAAAAAACAAACAAACAAACAAAAAGAAAAAAGAGACCCCCCAACGATATACCAATTAATAATATCTTCTAGCCGGGCTACACACAGCGGTATGCGTGTTTACTGTATCAGTAGGTTGTGTCTTGCGTCTGGTGTGTGTCTGTTCTGTCTGTGGTCTGTCGCTGTGTGTCTGTCCTGTGTGTGCTGTCTGTTGTCTGTCTGTGGCTGTCTGTGTGCTGTCTGTGTGTGTCTGTCCTTTTGTGTCTGTCTGTGTGTGTCTGTCTGTGTGTCTGTCTGTGTGTCTGTCTGTGCTGTCTGTGTCTGTCTGCCAGAAGCCCAGAAACCTTTCACCTTCTGTCCTCACAGACACCTTCCATTAATTATGGATGAGCACACATTGTCCCCTGTCCTGTTGTGTCAATACATACCTTCGATTCCCACAGCTTTCGATGTCTGTCACCGTGTCTGCATTTCAAACAGTCACTTTTTCTTGCACTGCACGTACATACTACACAGCTCAAACAAAACGGCCTGCACGGGCGTGTGGTAACTACACGCACACACATGCACATAAGCGCACGTGCACGCTTGCACACGTATGCACGCACACACACACACACACGCGCGCACTTATACACACGCGCGCGATCACACGCATACATACGTACGTTCATACGCACACGCACCACCAACATCATAAACCATATTGGCAGGTTAACATTTGTTGTATTGACAAAAAAACACACACTCACACACCACACACAGACACACACGCGCAGGCGCACGCACGCGCGCGCGCGCGCGCACACACACACACACACACGCATGCACACACATGTACACACATACACACAGGCACGCACGCACACGCAGACACACACGTACACACAAACACACATCAGAAGCACACATACACACACACACATCTCACACACACACACACACACACACACACACACACACACACACACACACACACACACACACACACACACACACACACACACACACACACACACAGAGGTCCGTCCTCTACTCTTTAAGGAAATCAAGCAAACGAGTAATCTGTCCCTAGTGTCGCTTGACAATTGTCTTTTTTCTCTGCGATCTCATAGACATGTCTGGTTGCAACACTCAAAAATAAATCAGTCAGAATCAGGCCTGTATCTTCAGGAAAACGTATGGAATAGATGATGAGCAAATGTATGAACAGCGGTTCATGTGTATATTTGGAGAAATGTCTATCGATTTATTTGTAATATAGATGGTTGGAGAAGTGTCTAGCGGTCGATTTCTAATGTGGATTTGGGGGTAAAATATCTAATTACAGCGGTCCATTTCTATTACAGATATTTGGGGAAGTGTCTATAGGTTCATTTCTAATATGTGTATGTAGGAGAATGTCTATGAACAGCGGTCTCCCCCATGGGGATGCCGGGGGCTCTTTCAGTGTAAATAGTATCACCACCTTCTGGAAATTCTGTGCTACAAATTTCCTATTTTCTGTCACTCTCTTTGTTTCTTTCTTCCTCCTTTGCTTTCTGTCATTTCTTCCTATCCTTTTTTGCCTTGCTGGTCCATTCACTTGTATGTCTTCGATGAAGTCTTACGTACGTTTTCTTAGGATTGATGGTTGGGTACACGTTTTAAGTGCATTTCTGGCTCTAGGGAAATGAGATATGCGGAAGCAATTTCAAGTAATTTAGGCCCGTTTTTATATATGTTTTAATGTCCTTAGTTCCATTTAAAGTTGTATTCAGGTATTTTTTTTAAAATCCCCTGTGTGATAAATTGGACGGAGTCGTCAACACCAGGGGCATTTCCTTGGATTGTGTGCGCGAATGCATTGATAAGTGTATTTCATTTTCTTTTCCTATTTTGTCCTGTCTGTGTGTATTGAAATAATTAAAGTCTTGGTATGGCTGTACAGTCGGCTGGGCTTTAAACAAAAGTTATAGACAATAATAGCAATGACAATGAACAGCAGTCCATATCTCTTTGCTGTTGTCTGTGCAATAAGTAGTATACAGTCTTATGTGCGTTTAACGACTTGTGACTGGATCTGTGATCTAAATTCGAGAACATTTACCCCGAAAATCAGCTGATGATACCTTGCTGACTCAGACTTGTCTACCTACACAGACTCTAGAGGTTTTTTTCTTAAAGTGGGATTTATCTTTTTGACGGTCCATATGCCTCCCCCCGAATATGCTGGCAAGTATCCAGCAGACATATTGAACATGTGCAACCCTCAAGTGCTGACAGGTCTTGAAATGGTGGGAGGAAGGGTGTGTGAGGGATCTATAAATCACTAAGCCGACTTCACCAGAAATGATCAAAGCATTAAGCGGGAGGTGAACAGACCAGTTTTTGATAATACAATGAAGGATTAAACTCGAGACATCAGATCTAGAGGTCACGGTTCTATCCAAAGAACCGACGTGTCCGAGTGAAATCTGTGGCCTGCCTTAGTTTCGAACTCAGGACCTCTGGTTTACCAGAATGGCGCTGTAACCAACTGAGGACTTTGTCACTGTCATTGTTGTTTAAAGCCCAGCCGACTTCGTAGAGCCACATCAGGGCTATAACCATTTCAAAACATACCCAATACTTCAACAGGAAAAAAAGGAAAAGAAAATTAAGTACATATATATCAATGCATTCGCGCACATAATCTAAGGAGATGCCCCCGTCCAGTTTATCGCACATGGGGATTTAAAAAACATACCTGAATACAAATTCAAACCTAAATAAGGACACTAAACATATATAAAAACGGGTCTAATTTACCTAAAATTACTTCCTCATATCTCATATCCGTACAGCCAGAAATGCACTTAACACATGTACCCAATCATCAATCCTAAGAGAAAGTACGCAAGACTGTATCGAACACAGACAGGTGAATAGACCAGCAAGGTAGAAAATGATAGGAAGAAATGACAGAAAGCAAAGGAACAAGGCAGAAACAAAGAGAGTGACAGAAAAGAGGAAATTTCTAGTACAGAATTCCCAGAAGGTGGGGATGGATACTATTTATACTGAAAGAGCCCCCGGCATCCCCACGGGGGAAAACTGAGGAATCAGATACGAAGATGGACAGAGAGATATCATAGACCTGGACAGAGTTACTGTAAATGTCTATGGACAGACTGACTGACCGACAGGTAGACAGACAGACAGACAGGCAGACAGTTGGACGAACTTTCAGACATTTGCAAACAGACACACGTACACCACTGCTCGGTCTGAGTAAATCACCCCGTTTTTATTTTCTACACAATAAGTGATGAACATATCGGATTGGGACAATAGAAGATAAGGACTGACTGCGTTTTACAGGAGCAAGTCAGAGAACGGCTGATAATGACGCCATCACATGCTGGGATGTGGCGCCTAGAGACGAAAAGTTGTGTCGTCATTTCCGTTTCTCCTGATAACGGGGGATGTAATCTCGTCAAAGACGTGCATTGTTGCCTCGATCTGCCATGTTGTTTACAAAACACTGACGTCACTGTGAGCTACAGATCTTGTGTAATGACTGCAGTTTTGGCAACTCGGCGCTGTTTGCAAAGAAAACGCTGTCTTTCTGATTTCATCTTGTTTTTGGATCCTTTCTCTCTGTCTGTCTGTGTGTCTGTGTGTCTGTGTGTCTGTCTGTCTCTCTGTCTCTGTCTCTCTGTCTCTGTCTGTGTGTCTCTCTCTCCCTCTCCCTCTTCCCTTTCTCTGATATTCCAATTTTGCTTCATTTTGATAATTTCATATTCATAGTGTGATTTTATCAATTACGAGCGTAGTGTGGACCTTCCATGGATGACAGCTGGATGTGAAAAAGCATTCTACTGTTTATGCCACAACCTCGAAAAAACAAACAAACAAACAAAAAAACAAAAA
>CM060305.1:141582791-141592791 GCA_030674185.1 Monoplex corrugatus
AAAAGTGAATACATAATATTATATAGATAGGAAACAGATAAATAGATAAACAGAAAAATGTGAATACATAATATTATATAGATAGGGAAACAGATAAATAGATAAACAGAAAAAAGTGAATACATAATATTATATAGATAGATAGGGAAACAGATAAATAGATAAACAGAAAAAAGTGAATACATAATATTATATAGATAGATAGGGAAACAGATAAATAGATAAACAGAAAAAAGTGAATACATAATATTATATAGATAGATAGGGAGACAGATAAATAGATAAACAGAAAAATGTGAATACATAATATTATATAGATAGGGAAACAGATAAATAGATAAACAGAAAAAAGTGAATACATAATATTATATAGATAGGGAAACAGATAAATAGATAAACAGAAAAAAGTGAATACATAATATTATATAGATAGGGAAACAGATAAATAGACAAACAGAAAAATGTGAATACATAATATTATATAGATAGGGAAACAGATAAATAGACAAACAGAAAAATGTGAATACATAATATTATATAGATAGGGAAACAGATAAATAGACAAACAGAAAAATGTGAATACATAATATTATATAGATAGATAGGGAAACAGATAAATAGATAAACAAAAAAGTAAACACAAACATAAATAAATGAAGTGTGCTTGAAAATGTAGACGATGATGGCTTAACCACCTTGTTAACCCTTTAACTCCCGCACCCTGTCCACCAGCACCCTGCGCTGTCAACCATGGTAGCAAAGTAAAACTTTAACCCTTTGACTCCCTCACTCTATCAACCAGCTTCCAGGAAGCTGGTGGACAGGGTGAGGGAGTCAAAGGGTTAAGCTTTTGCAGTAGGTGGATAGGGTGTGGGAATCAAAGAGTTAATTATCTCGAATTCAAATTATCGCGTGTGTACTCCTTCCTTCGGTGGGCATAAAAGTCGTGAACTTCACGATGTAAACCAGATGTTACAGAGCAGCAAAACATTCGGCTGCAGGGTTTTTTGATTAACCCTTTCACTCCTGCACCCAATCTACCGACTGCAAAACCTTAACCCTTTGACTCCCTCACCTAAACCACCAGCTTCCTTGGATAGGGTGAGGGAGTCAAAGGGTTAAGTTTTTGCTCTGCTAGCATGGTTGACAATGCAGGATGCTGATGGACAGGGTGTGGGAGTCAAAGGGTTAATGCACATTCCTTGGTCGTCCTTCTTTTGATTGGCTGTCAACTTGTTGGCAAGTCTTTGAATATTCCAGTCATTTTGGTCTACCTGCCTGTTCCTTCCTGTTTCTATGCAGTTTGATTCAATGTGGGTTTCAAGAATTGTAATATGTTCAAGATGGAATCGTCACACTCAGACCCTTTATGATGTGTTTGTCCCAAATTTCCTTGTAAACTTTAGAATGGACAGGGCTTTGCGCGAACAAGTGCATCTTGATTCTGATTACACATAAAATCGTGGGACAAGAAGACTATATATACACAAACAAACAAACAAACAAACAAACAAACAACAAACAGATACTCACAGCTATAGCAAGTCGATGTTTCGTTCATTATTCAATTCAGTTTATCCAAAAAGGCATCATGTGATGTGGCTGATTCTACATAAAAACTGAAACTGAAACTATATTATACACCACAAAGAAAAATTGATGCCTCTTTTCATATTCAGAACAGTTGCCTATTTGATTCTGAAAGGAAGCGTAGAGTACAGCACTTATCATGCAGTATGACTCCTAGACGGAGTACCATAGCATCATGATCATCATCCCCATTATCGTGACAGCATCAGTCATGTGAAAATTGTGACAGATTCTGTGGCCCTTCATGCCCTGATCAGTAGAGACCTCATTTTACTACTACTACTACAACTGATAATAATAATAGTGATGATAGTAATAGTGATGACAGGGTGGCTGGGGACGAGGAGGGTGGGGGAGATGCTGGGAGCAACGAGAGATAGAGACAGATGGAAGTCCATGATCGCCAACGCCATGCGGCAGGGCACCTGATGATGATGATGATGGTAATAATAATGATAATAATGTTAATAATAGTAACAATAATGTTACTACTACTACTACTACTGATAATAATAATGATATTGACATTTATAAGGCACCATATCTTGATACAAGAATCAAACTAGAAACGGGCATTCTCACCATTCACCAAAGCAATCACATCCAACAACGACCAAAATTCCATACAAACCCACGAGGGAGGACAGGAGGGCAGTGGGGCAAAATAGTGTACATGCAGAGGGGAAGAAATTACTGCTGGGCAAAAAGATTTATCTTCAAGATAGTGTAGGTTTCCTATACTACTTCCAAGCCTGAGGTAACTTCATGTTGGGGTCTTTGATGTCATTAGTCCATCGAGGTTGTCGTTGGGTTTTTCACTTGGTCTGGCTCCCCTATTGAACAACTACTGTTGTTAGTAAGGGACTGGTTTAGTAGGCACTGCCCCCCCATAGTAAGACAATCAGAACAGGTATTGTTGAACTCCACTGAAATGACTAAGCATGGACGCAGTCTTCTCTGGTGTTTGTCCCTCGTTGGGTTGAAGTCGCAGATTCTTTCTTATAAACTTTCTGGCACTAAACTTCCTGGCGCTGAGACTTCGATTGAAGGAACGTGGGGTTTGTGGTAAACTGAAAAGCAAGAATTAGTGGGGTGGTACCAACGCCGATGCCGTAATGCAGAAGATGGGGACAGGGCGGCAAAAAATACAAAATAGTTTAAAAAAAAACAATATTAACAGATATGAAAACCCACACACTGGTAAGGCTAGTGACACTCTGACGTAAAGCATCAGCTTGTGTCAGTTTAAAAAAGAAAAAGTAACCGACAAATCAATAATACTCCACCCATTTCTATCTCATTAACAAGTGTTTTAATCATTACCATGTGCAGCTTTTCCCGGGAGGATTAATTATCACATCATCTTTTTGCTCGTCTGACTGCACACGGGTGGTGTCAGCGACCGCTTCGACAGACAATGACGGTAATGATGCTGATGATAATGATGATGATGACTCACACAGCAGCCAGTAACGGTCCAATTCCAACGTTCGGATGCATTCAAGCGAGCAGGAGTTGCAGGAAAAAAAAAAAAAAAGAAAAAGAAAAAAAAAAAAGGAGGATAACAAAACGTCCAGGCCCCACTGAGGAAGACAAAGAATGGCCAACTCTTTGCCAACATGGCGCCGTGTGTGGGTGTGACCGGAAATGCCTATTGTTTCTATGCACGGGCAACTTAAATCTTTAAACGATCTTCTCGGCCCCCTGTGGAGCAGGCATATTTTTTTACGAGTTTTGACACATGGGTTCTAAGTGCTGGAGACAAAGATATTGTGTGTTCCCTGTTTTTGGCTCCGCACGGAAAATTTGCCCCATTACAAAGCATTAAAAACGCGAAGGTTGATTAGTCATTCTTTCTCTGTCTTTGTCTCTGTTTCTGTCTCTGTCTCGCTTTTTCACTCGATCCACCCCCCCCCCCCCCCCCACCGCACTCTCTTTCTCCTCTCCGTCCTGTCTCTCGGTCTCTGTCTCGTCTGTGTCTTTCTGTCTGGCTCCCTCCATCCCTACCTCTTTCTCTCTCACTCCTGTCCACCCCCACCCCCTCTCTCGGTCTCTGTCTCTCTCTTTATGGCTCCCTCCCTCCCTCTCTCTTTCTGTCTCTCTTGTTCACCCTCTGTCCCTGTCTCTCTTTTTTTAGCTCCCTCCTTCCATCTCTCCCTCTCCCCTCTCTGAGTTTTTACCCTTTTTCCGTCGACAAGAGACTGGTTCAGATTGACAGACCAGACGACAACATCAGACACACGTTCATCCCAACACACAGCACCCCCTTCTGCCTCTGTCCCTTGACGTTTGCAGCTGTCTATCAGTGTGTGTGTGTGTGTGTGTGTGTGTGTGTGTGTGTGTGTGTGTGTGTGTGTGTTGTGTGTGTGTGTTGTATGTGTGTGTATGTATGTATGTATGTATGTATGTGTGTGTGTGTATGTGTGTGTATGTGTGTGTGTATGTGTGTGTGCATGTATGTGTGTGTGTGTAGTATGTGTGTGTATGTATGTATGTATGTATGTATGTGTGTGTGTGTGTGTGTTGTGTGTGCTGTCTATCAGTGTGTGTGTGTGTGTGTATGTGTGTATGTATGATTGTGTGTGTGCTGTCTATCAGTGTGTGTGTCGTGTGCGCTGTCTATCAGTGTGTGTTGTGTGTGTGTGCGCTGTCTATCAGTGTGTGTGTGTGTGTGTGTGTGTGTGTGTGTGTGTGTGCGCACTCGTGAGTGCGTATATATCTGTGTCTGTGCGTGTGTGCGCAAACGTTTATTATGTCTTTATGGCTACATTCTTAATTAACGAATATCTAATCTTGGTTTTCATCTTAAAAAGCAGCTGAGTATACAAACACTTGACGCATTCAAATAACTTATATCCGCACCTTATCTTTTGAGAAAGACAGAAGAGAGAGAGAGAGAGAGAGAGAGAGAGAGAGAGAGAGAGACAGACAGACAGACAGACGACGGACAGAGAGAGACAGAGAGAGAGAGGCAGGCAGACAGAGAGAGAGACAGAGAGCGAGATAGAGACAGATATATATATATATATATATATATAGAGAGAGAGAGAGAGACAGAAAGAAAGAGAGAGAGATATATATATACACACACATATATATATATATATAATATATATAAATATATATATATAGAGAGAGAGAGAGAGGGAGAGAGAGAGAGAGAGACAGAGACAGAGACAGACAGACAGACAGACAGACAGACAGACAGAGTCTTTCCAGTCAGAAAGAATCGAAAGTAAACATATTGTTGTTAGAGAGGTAAAAGAAAGAGGAACAAAGATCAATCTCTGATCAGTCATGTTAGAGCCTTCTGCCTGTCCCATCAAAGATCAATCTCTCTGATCAGTCATGTTAGAGCCTTCTGCCTGTCCCATCAAAGATCAATCTCTCTGATCAGTCATGTTAGAGCCTTCTGCCTGTCCCATCAAAGATCAATCTCTCTGATCAGTCATGTTAGAGCTTTCTGCCTGTCCCATCAAAGATCAATCTCTCTGATCAGTCATGTTAGAGCTTTCTGCCTGTCCCATCAAAGATCAATCTCTCTGATCAGTCATGTTAGAGCTTTCTGCCTGTCCCATCAAAGATCAATCTCTCTGATCAGTCATGTTAGAGCTTTCTGCCTGTCCCATCAAAGATCAATCTCTCTGATCAGTCATGTTAGAGCTTTCTGCCTGTCCCATCAAAGATCAATCTCTCTGATCAGTCATGTTAGAGCTTTCTGCCTGTCCCATCAAAGATCAATCTCTCTGATCAGTCATGTTAGAGCCTTCTGCCTGTCCCATCAAAGATCAATCTCTCTGATCAGTCATGTTAGAGCTTTCTGCCTGTCCCACAGAGATCAGTGTGTCTGATCAATCATGTTGGAGCTTTCTGCCTGTCCCACAGAGATCAGTGTGTCTGATCAGTCATGTTGGAGCTTTCTGCCTGTCCCACAGAGATCAGTGTGTCTGATCAATCATGTTGGAGCTTTCTGCCTGTCCCACAGAGATCAGTGTGTCTGATCAATCATGTTGGAGCCTTCTGCCTGTCCCACAGAGATCAGTGTGTCTGATCAATCATGTTGGAGCCTTCTGCCTGTCCCACAGAGATCAGTGTGTCTGATCAATCATGTTGGAGCTTTCTGCCTGTCCCACAGAGATCAGTGTGTCTGATCAATCATGTTGGAGTCTTCTGCCTGTCCCACAGAGATCATTGTGTCTGATCAATCATATTGGAGTCTTCTGCCTGTCCCACAGAGATCATTGTGTCTGATCAATCATGTTGGAGCTTTCTGCCTGTCCCACAGAGATCAATCTGTCTGCCCAACAGGGATCAATCCGTTTGAACAAAATTTCAAATTTCGAAACTCAAAAAAAACCCCAGCACTTTATTTTTCAAGAATAGTAGCATTAGGTCTCGCTGGACCTATTTTACAGCTAGTCCTCGTTTATATGCACATATAACATAAGCATATTAAAAACAAAAACAAGCAAAAAAAATAAAAAGGCAAGAAGAACGTAAAAGAAACATTAAAAAATCAAACAGGTTAGAGCCTTCTGCATGTGCATCTCTCTACCTATCTGCCTGTCTGTCTCTGCCCGCAACCTTATCTCTACCTGCTTGCCTGTTTGCCTGGCTCTACCTGACTTCTACCTGCCTTCTATTTGCCTCTCTGTACCTGCCTGCATGCTTTGTGTCTTACTGTGGGGCCAATGTCTGGTATTGGCACGCTTCTGTCTGTGTACACCTGCTGGCATCGATTCTGACACCTTGTCATACCTGGATCCCACTTCAGAGCCCTCCCTCACCACCATCCCCTTCCCCCCAGTACACTCTCTCCCTTTCTCTTCCATCTCCTCATGTCATTTTGTCACCCCCTCCCTCATTGAATTTTTATTCTCTTATCCTATCCACCTGCTTTTATCAGCAGGAATAGGATGGGGGAGTCTTCTCCTTCTCTGCCTCCCTCCCTCTCTCTCTGTCTCTCTGTCTCTGTCTCTCTCTCTCTTTTCTCTCTCTCTCTCTCTCTTATCAGCCCCCTCCACCCCCGCTTTCCAAACACATCTTTCTCAGCCTCTCATCCTGATTATGTTCTGCCAAAGTTCAAGGTAGGTCGTTTCCGTTGCTTTAGACTTTTTTCTTCGATGCCAGTTGCCTCTGGGTGGTTGATCTTCTGTTGGATGAAAAAAAAAACCCGTATTGCTTTCATCATTGTTTCTCTCCCAAATATTCTTTTTTCAAAGATAGTGTTAATATCTGCCTCAAGTGACAATAATGATAATGATGTTGATGATGATGATGATGATGATAATGATGATGACTCATACAGCAGCCGCTAATGGTCCCAGCCCCAATGTTCAGGTGCATCCAAGCAAAGAGGGAGATGCAGGAAGATACGGACAAGCCCTTCTAGCATTCTCTTTTTATACAAAAGTTATTACAGAAAATCCATTTTTTGCACTTCTGGAGGTCACTGCGACGTTGAAGAAGCTTCAATTGAAATGAACCGTAATATAAAAACGAGGACAATATTATAATGTTGCAACAGTAAAAAACAGTTTGTACCATCGTCAGAAGTTCCCAAGAACGAGTTGTTCATATACCCTCCTCGAAAAGTGTTGATTTTAGGCTTTTCTTATGTGACCTTGACCTTCAAGTCGTGATGTTATGACTCTTTAGCAATCTGTACCTGTGATTCCAATTTGGTCAAAAGGCATTCCGAAACGACTGAGAAAAATCTTGCTAGCTCTTGTTTTTGTCACAGACACACAGACAGACACACAAACACACCTCTCTGGTTGATATGAAACAATGTTCCTTTCTTTTCATTAAAGAAAGTGAGATTGGAAAAAAAAAAAAGAACTTGACGGCGAAAAGTGGAGGTCCCATTCACAGCCAAAGGGTTGTCTATGTCTTGTGAACATGGCGCAATAGGTCATCTCCATTGTCCATTGATTTTATGCATGTGCAACTTTGTATGTTTGACGATTTCCCTGGCTGGCCTGTTGGTGACGATTGTGTATGACGATTTCCCTGGCTTGCCTGTTGATGACGATTGTGTATGTTTGACGATTTCCCTGGCTGGCCTGTTGGTGACGATTGTGTATGACGATTTCCCTGGTTTGCCTGTTGATGACGATTGTGTATGTTTGACGATTTCCCTGGCTGGCCTGTTGGTGACGATTGTGTATGACGATTTCCCTGGCTTGCCTGTTGATGACGATTGTGTATGTTTGACGATTTCCCTGGCTGGCCTGTTGGTGACGATTGTGTATGACGATTTCCCTGGCTTGCCTGTTGATGACGATTGTGTATGTTTGACGATTTCCCTGGCTTACCTGTTGGTGACGATTGTGTATGTTTGACGATTTCCCTGGCTTGTCTGCTGGTGACGATTCTGTATGACGACTTCCCTGGCTTGCCTGTTGATGACGATTGCGTATGTTTGACGATCTCCCTGGCTTGCCTGTTGGTGACGATTGCGTATGTTTGACGATTTCCCTGGCTTGCCTGTTGGTGACGATTGTGTATGTTTGACGATTTCCCTGGCTTGCCTGTTGGTGACGATTGTGTATGTTTGACGATTTCCCTGGCTTGCCTGTGGGTGACGATTGTGTATGTTTGACAATTTCCCCGGCTTGCCTGTGGGTGACGATTGTGTATGTTTGACGATTTCCCCGGCTTGCCTGTGGGTGACGATTGTGTATGTTTGACGATTTCCCCGGCTTGCCTGTGGGTGACGATTGTGTATGTTTGACGATTTCCCTGGCTTGCCTGTGGGTGACGATTGTGTATGTTTGACGATTTCCCCGGCTTGCTGGTTGGTGACGATTGTGTATGTTTGACGATTTCCCTGGCTTGCCTGTTGGTGACGATTGTGTATGTTTGACGATTTCCCTGGCTTGCCTGTTGGTGACGATTGTGTATGTTTGACGATTTCCCTGGCTTGCCTGTTGGTGACGATTGTGTATGTTTGACGATTTCCCTGGCTTGCCTGTCGGTGACGATTGTGTATGTTTGACGATTTCCCTGGCTTGCCTGTTGGTGACGATTGTGTATGTTTGACGATTTCCCTGGCTTGCCTGTTGGTGACGATTGTGTATGTTTGACAATTTCCCTGGCTTGCCTGTCGGTGACGATTGCGTATGTTTGACGATTTCTCTGGCTTGTCTGTGGGTGACGATTGTGTATGTTTGACGATTTCCCTGGCTTGCCTGTGGGTGACGATTGTGTATGTTTGACGATTTCCCTGGCTTGCCTGTGGGTGACGATTGTGTATGTTTGACGATTTCCCTGGCTTGCCTGTGGGTGACGATTGCGTATGTTTGACGATTTCCCTGGCTTGCCTGTGGGTGACGATTGTGTATGTTTGACGATTTTCCTGGCTTGCCTGTGGGTGACGATTGTGTATGTTTGACGATTTCCCTGGCTTGCCTGTGGTTGACGATTGTGTATGTTTGACGATTTCCCTGGCTTGTCTGTGGGTGACGATTGTGTATATTTGACGATTTCCCCGGCTTGCCTGTGGGTGACGATTGTGTATGTTTGACGATTTCCCCGGCTTGCCTGTGGGTGACGATTGTGTATGTTTGACGATTTCCCCGGCTTGCCTGTGGTGACGATTGTGTATGTTTGACGATTTCCCTGGCTTGCCTGTGGGTGACGATTGTGTATGTTTGACGATTTCCCCGCTTGCCTGTTGGTGACGATTGTGTATGTTTGACGATTTCCCCGGCTTGCCTGTTGGTGACGATTGTGTATGTTTGACTATTTCCCCTGCTTGCCTGTGGGTGACGATTGTGTATGTTTGACGATTTCCCCGGCTTGCCTGTGGGTGACGATTGTGTATGTTTGACGATTTCCCCGGCTTGCCTGTGGGTGACGATTGTGTATGTTTGACGATTTCCCCGGCTTGCCTGTGGGTGACGATTGTGTATGTTTGACGATTTCCCCGGCTTGCCTGTGGGTGACGATTGTGTATGTTTGACGATTTCCCCGGCTTGCCTGTTGGTGACGATTGTGTATGTTTGACGATTTCCCCGGCTTGCCTGTGGGTGACGATTGTGTATGTTTGACGATTTCCCCGGCTTGCCTGTGGGTGACGATTGTGTATGTTTGACGATTTCCCCGGCTTGCCTGTGGGTGACGATTGTTGTTGGCTTTTTTTCCCTTCTCGCTGCGAGTTTGCCGTTTTACAGAGACTGGCGTAAACATGATTTCTGTCTCCTCTCTGTCTCTGTCTGTCTGTCTGTCTGTCGATCTGTCTGTCTGTCTGTCTGTCTCTCTTTCTCTCTCACTGTCTGTCTGTCTCTGTCTGTCTCTCCCTCACTCTCTCTCTCCTCTCTGCCTCTCTGTCTCTCTGTCTCTCTCTCGCTCTCTGTCTGTCTGTCTGTCTCGCTCGCTCGCTCGCTTTCTCTCTTTATCTCTGTTC
>CM060305.1:141597791-141622791 GCA_030674185.1 Monoplex corrugatus
TATAAGGCATCAAATGTTTATTCAAGAATCAAA
The DNA here is from genome assembly GCA_030674185.1 of Monoplex corrugatus. NCBI lineage: Eukaryota > Metazoa > Mollusca > Gastropoda > Littorinimorpha > Ranellidae > Monoplex > Monoplex corrugatus. The sequence continues at coordinate 141,597,825 of CM060305.1, forward strand.
CCAAAGCGTGTGCTCTTTCTCATCACCCGCCAAAGCAATCACCAACAACGTCCAGATCTCCAGGCCACAGGGTAACTCTAGTGTCAGCTATATTTCATCTACAGAACATCAAACAATGACATACGTCACGCCTCCGCCCACTCTTCCCGTCCCATCCACACAAACCGTATCGATTTATCTCGTAAACAAAGAGGATATATAGCAATGGACGATGCTGCTGTTTCTCGCTGGGTTAGGGTGGTAGTTGATAGAGCTGTGTCCTCAATGTTCAGGTGATAGTTGATAGAGCTGTGTCCTCAATGTTCAGGTGATAGTTGATAGAGCTGTGTCCTCAATGTTCAGGTGATAGTTGATAGAGCTGTGTCCTCAATGTTCAGGTGATAGTTGATAGAGCTGTGTCCTCAATGTTCAGGTGACAGTTGATAGAGCTGTGTCCTCAATGTTCAGGTGACAGTTGATAGAGCTGTGTCCTCAATGTTCAGGTGACAGTTGATAGAGCTGTGTCCTCAATGTTCAGGTGACAGTTGATAGAGCTGTGTCCTCAATGTTCAGGTGATAGTTGATAGAGCTGTGTCCTCAATATGTACTATATCGAGTTCAGTCCCAGTCTGCAGTATAAAAACTGTCGTGTTTGCTGCATCTTGTCCTCCTTCCCATTGCAAGACCACCCCAACGCACAGAGTTCTGCCAGATCTTTACTGGCAGATTTGTATAGAGCACATATGGAGCAGTCCGAGTGCTGTGAACTTCTGTTGAACACATTTTCCAAATTCATAAGTGAAATCCATGTTAATATTTTTTTTGCCGTGAACTAAAGTTGGGCATGGGGAGTTTGTGTCGATCTACACCGGTGCCAAAGACAATGACGCTCTGAGGATCAAGAGCTTGGGGTTAATGCACAGTTCATCGGCTCACTGGTGGCGGGTCGGAGACGGCTAATTCCATCAAAATGGTCTTAATGGTCGCCGAATTTATCGGACAATGCCACTTAAGTGTAGTGCTATTTACAAAACAAAGTCTGTAAATCCAGAACAATAAGAGAGTATTGGCAACTTTGTTCTTTTCCGAAATGTGGATGTTGTAGATTCTGATGTATGCTTTTATTTTTATGTTTTGTTTGTTTGTGCGATCAACGAGGGAAAAACATTTAACACAATTTTTAGATTAGTCCTGTCATGTGGGACTCTGGGTGTGAATTCCCCACCGCAGTTGTCTGAAAAATAACAATAAAAACAAGTAATTTGCTGTTATCTAATGGGAGTGTTCAGTATATAAGTACCGCTGTATTATGTGTTATTGATCCTGATTAACTTAATTGTATGGTGTTGGTCTTCATTGTTCAACGAATTTCTCAAAATTTCTCAAAATAGTGTGTAACCATAGATGATGATGTAGAAGTCTCTCTCTCTCTGTCTCTGTCTTTGTCTGTCAGTCGATCTTGTGTCTGCTCGTGTCTGTCTTGTCTTTCGTCTGCCTGCTCGTCTGTCCCTCTATGATTGTCTGTGTTTATCTTTTGTTTCTCTCTGTCTGTCCATGTCTGTCTTTTCCAGTCTACCTGTTTGTCTGTTCATGTCTGTCTATCTCTGTGACTGTTTATCTTCTATCAGTCTGTCTGTCCATGTGTGTCTTTTCTTGTTCGTCTGTTCGTGTCTGTCTGTCTGTCCATATCTGTCTGTGTCAGTGTCTATCTGTCTATGCCTGTCTGTTTATGCCTGTCTATGTCGGTCAGTCTGTCCCTGTCTCTGTTTAGTCTGACAGAAGCTTCGATCGAAGAAGGAGAATGCCTAAGTGGGATCAAAAACAAGTTTTTCTCTCTTTCACGCAGTAGATACAATAACACTTCCCTAGCGGTCTGAGCGATCAGAAAACCATGATGAGATATTGGTACTAACTGGGTATGGTGCTACGACTGAACTAATGCCAAACGCATGTAGTACATAGCAGATGATCGTTAAACATAGGGTCACTGAGAGAGAGAGAGAGGAGAGAGAGAGAGAGAGAGAGAGAGAGAGAGAGAGAGAGAGAGAGAGTCGTATGCTACAAAATAGATTTTCATTTCTAAGTGTTGCAGATAAAGCCTCTAAACACTTTTCTCCAGCACTCTATCTGTCTGTATGTCTGTCTGTCTCGTTTCTGTCTCGTTTTTCTCTGTGTCTGTCTGTGTCTCTGTCTCTCTGTCTCACTCTCTGTCTCTGTCTGTGTCTCACTCTGTCTCTCTGTCTCTCTCTCTCACTCTATGTCTCTGTCTCTGTCTCTCTGTCTCTCTGTCTCTGTCTCTCTGTCTCTCTTTCTCTCTCTCTCTCAGTCACAGAGAGAGAGAGAGAAAGGGGGTGGGGGATGTAATGCGATGCATTATCATTTTTAGGGTAGCAGATAAAACCTGTTGAACACACTTATTTAAGTCTGTGTGCATGTAAGTGCGAGCATCCGCGTGCGCGCGCATGTACGTGTGTATGTATGTATGTATGTATGTATATATGTATGCACATATGTATGTAAATATGTATGTATGTATGTATGTATGTATGAATGTATGTATGTATGTATGAATGTATGTATGTGAGAGAGAAAGAGAGAGAGAGAGATACAGATAGACAGACAGACAGACAGACAAACAGGAAGACAGACAGACTGAAATTCAGAACCAGAGAGAAGAGTTGTTGTTGTTGTCGTTGTTGTTGTTGTTATGTGTGTGTATGTATGTGTGTGTTTTACATACAAGACAACAATGAATTACTTTTGCAACCTGTTTCGAATATTACCTGGTCCTGATTTCTTTCTGATCTTCTGCATCCCCTACATGGTACTTTGCTCCTCTCCTCACTCCCAGATTACACACCCTCCTCCCCATTCCTCCTTCCCCTCTTCCTCCCTCTCTCCCTCCCCCACCAAGTTGTACCTGCCCCCTTAACGCTTCGAGATGCTTTCACTTTAGTAGTAAGTGTTTTGACCCTAGAGATATCCTCTATGGTGTCGACTGTAATATGATGATGTTTCGATAGCAGCGTAGCAGGTTGGTTGCAGGGCTGTTGATGTTAATTGTAAGCGCGAGAATGCTTTATGTTCTTACCATGGCGTTTCGCAGTGTAATAGACATCTGTATCTGTTCTGTGTTCGTGTTTTGATGTTGTTGTTGCTTTTTTTTTTTTTGGAGGGGGGGATGTGGGTATGTCTGTTGTTTTTCTCAAACTTCTTTTTATTTCATTTTATTTTATTTTATTTTATTTTATTTTATTTTATTTTATTTTATTTTGTTTTATTTTATTTTATTTTATTTTATCTTTTTTAAAGAAAAAAGGATATTATCGTAAGGAAAGAATAGTTACAGTTGCATGACAAGAATTGAACGCGCATGCAAGTGATCGGTAGTGTTTACGAAGGCCGTACGCATATTTATAAGAAAAATATGCAATCATTTAAAAAGACATGTGCATGAACATAAACATACATGAGTAAGTTAAAGAGAGAAATGAACATAAACATAAACGTAAACATGCATGGGTAATTTAAAGAGAGAAAAGAACACAAACATAAACATACATGGGTAAGTTCAAGAGAGAAATGAACATAAACATAAACGTAAACATACATGGGTAAGTTCAAGAGAGAAAAGAACACAAACGTAAACATACATGGGTAAGTTAAGAAAGAAATGAACATAACCATAAACATACATGTGTATGTTAAAGCAAAAAATGAACATAAACGTAAACATACATGGGTAAGTTAAAGAGAGAAATGAACATAAACGTAAACATACATGGGTAATTTAAAGAGAGAAATGAACACAAACATAAACATACATAGGTAAGTTCAAGAGAGAAATGAACATAAACGTAAATATACATGGGTAATTTAAAGAGAGAAATGAACACAAACATAAACATACACGGGTATGTTAAAGAAAAAAATGAACATAAACGTAAACATACATGAGTAAGTTAAAGAGAGAAATGAACATAAACGTAAACATACATGAGTAAGTTAAAGAAAGAAATGAACATAAACATGAACGTAAACATACATGGGTAAGTTAAAGAGAGAAATGAACATAAACATAAACGTAAACATACATGGGTAAGTTAAAGAGAGAAATGAACATAACCATAAACATACATGGGTAAGTTAAAGAAAGAAATGAACATAAACGTAAACATACATGGGTAAGTTAAGAAAGAAATGAACATAAACATAAACGTAAACATACATGGGTAAGTTAAGAAAGAAATGAACATAACCATAAACATACATGGGTAAGTTAAAGAAAGAAATGAACATAAACGTAAACATACATGGGTAAGTTAAAGAAAGAAATGAACATAAACATAAACATAAACATACATGGGTAAGTTCAAGAGAGAAATGAACATAAACATAAACGTAAACATACATGGGTAAGTTAAAGAAAGAAATGAACATAAACGTAAACATACATGGGTAAGTTAAAGAGAGAAATGAACATAAACATAAACGTAAACATACATGGGTAAGTTAAGAAAGAAATGAACATAACCATAAACATACATGAGTAAGTTAAAGAGAGAAATGAACATAAACGTAAACATACATGGGTAAGTTAAAGAAAGAAATGAACATAAACATGAACGTAAACATACATGGGTAAGTTAAGAAAGAAATGAACATAAACATAAACGTAAACATACATGGGTAAGTTAAAGAGAGAAATGAACATAAACATAAACGTAAACATACATGGGTAAGTTAAGAAATGAACATAACCATAAACATACATGGGAAGTTAAAGAAAGAAATGAACATAAACGTAAACATACATGGGTAAGTTAAGAAAGAAATGAACATAAACATAAACGTAAACATACATGGGTAAGTTAAGAAAGAAATGAACATAACCATAAACATACATGGGTAAGTTAAAGAAAGAAATGAACATAAACGTAAACATACATGGGTAAGTTCAAGAGAGAAATGAACATAAACATAAACATAAACATACATGGGTAAGTTAAAGAGAGAAATGAACATAAATATAAACGTAAACCTGTCACCTGTCACCTGTCGGCGTCACCGGGAACAGTGTTGGCCGCTGCACATGATGTCCTCACAAGTTGCCTCCAGCACTCTCGATCTTGGCTAAGTCTGACCACCTCCTGGAGTTTCCTGCCACTGATGTTTGTGATGTTTCCAGCAAGTGATGCAGGTGGCCGTCCTCTGTTTCTCTTTCCTTCCACTTTACCTTGGAGGACAGTGGACATCAAGTCTGTTCTCTCATTACGGATTGCGTGTCCAACATATTTCAGTCTCCTCCGTTGTATGAGTACTAGGAGCTTGCGTGTAGTACCCAACTCATTCAGTATGCTTTCATTTGAGCGCCTATCCGTCCATTTGACCCTCAGCAGTCTTCGGTAAAACCACAGCTCTGCTGCTTCCACTCGTCTTTCATCCTCTTTCTTCATTGTCCATGCCTCGCAGCCGTATAACATCACTGGCCAGACAAGACATTTTAAGAGTTTTATCTTAAGGTCTGCTGTTATGCTGTGGTCTTTCCAAATATTGTTCAATTGAACCATACTGTTCTTGGCCATTCCAATTCTCATCTTTATGTCTTTTGAGCATGTTCCATCGTGTGTCTTGACTGAACCTAAATATTTAAAGTCCTTGACATTTTCTAGAGGGACTTGGTTTAGCATGATCTGGTCCTGTCTAGTGTTATATTTGCCTGCAACATGCATAACCTTTGTCTTCTTTGAATTTAAGTCCAGCCCAGCTGCCTTTCCAACCCGGTCTACCCTGCTTAGGATCCTCCTAGAGCCTGTAATGTTGTCTGCCAGTAATCCTGTGTCATCTGCGTAGCGTAAATTTGACAGGTTTCTACCACCAATATTTACTCCCATGTCTTCTATGTCTGCTTCTCTCATGATATGTTCAGTGTATATGTTGAAGAGATGTGGAGACAGGATGCAACCTTGCCTTACCCCTTTAGTGATGTTAAAAAATTTGCAGTTTTGATTATTCCATCTGATTGTTGCTTTTTGATCATTATATAATGAAGCTATGAGGGAAACCAGATGTCTTGGAAAACCCATTTTGATCATGAAGTGGAAAAGACTTTGGCGAATCACGCTATCAAACGCTTTGCTGTAGTCAATGAAAACGATGAACATCTCTTGGTCTGTGTTTCTAATCTTTTCTATCAATATCTGGAGTACAAACAGCATATCTACTGTAAACATAAACATACATGGGTAAATTAAAGAAAGAAATGAACATAAACGTAAACACACTCGGGTAAGTTAAACAGAAAACAAGCATTTGTCATACTGCAGAGTATAAGAGATCACACAATGCCTCCGTTTCCGTCAGTGGGACCTATAACAGCCATTTTCTTCTAAAAGTGTGCAAGTTTCATGTCAGCTTTGCGTTATATTCTTTTATGTGGAGTTTTGTAAAAGAACTTACATTCGGAAGAGTCATTACTACGAATGTGCATCTATAAATATGTTTTCGCTAGAAGGAAAATGAAATCAAATATGGGATTCGTGTACATACTTTCATCAACATCAGACAGTTATGTTTTCAGTTGATCTGCCAGTTTCGCAGACTGCATGTCTTCGACCCTTTCGCAGAATCTTTTTACAAGGAATCACTTCCAAAGTACATGGTCAATCCTGCAGTTTGTTTCCAAACAGAAGCCACAGTAACAGTTATTTACAAATCCCATTTCTTTTAGTTAAGATAAAACTGATTCCTATGACTCAGTGTGCAACACGTATTTTAAACCATGGACAATTATAATATCTATTAAGAATCAGAAATTTTACGTGTTTCTTATAAGTCTATCAAGGTATCTCTGTGCTTCTGTCTTGTATGTCAGTCAATCTGTTTCCACGTGCCTCTCTGCCACTGTTTTTATATCTGTCTGTCTGTGTGTCTGTGTATCTGTGTCTGTCTTTCTCTAACCTTGTTCAGCTGTATACCTAAGTCCTACTTCGTTTCCTTGAATAACCATGTCTCTCAATGCTGTGTCTGTCTGTCTGTCAGTATGTAGTGTGTTGAGTGTCTGTGTGTCTGTTTCTCTCCTTTTCCCCCTTTCCAAAACCACTAGACTATCAGACTGGCAGGTACGTTTTTAGCGCGACTACAGACAGACAGACAGACAGACAGACAGACAGACAGACAGATACAAAATACACACATACATACACACACGCACGCGCGCATGTGCGCACGCACGCACACACACATACACACAAGGCACACACACACACACACACACACACACAAACACACACACACACACACACACACACACACACACACACACACACACACACACACACACACACACACACACACGAAAAAGAACTAGTGTCAGATGTTGGGTTTATATCACAGTTCATCTGCCAAACCACTGCACACACACACACACACACACACACACACACACACACACACACACACACACACACACACACACACACACACACACACTCACACACACACACACACACGCACACGCGCACACATACACACACACACACACACACACACACACACGCACATACACACACATACACACACATACACACACACTTACACTCTAGTGTCAGATGATGTTTTTTTTTTCTCAGTTCATCTGTCAAACCACTACACACACACACACACACACACAGACACACACACACACACACACACACACACACACACACACACACACACACACTTACACACTAGATAAGGAACTAGTGTCAGATGATGGATTTACATGTACATGTATATCACAGTTCATCTGCCAAAGCACTTGTAGTGTTGTGAAGTAACTGGGCCAAGGTCTCCCCTCCGCTGCGTAACAGACAGGTCTGAGTGCTAAGACAGATAGATAGACTGTGGTGGAGTGGAAGAGTGGAGAGTGCTGAGAGACGAAAAGTTGGTCGTGTATCATAGTCTTGGCTCTCGGCCATTGTAACAGATACCTCCCTTTTGGATGTTGATAGTGACTGTTTCTGTCAGCACCATGTCGTTTGTGTTAACTCTTTGACTCCTGAACCCAATCAACCAACAGCAAAACTTAATCATTTGACTCTTTCACCCTATCCACGAGCTTCCTGCTGGCGGAGAAGGTGAAGGCGTCAAAGGGTTAAGTTTTGGCTTTGTTACTATGGTTGACTTTGCAGGATGCTGGTGGACAGGATTCGGGGGTCAAAAGGTTAAAGGCAGATTAGGATGGAGTGTGCCTGTCTGCTGAAGAACTGATGATGTGTATCTGAGACTTTTCTGTAAAGCTGCTGGGTATCGTTTTGGACTATATTCACTGAGTCATATCATTCTGATTACAGTTATACGTTGTGCTTGTTGAGTCATACGATACTGATGACAGTTATACATTGTGCTTGTTGAGTCATATGACACTGATTATAGTTATACGTTGTGCTTGTTGAGTCATCCGATACTGATTATAGTTGTGCATTGTGCTTGTTGAGTCATCCGATACTGATTATAGTTTACATTGTGCTTGTTGAGTCACACGATACTGATTATAGTTATACATTGTGCTTGTTGAGTCATACGATACTGATTATAGTTGTACATTGTGCTTGTTGAGTCATACGATACTGATTATAGTTGTACATTGTGCTTGTTGAGTCATACGATACTGATTATAGTTGTACATTGTGCTTGTTGAGTCATACGATACTGATTATAGTTGTCATTGTGCTTGTTGAGTCATACGATACTGATTATAGTTGTACATTGTGCTTGTTGAGTATACGATACATTGTGCTTGTTGAGTTTACGATGTTGTTTAGTTTGAGTCATACGATACTGATTATAGTTGTACATTGTGCTTGTTGAGTCATACGATACTGATTATAGTTGTACATTGTGCTTGTTGAGTCATACGATACTGATTATAGTTGTACATTGTGCTTGTTGAGTCATACGATACTGATTATAGTTGTACATTTGCTTGTGAGTCATACGATACTGATTATAGTTTACTAGAGTCATACGATACTGATTTAGTTAGTATTGTAGCTTGTTGAGTCATACGTATTGATTATAGTTTACAAGTCATACGATACTGATTATAGTTATACAGGTAGTCATACGATACTGATTATAGTTATGCATTGTGCTTGTTGAGTCATACGTACTGATTATAGTTGTACATTTGCTGTGAGTCATACGATAGCTGATTATAGTTATACAAGAGTCATAGGATACTGATTATAAGTTGTACTGGGAGTCATACGTACTTATTATAGTTATATGTTGTACATGTTGAGTCATACGGTACTGATTATAGTTTACACAAGTCATAGGATACTGATTATAGTTTGTACAAGTGTCATACGATACTGATTATAGTTATACGTTGTGCTTGTTGAGTCACACGATACTGATTATAGTTATAAGTTGTGCTTGTTGAGTCATACGATACTGATTATAGTTATACAAGGGTCATACGATACTGATTATAGTTATACAAGAGTCACACGATACTGATTATAGTTATACGTTGTACTTGTTGAGTCATGCGATACTGATTATAGTTATAAGTTGTGCTTGTTGAGTCATACGATACTGATTATAGTTATACATTGTGCTTGTTGAGTCATATCATACTGATCATAGTTATACATTGAGCTTGTTTAGTCGTACGATACTGATTATAGTTATACATCATACTTGTTGAGTCATACGAAACTACTAAATAGTTTTTCATCGTTTTCGTTGAGTCATATGATACTGATTATATCATACATTGCATTCGTTGAGTCGGACGATCCTGATTATAGTTATATATCGTACTTGTTGAGTCATGCGATACTGATCATAATTATACATCAAACTCGCTGAGTCATACGATACTTACGAATAAACATTTAAGTACGCCTCCTGATCCCTGTTTCATTATCTGTTTCATTCTGTTTCGTTGTCTGTCTGTGTTGCAAGCCTTTGTGTTTCTGTCTGTCTGTATTTTTTCATAAACCACTGCTAATTGTTCCTCTTTGTTTCAAGGCTACCGTAAGAGCTGTTGGATCATTACAGGTGCATATGTAAGTTCGTGCATAGTATTTCTATCAGTGTGCGTGTTTTTTGTGTGTTTTTTTTTGTTTTTTTTACATTTGTGGAAGAAGAACCTCTCTGCTGTCTGGTGCTCTTTTACATGCATTGAACTTGTATTGCACATGGTCATCATCATCATCATCATCATAATCATCATCAGGTGCCCTGCCGCATGGCGTTGGCGATCATGGACTTCCATCTGCCTCTATCTCTCGTTGTCCTTGCATCTCCCCCACCCTCCTCGTCCCCAGCCACTCTGCAAGTCCGTAGCCACTCTGCAAGTCCGTCCAGCATTTTCTCCCTGGGCCTACCCGGTGCTGTCTTTCCCTCCAGCTTTCCCGTTGTGACCAGGTGCTCCAAATCCCCCTTCCTCATAAAATGGCCTATAAATGTTGCCTGTCTTTTCCTAATCTTCCTTATGAGTGATCTACTTGTATCTGCCTCCATCAAGACTGTCTGGTTTGTTTTCTTTGCTGTCCATGGAACCCTCAACATTCTTCTTAGAAACCACATCTCGGCTGCCTCATGGTAGTAGTAAGAAACTCTGGGGAGAGCCGGACAGCAGAAGGTCTTCAGGGGAGAAAACCCCGTCAGGCAAGTGTTTCGACCCGTAACTCCTGACACTCTGAGGGGGCCGGGCCGCATCCAGGTTATGTCTCCTGGATTCCCCTCTGTTGTTACCATTCTTTTTTGTATGTACTGAACTTGTATTATACACAGGATCTTGGTTTATATTTGATACATCTCGTATGAAAGATTAGCATCCAACCACTGCTCAAAGTCAAGAGAAGAAAAGAAGAGAAGAAGAGAGAGAGAGAGAGAGAGAGAGAGAGAGGGGGGGGGGGCAGTCAAATGTCTGTTTGACTAGGACTCAAACCCAAGATCTCTGGTTTCTTTCGCTTCTCAGGAAGGCGCTGTATCCACTAGGCCACCACATCACTGTACTGTACTGGTTTGGCGGCAGTGTGAAAAAAAGATGAATGCGAACATGTTGTCTACAGACAGACAGACAGACAGACAGACGGACGGACGGACAGACAGACAGACAAACAGACAGAGACAGACAGACTATAATCAGAACGGTGGGTGTCGGATGATGGGCTTATTTCACGGTTCATCTGCTGAACACTTGTAGTGTTGTAGTAACTGGGCCAAGGTCTCTCTCCATTTCGCAACAAGCAAGTCTGAGAGCTAAAAGATGCAAGTTGGTCGTGTATCTGGTATTAGCTCTCAGCCATATATAATATATATATATATATATATGTGTGTGTGTGTTGTGTGTGTATACATATACATATATTATATTATATTATATTATATTATATTATATATTATATTATATTATATTATATTATATTATATTATATTATATTATATTATATTATATTATATTTATTATTATATTAAATTATATTATATTATTTATATTATATTATATTATATTATATTATACTATATTATATTATATATATGTATATACATATATACATATATATATATATATATATATATATATATATATATATATATATATATATATACCTTTTGCAGGGTGTTGATAGTGACGTGACTATTTCTGTTAGCAATTATATCGTATGTATTGCAGGCAGAACTAGATGAAGTATATTTGCTGAAGAAACGATGATGCAACCCTGAAATTTTTTTAAGTTACGGACACTTTAACTGCACCATCCATCCATATGCTCATCCGTCCGTCCGTCCGTCTGTCCGTCCGTCCGTCCGTCCGTCCGTCCGTCCGTCCATCCATCCATCCATCCATCCATCCATCTACCTACACACATACTACATCTTTTCTATTTGTTTATTTGTGTATTAATTTTATTTACGAATGTGGAAACGATCCTAGCGATCTGTCTGTATTATGTCCTTAGACAAATATGTGTAGGCAGAGGCTATCTAGGATGTTCTGGAATTCGCATTCACCAAAAATAAATCATAGGACCGTGTGTGGTGTTGTCCCGAATGTGCATGTATCAATTGGCTGTGTGTCCATAAGTAATCGTCTGTTTGTCTCTCGTACTCTGGGACACTGATCCAAATGCTGTTTTATTGGCATTTTTGTCGTCAAACTTCGGACACTGCATTTACTATTAAACAATAAATTTCAATGGATTAACGATGATGTCCTACATAAGTATACAAAATTCCAAAATGTATTCAGATAACAAAAAGAGGGTATTTTTGCATATGCTTGATACAGTACAGTCTTCTGTCACCCTTTCTTTCATATTTTAATGTCAAACGCTGTCATCCATTTTCAAGGATGTTTGACTATTCATGAATAAAAGCCTAAATTCAGGTTACACTTTCAGGTAGGACAATTCTCATGGCTGTAAAAGGTTTAACGAACATAACCTATCTTCAAGGTCACAGTCACGCACGCAGTGTTTAACCCTTTGACTTCTGCACCGTATCCACCAACTGCAAAAACTTAACCCCTGGACTCCCTCACCCTATCCACCAGCTTCCTGCAGGAAACTGGTGGATAGGGTGAGGGAGTCCAAGGGTTAAGTTTCTGCTTTGCTAGCCATGGTTGACAACGCAGGATGCTGGTGGACAGGGTGCAAGAGTCAAAGGGTTAATGAAGCCTGAAAAGGAAGATGTTTGGCTGAGGACTTGACTGCCATGTTTATGCCATGTTATGCAGTTATTATAATTATTGTGATTAATGCTCAATTAGGCCTGACTTATTGGTTGGTCGGAGACTCTTATCTCACTCAGGATCATTCCACTTGGCTGTCCTGCACTCAGAAGCCAAGACTATCCACGTACGTGGAGTACTCTTTGTAACGAGTTACTAAAGGGGGCAAAAGATTGTTGGGCCAAAAACCTATTATAGAACGCCTTTGAAGTTAAGTTACTGAGATTGGAGGAGGGAGGAGAGTTAAAAAAAAGGTAAAGGTTGTCCCAGAACACTAATATCTTAGAAGAGAGAGATGGTGGAGACGATACTGTTTGTGCTGGTCAGCTTTTTTCAGGGCAGGTCCAACTCCTGGCTCTGATTGCTTTACCTTCCACAACATGAACAGGATCAGGTTTCTGTTCACAGTTGGGTGGACTGGAGAGTTGCACACAGCGGTATTCTCGAGCGTGATGTGTTTGTGTCATTGGCACACAAAGAATGTGAAGGCAAAGATGTAAAGATTGATGGGATGACGTGATCATCCTGTTCATTAGGATACTGGTGGTCGGAATCCAAAACAGGTGTGACTGCCCGCGTTCAAGCAAACAGGAACCAGAAAAAAAAAAAACACGAAAAAAGAACGCGTATTTAATTAATACAAGGCAAGACAGGCGCCAATTTTCGGCCAACTGACCTTTGTCAAGCGTAAGATCACAAAGAAACAAACACCTTTGCGTCTGTCTTGTCTTGTTTACTAAATATGCGCTCATATTCTTTTTTCGTGTTTTTTCTGGTTACTTGTGGTCGGGTTATTTCCTGGGTTGATACACGATTTAGAGGATCACACTCGTGACCATTCCACGTCGTCGCCCTGCACTCAGAAGTCACAAAGTGGGAGATAGAGCGCCCAGCCAAAGATCTGTCAGGAAAAGCCCTTTGAAGTCAGTAAGTGAGCGGAAAATAGTAAAGACAGAGACGTTCTCAGAGCGTTTATTGTAAGAGGTCTTTTTTCTGCTCCATCGTCTGCACCGCTCCTGTGTCTGTGTCTCTACCACCATACCGCTCAATTTGGCTTTCCAGCACACCTCCAAACCCATCAAAGCTGAGCATGAGATCAACATAAGAGCAAGATAATGACAGGCTACAGAATCTGGGATACGTTTTCGCAATGGTATGAAAAATGGAGTGTGGATGATAGTGATGAGGCTATGGTGTTCCATTTCAAATTGAGTCTACGTGAAAGGGCTCTGCTTCAAGCTTACTTTCATAATGTATCATGTAGTCAACCAGGCCCGAGAGATACACACACCTGCGGTGGTGGTCAGGAAATTTAGACAGCACTCTGAGTGATGTATCCGAAAAGTGGATGAAACTTGGCTGTGTGGTCCCAGTCTTCCTAAGGAACACATAGCACACTTAGCTCTGGTTAGAAGGTGGTAAAAGCTGAGAAATCCCACCATAATTTTTGGACTGGTAGGGGATTCGAATCTACGACCCGCCACCCCCCCCCCCCCAACCCCAGTCAGTAGTCCGTTGCGCTAACCACTTCTCCATGCTGATTGGTAGAAGGTCTGTCTTTGACAGAGAACTTACATCTCAACGTTGGTGGACTATCTTTTGGCGCAGACCTTGGATTCATGAACATGTGCGCCTGTTCTGATTTGGATATCGCGTGATGTGGGTTTCTCTAGAATCGAAAGAAATGGGTAAGGATATGGTATGTCGATAGCCTAGGTTTTTAACTCGTCTTCCCAAATCCGGTAGGAGTGTCTGCTCATCAATAAAACACGCACATTTATGATGCTATGTGCACGCACAATCTCTCACAGACGGAGAAAGAGAGAGAGAGAGAGAGAGGAGAGAGAGAGGAGAGAGAAAGAGAGAGAGAGAGAGAGAGAGAGAGAGAGAGAGAGAGAGAGAGAGAGAGAATACGAATACGAGTACGAGTACGAGTACGAATACGAGTACGAGTACGAATGGTTTATTGTTTTAGTCCATAAAGCCCATTAACATGGGGACAGGAGGAAGGGGTGGCTTGGCAACATGGGAACCATATCATGGTAGTACAAAAATATTAAATGCAAGTGTGGTTGTAGATCTACATATTCAAATAATAACATTGACGACAATGCAAACACACACACACACACACACACACACACACACACACAACACACACACACACACACTCACACACACACAGAGACACAGACACAGACAGACAGACAGACAGACAGACAGACACACACACACACACACACACACACACACACACACACACACACACACACACACACACACACACACACACACACACACACACACAACACACACCCCGAAGCCCGTTAGATGTTGAACCGACAATCTTTGCGTTGTGAGAGTATGGGGCTCTAACAGTTGAGCCAGTGGGACACTAACCTATTGAAAACCTTCTAACCGTTATAATTGTTTCAGTCTTTTCGTGAGAATGTCATGTAACATTGAAACAGTTTTGAACAGTCAGATAACAATGCTTCTGGGAAAAACAGTCATGTTGTACTTTTAATCGACCCGTTTGATTTTATTTTACCTGCTTATCAACACGCTGCACGCGCTATATATACAAGACTGGCTGGCTACTTAATTCTTTTGTGTAGAGCCGTGGACTCGATCTGATATCTGGAGTTCAGGGCCAGCCTGTAACCTTAGAAACTGGCCTGTTCGCTGCCCCCTCTTAATGTTTCCAGCATTCCAGTGGTGACGGCTTTGTATATAGAAGATCCCTTCTCCTATTCAGCCCCTCCCCATTTCAAGACCTTGCTTTCGTATAGAGTTTTGAGCAGGCTCGATGAGACGGCTAGATAATTGCTGGCAAATTTTTGGGTGTAGCGCATATGGAATTGTACGAGTACGATGCATCTCTCTTGAGTTGTATTTTCTATCAGATGAGTTTGCGAGAGTCAGTAAGCTCCCTTTCTTCGTGGCATCTGTCTTACCTGAACATTTTAGCCAAGTCATCTGGACTCCTCTTTTGTAGGTCTGCAGGTGGATACACAAGTATGTGTACCTGCCCTCTCCATCAGAGCAGGGTGGTCCGCCAGCATCAAAGAGTTCACATCCTTCCAAGGAATCTCAGCACGCGCTCTTGGCACTCGTTCTGTCTATCTCGATACCTCCCTAGATCTTTGTCGGATGATTTTCTCTCTCTCTCTCTGTCTCTGTCTTTCTGTCTCTGTCCTCTCTCTCTCTCTCTCGCTTTCTTTCTCTCTCTCTCTGTCTCCCTCTCCCTCTCTCTATCTCTCGCACGCACATACGCGTGCGCGCTTTCTCTTTCTTTCTCCCCCCCCCCTTCTCTATCTCTCTCTCTCTTCCCGCTGTCTCTCTCTTTCTCTGCCACTCTGCCTGTTTTTCTGTCTGTCTGTCTGTCTCTGTCTCTGTATCTCTCTCTGCCTCTGTGTCTCTGTCTGCCCCCCTCTATCTATCTCTTTCTCTCCCTCCCTCCTCTCTCTCTCTGTAATTAAGGTATGTTATAGATTAGCAACGGCAAGTTTAGAAAATGGTTTTTAGTCAATATTTTTTTTTTACCGTGGGAAAATAAAGCATCATTGTTAACATTGTAATTTTCTGTGATGTTTGTCTTCGTGCTTTTTTATCTCTGCCTGTCTATCAGTCTGTCGCTTTGTGGCTGTCTGTCTCTCTGTTTTTGTCTGTCTCTGTTTACATCTGTCTGTCTATTTGTCTCTGTCTGTCTGTCTCTGTCTCTTTCTGTCTTTCTTTCTCAGTTTAAAAAGTGGAACCAAAAACACCTGCAGCAATCACGTTTGTTTATCGGTTGCAAAGGGGTGAGGAAAGTGAGAGGGTTTACATTTGATACAAAAATACAAAACGAGTGAAAAATGACCGTGTTTTAGATATGGTGTGTGTGTGTGTGTGTGTGTGTGTGTGTGTGTGTGTGTGTGTGTGTGTGTTGTGTGTGTGTGTGTGTGTGTGTGTGTGTGTGTGTGTGTGTTGTGTGTGTGTGTGTGTGTAAGTGTATGTGTGTGTCTGTGTGTCTGTGTGTCTTTGTGTCTGTGTGTGTGCGCGCGTCTGTTTGTGTGTGTTTGTGTTTGTTTGTATGCATGCATATCTATATATCCTAAGATCCATCAAAGAAAGGTCAGTCCTGTTGAATAAGGATACATATTTATGCTTTGTTGATTATACCAAGGGCTTCGATCAGGTAAGACACGAAGAATTGATCAATCAACTAGAAAGGCTCTTAATATTGATGGAAAAGATCGAAGAATATTTAGAAATATGTATTGGGAACAAACAGCAGCAATGAGAATAGAAAACGGTGTAAGCTCTTTCCAACATATCAAAAGAAGGGTCAGGCAGGGTTGTGTTATGTCACCAGATTTGTTTTCACTTTATAGTGAAACCATCATGAGAAACCTAGAATGCTCTGGGATAAAGATTGGAGGGAAAATGATAACAAAATTTGTTACGCAGATGACACCGTGTTAATTGCAGAAAATGAAAAAAAGACCTACAAAACTTTGTGAATATAATAGCCCTTCATACGAATATATCCCTTGTCGCTGCAAGTACATCCCCACCCTCTCTGTCCTCAGCCATCCTGCAAGTCCGTCCAATATTTTCTCCCTGGGTCTACCTGGTGTTCTCTTTCCCTCCAGCTTTCCCGTTGTGACAGGTGCTCTAATTTCTCTTTCCTCATGAAATGTCCTGTAAGTGTTGCTTGCCTTTAACTCAGTCTTCTTTATTAATGATCTTTTTGTGTCTGCCTCCTTTAAGACTGTCACGTTAGTTTTCTTTGCTGTCCACGGAACTCTCAACATTCTTTTTAGAAACCACATTTCAGTTGCCTCAATTTTGTTCTGACTTTGCACGCTGAGTGTCCACGCCTCACAGCCACACAAACTGTATCTGTTCTATATAATACTCAAGAACTCTCCTTCTAATGTAAATTGATAGGCATTTGTTGGTAAGAACGCTGCTACTGCTGCCACCACCACTACTACTGCTACCACTACTATTACTACTACCACTGCTATTACTATTACTAGTACTATTACCACTACTACCACTACTGCTACTACTGCTACTACTACTACTACTACTTCCACTACAACTACTACTACTACTATTATTATCAATGACCATGACAACAATAACCATAATACCAGCATCACCACCACCACCACCAACAATAATGACAACGATGACAACAACAACAACAAACAGCAATACCAGAGATAAGCAAAACGACACAGTATCTGTGTCAGAATAGAAGACTGGTTATATGACTTGAACATCTTGTGAGTTTCTTTTTCTGTGCATCACTATCCGCCTGTGTATTGCCCCTGGCGAACCGATCTGGGAGTTTATGGCGGTAGATTGAAACGTCTGGGACGGATAGGTGATGGCGGTTGGGAGGGCTTTGAATCTTTTGGAGTGGAGGGCTGGTAGGTTAGTGGCCGGCTGAGGTGTCGGTCTGGAAAACCATAGAAGCTGGGGTTCAGTCCTGGGAAAGAACGAATATCATCACGCCCATCAATACCTCACATCTCTTGGCATCTTTTGGGGGGTTAATTCTTTGGCTCCTGTACCCTGTCCACCAGCATCCTGCATTGTCAACCATGCTAGCAAAGCAAAAGCATAACCCTTTGACTCTCTCACCCTATCCACCAGGCTGGTGGATAGGGTGAGAGAGTCAAAGGGTTATGCTTTTTGCAGTTGGTGGATAGGGTACCAGAGTCAAAGGGTTAAGAACAGTTGGATAAAATGATCAGTGTGTGTGCACTTGAACTTCATGACTCTCAGTTAAACGTCGTTTGGCAGCAGCAAATTTAATCGTGTTCAGATCATATAGGAAAGTTCTATTTAATGGGGGTAAATATGCACACCAAGGAGTCACAGCGCTCGAACAACTCCATTTGCGCTCAGCCAAAAATAGAATCGATGGTAAATAATCACGAGTATGCCATAGCCCTCGACATAAACCCCGCATCTCCACCATGTAGGTACATTATGTATTGATACATTTTTGTTAAAAGCTGTTTAGAAATAACAATTTAAAAAAGAGAAATAAAGGGAAAGGAGTTTTGATTTTCTTCAACAGGAACTGGAGTTGGAATTATTTCAAGAGGGATTTATGGCGCTCGGACAACTCCATATGCGCTCCGCCCAAATCTGCCAGCGATTATCTGACAGACTTCCTAAGCCTGCACAAAACCCTGTGAACAGTTAAGGTTTTGAACCGGGGTAAGGGGGAGAAGTGACCCATCAAACATTAAGCTGACACCACCAGAACGATGGAAACATTACGATGGGTAGCGAACAGGCCAGATTTTAATGTTGCGGGTTGGGATTGAACTCATCGTATTAAATCTTGAGTCCATGGTTTTACCAACTAATCCGATTAAAAAAAACAAAAAACAAAAAAACAGGGATTTATTGCACTTAGACAATTCCATATGCTCGCCATCCCAACTGCCATCTGTTATCTCGCAGACTCATGGAGCTTTCACAGAAAGCCTTTGCGCTGGCAATGTGTTAAAAAAGAGGGGTGGGGATGGAACAGGACCCACGAAACACTAAGATGACACCACCAGAATGATCTGAGCTTTAAGATGGGTGGCGAACAGGTCAGTTTGCTTGTTGCAGGCTGGGATTGAACTCGAGACACCAGATGACAAATCTGTAGTTCTGTGACAAAAATCAGTCAGACTGCTTACAAAAAAGAAGAGAGAGAGAGAGAGACGGACGGACGGACAGACAGACAGAGGACAGGGAAAGAAAAAGACAGAGAGAGAGACACAGAGAGAGACACAGAGAGAGACAGACAGACAGACAGAGAGACAGACAGACAGACAGACAGAGGGAGGGACAGAAAAAGACAAAGAGAGACACAGAGAGAGACAGAGAGAGAGACAGAGACAGAGAGTGAGAGACAGAGAAGAGAGAGACAGAGAGAGAGAGAGAGCGTTCAGACTTTAGATGGTTTATTCACGTGATAAGCCATTGCCCCTCACGAAGGGGTACAAATACATAATCAATACGATCATCTGCCATCATCACAATCACATCATTATAAACATAATTAGTATCAAATAACATAGCGACAGTTCTAATCTTAAATGCCTTGTACGAACAAAGTGGCAGATTCCTAAATGTGCTGTCACTTCGTTTGTACAAGGCATTAGAGACAGTGCGAAAAATAAAAGCGAGAGAGAAAAGACAGAGACAGAGACAGAGAAAGAGAAAGAAAGAAAGAAAGAAAGAAAGAGAGAGAGAGAGAGAGAGAGGAGAGAGAGAGAGAGAGAGAGAGAGAGAGAGAGAGAGAGAGAGAGAGATTGAATATTGAAAAGTAAAAGACTAAAAAGAAAGCGCACCCACACTCATCCACATACAAAATGTTGGAAAAGTAGGGAAACCATACAGTTTAGATAATATTTTTGGACATCATGGTAGGGGAACAGGCATTTAACACAAAGCTTGAGGGGGGAAAACACCTTGGTGATAAGATGAGCTAAGCAAAATAATATTTTGTTTTATCAGAGGAAGACTCTATCCTACGATGTTTGTGATCCAACAATAATGTGATATTGTTTTACAGATGTGTACACTGGCAAGCTATCGTGTTAGTCTTGGAGCTGTGCTCCCCTTATCAACCCCGTAATGGCAGACGGTCTTTCTGGTGTATCAAAATAGACAGACAGACAGACAGGCAGGCAGGCAGGCAGCAGGCAGGCAGGCAGGCAGACAGACAGGCAAGCAGGCAGGCAGGCAGGCAGGCAGGCAGGCAGACAGACAGACAGACACACACACACACAAAGAGAGAGAGACAGAGAGACAGAGACAGAGACAGAGAGACACAGAGATAGACAGACAGAAGACAGAAAGACAGACAGACAGACAAACAGAACAGAGACAGACAGACAGACACAAACACACACACACACAGAGACACACACAGACAGACACAGACACAAGAGATAGACACACAGAGACTGACACACACACACAAACACGCAGACACACGGCCACACAGAGACAGACACACACACAGACACACACAGACACACACACACACACACACACACACACACACACACACACACACACACACACATACACACACACACACACAAGAAGTCTGTCTATACATGACATGAAACTAGTGAATCTATACCCTACGAAGAAAATATACACAATAGTTCATGAGAAGAAGAGTAATTATCTATCTAGTCTATTCTACCTTTTTTTTTTTTATATACGGATAATATTTTGACGTCGTTCTCTTGCGTGTACACTGGCAAGTCAACTTGCTGTTCTTGGAAGTGTTTTTCCTGATCAACCCACATCCCTGCAGGTCTTCCCAGTGCATCACAACATCCTACTTCCCGTGGGCAACATGAAAGTGCAATGAACACACAGACAAACTGCACACGTATGCCCGTATATATACACGAGAACACATGCAGAGAAGCACAGCATACATACACGTGAGCATGCTGGCATACACACATGTACGCACGCGCGCGCGCGCACGCCCGCCCATACAGACACAGACAGACACACACACACATACACACACACACACACACACACACACACACGTACACAACACACACACACAGACACACACACACACACACACACACACACACACACACACACACACACACACACACACACATACACACATACACACCCACTATGAATGCAGGTCCCTACGCACACCATACAATTCAGAGATTTTTTTTTTCTAGTCAATCACTTTGGCTTTGGAAAACCCAAGGCACTGATATGTCTTATTAAAATGCGAAGAATAGGTGATATGGGGCGAGGACGGGACTTACGAAGCATTAAGCGGATACCACCAGAGTAATTGGAGCACTTGCATGGGCAACGAACAGATCAGTTTTTGTGTTGCCGCCTGGTGGGATTGAACTCAAGCCAGCATCTCTGGCGTCCAGTGTCCTAGTAACGGAGCCATCCAGGCAGCCCGCAACCCGACAATATTTTGACGTCGTTTACCTCGTGTATGTCCTGGCAAGCTAATTTACTATTGGAACTCTGTTCTCTTCATCAACCGACATTTGCTGACTGTAGGTTTTACAAGTGTATCAAAACAGACACGCACTCGCACGCACACACACACACACACACACACACACACACAGAGAGAGAGAGAGAGAGAGAGAGAGAGAGAGAGAGAGAGAGAGAGAGAGACAGACAGACAGACAGATAGACAGACAGAGAGAGAGACAGAGACAGAGACAGAGACAGAGAAAGAGAAACACACAGACACAGACGCGCACACACATACACACACATACACACCCAAGCGCGCGCACACAAACGCGTGCACATGAACACACATTCTCTCTCTTTCTCTCTCTCTCTTTCTTCTTACACACACGCGCTCTTTCTCTCTCTCTGTCTCTGGCCTGTCTCTCTCTGTCTCTCTCTGTTCTCTCTCTCTTCTCTCTCTCTCTCTCTCTCTCTCTCACACACACACACACGCACGAGCGTGCACACACACGCACACACATTTATCTGTCTTTCTTCTCACAAACACACACACTTATTAAGCAAGCACACTCTCTCTCTCTCTCGTTTATGATACATACATACGCGCACAAAAATACACACACACATGCCCACGTGCGTGCGTTTTCACTCTCCGCGCGCGCGCGCACACATACACACACACACACGCACACACACACACACACACACGCACACACATACGCACACACACACACACACACACCACACGCACACACACATACGCACACACACACACACACACCACCACCATCACCACCACCACCACCACAGCCACAACCACTAACAGCACCAAAATGAAATCCCATACAAATCACGACTTTTTCAAGGATACCTTTTCAGAGAGTCTTGGTATGAGAACAACAAGGTTATCATACAGAAAAAAAATTCTATGGGAAAAAAAACCACAACTTATCTATACGGATATTGCAGTAACAGGACTTAACCACACACACCCTCCCCCCACGATTCCCACCTGTTATGAACCAGAAACATTTTGATATCAGCTTATCGTGTATGTAGAGGCAAGCTAACTTATCATCCATGCCCTAATTTCCCCCCTCATCAACCGATATTTGTGTGCAGGTTTTCCCCAAGTGTATCACAACAGTTTACTTTAACCCTTTGACCCCCCCACCCTGTCTACCAACATCCTGCATTGTCAAGCAATCTGGCAAGTAAAAACTTAATAATCCTTTGACTACCTCATCCTATCCATTAGCTTCCCGCAGGAAGCTGATGGATAGGATTAGGGAGTCAAAGGGTTGAGTTTTTGCTGTTGGTGGATGGAGAGCGGGAGTCAAAGGGTTAACAAAGGGGGGAGGCGGGGGGGGGGGAGGCTCGTAAACACCCCGATACGCATCTACCCACCCATCCACACAGCGACCGCACACAAAATCATATTAGTTCTACACAAGTGAAAATTGCATGCATACATAGCGAGCGCATGCAATCAGCGTGTAAGCAAACACGCAAGCACACACCTAGTGCGAACACGCGTAGCAAGTATGCGCATACATACGTGCACGCGCGTGCACACATGTGCGCTTTCAGACGCGTACACATGCACTCGGGTACAAATACACATACACACAAACACACTTCCTGTTTGTCTAAAATCACTTTAGAGAATAGACATTAAATCACAGACCACCACACCTCCTGTGCGTACTCAAGCATACACTCAGACACACACACACGCACACCCTGCGCGTACGCACGCAAGCACACACACACGGATATAACGATCACGCACGCGCGCATACACACACAACACACACACACACACACACACACACACACACACACACACACACACACACACACACACACACACACACTGAAGTTGCGTGCACGACTGCCGCTCGCACACGCGCAAGCGAACACGAAGCGGGCGCGTGCACACACATACACTGACATAAGACACCACACGCTGGGTGCGTGCGCGTGAGCGTGCATGCGCATTCAAACACAGATACTTAAACCCACGCACACACACGGAAAGCGCACGCACGCGCGCTCACACACACACATACACACCACACACACACACACACACACACACACACACACACACACACACACACCACACACACACACCACACCACACACTCTAGTAATACGAGCGCACACCATAAATACACACACACACACACACACACATGCGTGCGCGCACACACACATGCACCATACACACACACACACACACACACACACAACACAAACACACACACACGCGCGCACACACACACAGGGGAGAGGGTGGTAGGGTGGAGGGGTGGCGCGCATGTGCTTGCTCGGACGATCGCTCGATAGATAGAGCGTCTACGTCGTTCTCCACCTCTTCTGCTCTCCTATACACAGAAAACGTCAGTGGGGAGAGCATGTGGACGGGGCTAGTAGTACCAAAGGGTTTATGTAGTCTCTCTGGTAGTAGTCTGTCAGTCTGTGTTTGTTGTTGCCTGTCTTGCCTCCTGTCAAGTCTTGCTGGGCAGCCCTTAAGAAACAATTCACCGCTACCCTCACCTGTCCACGTCATCCCCCTACGTTGTCCACCCCCTCTACACCCTTCCCCACCCCCTTCTGCATGCCTATACCCACGAAAGGGGGCTTTGAGGCACTGGCAGATCAAAAAAAAAAAATCTCCACCAAGCGGATCAAACCCAGGTCCTTCCGATTGGAAATCCGACGTTTACCCACGTGTCATTCATTCATTCATTCATTCATTCATTCTATTTGACCGCTTTCATTCGAGACATTGAACTCGGTGAAAGGTTCACATGAAACGCAAATGTAGGGTACCGGAAGGGGAAAGAAATGCGTGCATGTGGGAGACGAAAGGTGGGAAATGCGGGGGGGGGGGGGGGGGGGGGAGTGAGGTGGGCGGAGGGAGGGAGGAGACGGGCGGAGGGTTGGTGGATATCACAGCAAAATGCTCTGGCATTTGTTAGCTTGTTTGTAGAGGTGCAATACTTCCGTCTGCTGATATACATGATAAGTAAGCACTTCTCCTTGTCATCTGCCGGAGATACGAGTTTTCATGCTGGTCTTCTGTTACCGAAGGAAAAGCAAAGCAAGAAACAGACAAGCAAACAAACAACAAACAAGAACAAGTAACAGAAAAAAGAAGGAACGGAACAAAGAACGGCATGAGAGAGAGAGAGAGAGAGAAGAGAGAGAAGAAAGAGAAGAACGGAGAGATAGAAACGAAAGAGAGAG
>CM060305.1:141627791-141630291 GCA_030674185.1 Monoplex corrugatus
GTTTATTACATTTCTTGGATGTTCATTTATATTTACTGAATGCTTTTTTTTAATGTGCAGGACAACACGGTCATAAATTCATCACTACTCTTTGTGTTTTTTGATAAACACATCACAAAACACTCACTCATAACTCTGAACTCATCACCATGAGCTTCTGCACACACGCGCACATGAGTACACGCGCACCTAAACATTAACACAGAAATGCACTGATGATGGGCATATAACTGCAATTAATCACTCTTTGTCAAGCACCATGAAACGAAACAAGGGCGACTTCTCTGGGCATTTACTCTCATACTGTAGGGATACCAATCAGAACACTCATAGATTTGAATTTAATGACTGTGTGTGTGTGTGTGTGTGTGTGTGTGTGTGTGTGTGTGTGTGTGTGTGTGTGTGTGTGTGTGTTTGTGTGTGTATGTGTGTGTGTATGTGTGTGTGTATGTGTGTGTGCGTGTGCGTGTGTTTTGTGTGTGTGTGAGTGTCTGTGTGCGTGTGCGCGCGTGTATGTATGTGTCTAAGTCTACGTCTGTGTTTTTAAGTGTCACTTTGACGAAAAGAATAGAGTTAACAAGTTTATTCAATGTTCCACAGATGACAGAAGTATAATAAAAGTGGCGCCACCAATTCATGTTGAAAAGCTGTTGCTTTTGTGTTGGTCTTCTAGTCTAAATATAATACAAAAAAAACAACACTTCTTTTTAGGATGGTGAGGATTAGTTGAAAAGTGGCAGAAATACGGGTGGGGATAGTAGATTAAGATTAATCAGGCAAGAAAACATCATGCCATATATCTGGTAACCAAATCATGGCAGCTAAGGGAATAAAAACGCTATAATTTTTAGCAGAACAAAAACCATTGCTTCAAACTTGGTGATATAACGGATGTTTATGGTGGCAAAGTTCAGCCCTAGATCAACGTCTTTGTCAGACCCTGGAAATCCAAGATTCATTCTGGTCTCTCCCACGACGAAGGGTGAATGAAATCATGTGTGGTGTTTGTTATTGTTCATGGTGAATCACCCGTCGTTTGTTTACGCCGGGATTTTGCTTACAAGCGGTTCCTGTCTCCGCCAGTGTCCTGAAAGAACACAATCAGCAGTGTCAGTATAGGGTGACAGAGCCCCCAGTAAAGTTTATCTGTGTCATGAACCTATGACCGCAAGTCTGGATGATATGGAAAAGCGAGAGGGGGTCAATTTTTGTAGTGAACTAGGGGGGTAGGAGTGGAGAGGAAAATATCCTGCAACTTCAAAAGACTTATTTGTCGTAATCTACATGTGAAGAAAACTGCATGTATACTGTATGGCTGTTTAAAGATATCACGCCCAAACTAAAACTTGAGGGTATCCAAGATACCATCAGCAAACATTAATTATGTGAAAGTCTTCGTCACGTTCCCTGTACTTTTGTGCAGTGATCCTCGTATCTTGTATGCCATAATCCCTAATACCTTGGGGAGGTGGGAGGAAGTTGAAAGTGGGTTATAAATCAGTAACCAAACAATCCAAAGTTAACGTGATCAAACAGGAATGGAACACGCTTCTAAAATGACAATACAGAGGGTCCAGTGTAGTTTAAACCAAAAAGTCTCATAGATATCTTTTTAGGGAATTGAGGTGGACGTATAGATGGCCTCACTGACTCAGTTGACAAATCCTAGCCCACAACCCAACAGCCGGCCCGTTTGCTGCGCATTTCAATGAGCCATTCTTTCTGTAGTGTTAGCTTTGTCTGTTGTATGTTTCATCAACCCATTCTTCTTATTTCGAAACCTTGCTGGCGCCTATAAGATTTTGTTCAGGTTCAGAGTGTCTGTCACATGGTTTCGTTTTCTTCTTCTTCTAATCTTATCACCAGCATGTTAGTTATGGGGACTTGTGGGACGTGGCAGCAAGCAGGAACATAAGAGAGTAATGAATACTTCAGTAGGCCTACACAAATCACTTCTGACAACTGTAGAAGGACGCAAGGTGGCATGGTTTGGTCACATTACCTACTCTGATGACACGTTGTCCAGGACCATCCTTCAGGGCACCCTGTATATAATGAGGCCCGTCACCCAGGTGACATAGAAAGAACTGGGTGGCAAACATCAAAGACTGGATCAACCTCAGTAGGCCTCAACAATGTGGAGATGCATCTCAGAAACAAAAGAGAGAATCCTGTCTGCTGCTGCATTCCATGAGTACTCCTCCCCTCTCCCATCCCCACCCCCAGGACAGTGCTTGTCAAAGGTTAATGAAAAAAGAGTTATGGGTTTAGAAGAAAAAGAGCACAAAAAGAGATATGTGTTTACAGTATACATTAAGACATAACTGTTTGATAAGACTATTGAGAGTATTGTACAATTTGTATGCATTGTCTGGTTTAATGTGCGTATTGGGAGAGTTAAATGTGTTTACTGTTTAGTTTAAGGATGCATTCCTTGGTTTAAGTAGTTAATTATTCAAGTCTACTCAGCTTATAGCGGTGGTTGAAGAATATGTTTTTG
>CM060305.1:141632791-141642791 GCA_030674185.1 Monoplex corrugatus
GAGTCACAGTTTGATGTCGGCTTGTTCGGTATAGTTGACAGATAGTAGTACGATGGTTTATTAAATGTTTTCCATATGATTGTGGTCAGTGTATATCATCATTCATATTACATCGTGCAGAAGGTAATGTCTTACTTCAAAGAACTATCGTATCATCTATATTCCGGTTTTTTTACCCGTCAGAAATGTGTGAATCTCTCTCTCTCCTCCTCTCCTCTCTCCCTCTCTCTCCCTCTCTCTCTCCCTCTCTCTCTCTCCCTCTCTCCCTCTCTCTCCCTCCCTCCCTCCGTCTCTCTCTCTCTGTCCTCTCTGTAACACAAACACAAACACACACACTCACACACACACACACACATACACACACCCACACACACACACACAAGGAGCAAGCATACACACACGCATACACGCACACACACACACACGCACACACTCACACAAAACACACACACAACACATACAGAGAGAGAGAGAGAGAGAGAGAGAGGAGAGAGAATCGCAGTTTACGCCATCATCAGGCAGGTAAAGATATCATTTAACATTCGTAAGTGCTCAGACAAATCACAGAAAACATCTGTGTGGGGGCGTTTCCGGTCATGCTGACCTCCTTAGCCACTCCTCTGGTGTCAGTGAAAGTGAGCAGTCACAGGTATTCCAAGGAATACACAGTTTTCATTTAATTATTAACTGAAATATGTTTATGCTATTTTAGATGAACTTTTAGTTGTTGATATTTAGGACGCAACAAAAAATACCACACAAATTACCCGTCTGATTGCCTTCCTGTTCATGGAAAAAAAAAAGCATAAAACTTCATCAATCTGTGGGGTTTTGGTTGTTTGTTTTTCTTGTTGTATTTTCCATACATTTAAGAAAAAAAGCAATTGTTTGTATTTACTAATAGTTCTTATCTGTGTGTGTGTGTGGTGGCACTCTGTTTAGTAGTACAGGGTGGAGGAGGGGGTTTAGACAGGGATCAGGGGGCTTACACAGGTATATGTACAAAAAGAGAGGGAGGACGGGAAAAGGTAGATTGGGAAGCTTGACTTTGTTACCAAAACTGTTGACTCAAGATCTCATGTCTTAATTTCACTCTCAGCCTGCAGCATAAAAGATTGCCTGTATGTTGCCCATTTTAATGCTCCAGCCATTCCGATGGTGTCAGCTTAGAGTTTTATAGGTCCCTTACAGCCTCCCTATTTCGGAACATTGAAAGCGCATTGGGTTGTGCGTAGGTCCGAGGAGTCTGCTATAGGATTGCTAGAAGATTTGGGTAGAGCGCGATGAATCCCTCTTGAGCAAACTCCAAACTCCAAACTCTTTGACTTGTTCAGAAGCAGTGGAGAACACGCACGCGCGCATGCACCCTTGTACCCTCCCCAACATACACATGCTATTAACGGTAATTCTCTGTATTAGAACCGAACTACGTTCAAATGGAAGGAAGTATAGCTAGCTGAACAGATGATTCAGATAAGGGACACTGATTTCCATCTCCAGCTTCTTCACCCTTCTTTCGTCTATGCCTGTCCAAATAATGACGTATTAAACTTGTGGGTGGTCCACAAGAAACCCCCTCCGAGTTACCGTCAGCATTTAATTAACTGGCCCAATGACGGGCGCGGTAATCAAGTGGGTAAGATGTCGGACTTCCAAGTCAGAAGGTCTGGATTCGATCCTGCCAGGGTACCTCCCACTTAGTGGATGATGGTTGGAGATTTTTCCGATCCCCCAGGTCAGCTTGTGTACAGACCTGTTAATGCCTAAAACCCCTTCGTGTGTCATCACACGCGGAACATTAAACATGCATGTTGAAAGATCCACATTGTTCATCTGTTGTTTCTGTTTAGGTTCTTTCTCTTGTCCTCTTCATGATTAATCTTAATAGAGACTTTGTAACATGACTCATCAAGCTGATTCTGCGGTGAAGTTTGCATTCTATAGCCCCTGTGTTTACCCAATGCAAATAGCCTCAACCTACTCATTGCAAGTGTTTTTACCCAATGGAAATGGCCTCAACCTGACCTCAACCTACCTATTGCAAGTCTGTATTTGCCTAATGCATATAGCCCCTGCCTATTCAGTGCAAGGCTGTGTTTACCCAGTACAAATGGTCCAGCTTAGTCACTGCAGTTCTATGTTTACCCAGTGCAAATGATCCTGGCGTATTCATTGCAAGTCTTGTTAACCCTATGCAAATGCCTCAATCTATTCATTGCAAGACTGTGGTTTCTCAGTGCAAATGACCCCAGCATATCTATTGCAAGGCGAAGTTACCCATTGCAAATAAATCCCAGCTCATTCATTGCAAGTCTGTTTTTAAACTGACGCAAATAATCCCGGCCCATTTATTGCAAGTCTGTGTTTACTAATGCATATGGCCCCAGCACATTCATTGCAAGGCTGTAGCTACCCAGTGCAATTAGCCCCAACCCATTCATTGCAAGGCTGTACTACCCAGTGCAATTAGCCCCAACCCATTATTGCAAGGCTGTAGCTACCCAGTACATTAGCCCCAACCCATTCATTGCAAGGCTGTAGCTACCCAGTGCAATTAGCCCCAACCCATTTATTGCAAGGCTATAGCTACCCAGTGCAATTAGCCCCAACCCATTCATTGCAAGACTGTAGCTACCCAGTGCAATTAGCCCCAACCCATCATTGCAGGCTGTAGCTACCCAGTGCAATTAACCCCAACCCATTCATTGCAAGACTTAGCTATCCAGTGCATTAGCCCCACTTTATTCATTGCAAGGCTATAGCTACCCAGTGCAATTAGCCCCAACCCATCCATTGCAAGGCTATAGCTACCCAATGCAATTAGCCCCAACACATTCATTGCAAGGCTGTAGCTACCCAGTGCAATTAGCCCCAACACATTTATTGCAAGGCTATAGCTACCCAGTGCAATTAGCCCCAACACATTCATTGCAAAGCTATAGCTACCCAGTGCAATTAGCCCCAACCCATTCATTGCAAGGCTGTAGCTACCCAGTGCAATTAGCCCCAACCCATTCATTGCAAGACTGTTGCTACTCAATGCTATTAGCCCCAACCCATTCATTGCAAGGCTGTAGCTACCCAGTGCAATTAGCCCCAACCCATTCATTGCAAGGCTGTAGCTACCCAGTGCAATTAGCCCCAACCCATTCATTGCAAGGTTGTAGCTACCCAGTGCAATTAGCCCCAACCCATTCATTGCAAGGCTGTAGCTACCCAGTGCAATTAGCCCCAACCCATTCATTGCAAGACTGTAGCTACCCAGTGCAATTAGCCCCAACACATTCATTGCAAGACTGTAGCTACCCAATGCAATTAGCCCCAATCCATTCATTGCAAGTCTGTGTTTACCCAATACAAATATCACTCACGACTCTCCTTACTTCCCGCAAATTGCTCACAAACTCATCACACAAGTGGTCCTGTCCTTCCGCCCCCTCCAACCCGTCTTCTCATCTCTTCTAGCAGAAACGATGTGCAAACACCCACTCTGCCAAATAAACAAATACGCACTTTTTATCAAGTTGATGATGTTTATAACAGAAACAAGAACGGTAGCAGCAGCAGTGATTTTATACTCGTGATTATAACCATAATCATCTGACGATCTTTCAGCTCTGCCAGGAAGATGTTTGAACGCAGGGAGATAACCACTAGAGTGAGCCTTCCTCAATCAGATAATTATGCTCTAAGCAGTAATCATCTAGCACCACTTCTGTCACGAATTTAGAGCGATACATAGAAAGATGAACACAATTGAGGCAGCTGCAATTTGATTTCTAAGAAGAATGTTGAGAGTTCCACGGACAGCAAAGAAAACAAACGACACAGTCTTGAAGGAGGCAGACACACGAAGATAATTAATAAAGAATTTGGAAAAGACAAGCAACATTTATAGTATATTTTATGAGGCAAGAGAAATCAGAGCACCTAGTCACAACAGGAAATCTAAAGGGAAAGAGAGCACCAGGTAGACCCAGGGAGAGTATGTTGGACGGACCTGCAGAGTGGCTGAGGGCAGAAAGGTGGGGATATGTACTTGTAGCAACAAGGGATAGATTCGTATGGAGGGCCATGATCTTCAACGCCATGCGGCAGGGCACATGATGATGATGGCATAGAAAGATGTGTCACTTATTTACGCTACCCGCTGCCAGTTTTTCTCAATTATTCGTCAGGGAGATCAGAAACATGTAGCACTGACTGCGAGGCGCAAATGTTCCCACTGATTTCATCAGGTGGATCAGACAGATTGGGTGCAGGTGTCGACCCCTTGGCGTCCATTGAAGATAGTGTGATAGAGACAGGTAGACAGAAGCAGAGAAACAGCAGGTTGGCACCAGACACATTGCAGAGGTTGGCGCCTTCAAGACTGAAGAACTGTATGGACTAATTGTCTGGAAGAGGCATTCCTTTTTCTCTCTCTGTGTTTCCGCTGCGTAGTTTGTATGAATATGATTATTATTCTCAGCTTCTATATAGCTCGGTTTCCTCCCTCCCCTTTTGATCACCCGTGTTTTTTTCCTATGTGTTTCTTGCTTTTTGATGTTTTTGGTTTGTGTGTGCGTGTGTGGAATGGATGGAGAATGGTTCAAGTTAGGGGAGACAACACACACACACACACACACACACACACACACACACAGAGAGAGAGAGAGAGAGAGAGAGAGAGAGAGAGAGAGAGAGAGAGGAGAGAGAGAGAGAGAGAGAGAGAGAGAGCTTATAGATTTGATCTGTCTATTACTGACTTCCTACCCGGGGATTCCTATACCTCAAACCTCAACTGAAAGTACAAATCGGGCAAATCTGTCTTTGCATATTGTAATAAAAAGCAAAGGGAAAAGGGAAAAGTTCATATTGATCGCTTTACTAAATCCTGGGAAGATTTACTGTTGGAAAAACAGGAATTTTTTTCCTGTAATATTTCTTTATTTTTTCTTGACTTTTTAGATATTGTACAGGTGTGTATTATGATGTGTCTTTTTCTTCGTAGTGGTAGAGATAACATGCCTCACCTCCCGTGTTTGCTTTTAATGCTTCCTTTGTTTTCTTCTTTTCCTTTAGTTTTTCTTTTTTAATATCCTTGTATCATATGTGTAGAGTAGCAAGGATTAGCTGTAAGACAGGTCCAGTGGGACCTAATGCTTGAGTGACGAAGTGTTTTGAAGTTTGAAAAAAAAGTTTGCAGAGTCTGTCATGTACGCTTGAGACAAACTTTCTCGATCAGCTTCAGTCCACCCAGCTGCGAATGAATATCTAACCATGTTCAGTGTTGGAGAAGGTAAAGTAGCGAAGGATGGAGATGAGATTACTGCTTTTATGATGCCAGCCCAAAGAGAAGTTGAGATCTCTAATGTCTTACCCCTCTATGATCTTAGGGTTATGAAACAACATGTTTTCTTCACTGTTCATCATCATCATCATCATCATCAAATGCCCAGCCGCATGGCGTTGGCGATCATGGCCCTCCATATGTATCTATTCCTTGTTGCCGAAGCACATTTTTCACCCTCTCTGTCCTCAGCCACCCTGCAAGTCCATCCAGTATGTTCTCCCTGGGTCTACCTGGTGTTCTCTTTCCCTCCAGCTTTCCTGTTGTGACCAGGTGGTCTAATTCTTCTTTCCTCATAAAATGTCCTATAATTATTGCCTGTCTTTTCCTAATCTTCCTTATGAATGATCTTGTGTCTGCCTCCATCAAGATTGTCCCATTTGTTTTCTTTGCTGTCCATGAACTCTCAACATTCTTCTTAGGAACCACATCTCGGCTGCCTCAATCTTGTTCTGGCTTTGCTTGTTGACTGTCCGAGCCTCACAACCGTATAACATATCGGTTCTGTATAACATTCAAGAACTCTCTTCCTGATGTTAAGTGATAGGCATTTGTTGGTTAGAATGCTTTTCATCGTTTCTTCACCGCTATGCATGGGAATATAAAATGTCCAAACGTTTATGATCAGAACGGTGTATCTGCCTTCTTTATCATTTTGAGATAACACCATTTTGTCAGGTAACCCTCAGTCCTCGTTTGCTAGTCTGTGGGGAATTAGAATTTAGGATGGGGATTAAGATTTTGCTCAAAAGGGAGCCATCACATCTGAACGGTTCCATATGCACCCCATCCAAAGTTTCCATCATTAGGTATTGACTCAGATGACTCCTTCAGCTTGTGCAAAAGCCTCTGCGTGGGCATTATCTTGAAACAGAAGGGCGTTGGATAAAACTTTATGTATCAAACATTAAGCATACTAAGCGACATCTCCAAAATGATCAGCATAAATGTGGGCATTGAACAGAGTAGTTGTCGTGTTACAATATGCGACATAACTCAAAACTTCAGATCATGAGTCTACAGCTCCATCATTTGAGCCAGCCAACCTCCTTTGTCAGTTTAAGTTATGTAGTTGTCTTCATTGTTTTAGATATTGTTGTCATGTTAAATGACTACTAATGGTGCAGTAATTTATATTAGGTATGATATTATAGTCCTTTTTACCTTGTTTGTTTCACTATTGTTCATTTGCTAGCTTCAGTTAAATTGTTTCTACAAAGTAAGATAAAATCTTTCTTCTCTCTAGGTCTATTGTTCAGTCTCTTCTTTTTATTTCAAATCATTTTCTCTGTCTGTTTGTATGTCTCTGTGTGTCTGTCTGTGGTGTTTGTGTGTGTGTGTCTGTCTGCCTGCCTGTCTGTCTGTCTTCTGTCTGTCTCTGTCTCTCTGTCTCTCTGTCTCTCTGTCTCTGTCCTGTCTGTCTGTCCTGTCTCTCTCCCTCTTCTCTTCTCTGTCTGTCTCTCTGTCTCTGTGTGTCTGTCTGTCTTCCTGTATCTGTCTCTTTCTCTGTCTCTGTCTCTTTCTCCCACTCTCTGTGTCTGGCATTCTTTCTCTCTGTGCCTCCCTCACTCACTCCCTACTCTCCTCTTCTCCTCATTCTCTTCCATGTTTTCTATCTTTTTCTCCCCTCCATCTCTCGCAGTGGTTTTTGTTTCCTGTTCTGTGTTCTCACAGTCAGATGGTCTGCCAGTTTCTGCTAAGTGAAGTTGTGAGTGAAGACAATAGTTGGCAGAGAATGCAGACACAGGGAATGGCAAAGTTCATGTTGACAGCTAACATGTCTTCATCTGTCAAACACAGGCTGCCATGAAAATTTACAGTTTCCTGCCTTTGCTCATGATTTACGGTGCTATTTTAACGTTTTCAGTTCTGTATATTTTTGTTTTTCGTTTGTTTGGTTGTTAAGGCTAAAGATGGCCATCACTGTCTTTGCGCTACAAACAACATGATTGATTGATTGTCTATTTGTTGATTCACGTATTGGCAGGGCACAGACTCGTATAACAAAAAAACTGAGGGTATGAATGGAAAGAGGGTGGTTTCGGTTTCAGTTTCAGTTTCTCAAGACGTCATCTCCGCGCTCGGAACGAATTCCATATGCACTAACGTCACAGGTGCCATGTATATGGTGATCATAGCACATGCCTTAAGCCTGCACATAAACCCATGAGTTGGTCAGGTCCTGAGGCTCTACCTAGCCTATGTTTTACCTAGTCTATATTTTATACTGGTATTGTATCAGCCTATCACTGGAAAAGAGGATGGAAAGTTGTTTATGCGGACTTCACTGCCTGAACTGGAGAACATAGAATCGAGTGGAGAGAATGAATGACAGAGAGAAAGAGGATGAGGGAGAAAGAAGGGGGTAGATGGAGCAGAAGGGGAGGGAATAGAAAAGAGTACATAAAAGAGAGAGGAAAAGACAGAGAGGCAGAGAGAGAAAGTCAAAGATGCAGTCTGAAAGAGAAGAGAAGAGAGAGAGAGATAGAGGGAGTGTGTTTGTGTGTGTGTGTGTGTGTGTGTGTGTTGTGTGTGTGTGTGTGTTGTGTATGTGTGTGTGTGTTTGTGTGTGCGTATGTGTATGTGTGTATGTGTGTGTGTGTGTGTGTGAGTGAAACAGAGAGACAGGGGGGAGGGGGCTAAGAATTGAATGTTGGAGGTGGCAGATTGATAAAAAGGAGAAGAGGCTAAAACGATTATGGAGATCTTAAAACTACTCAGCTTCTGTGAAAAGAGGCTCAAGGTGATAAATTTGTGCTGTGGTGGTAGATGGTGGTGCTTGGAGGTAGCAATATAGTTCTATAAAGGTGGGGGTTGTGAATCACCTGTGATGGGTAGTGGTGGTGCTATTGGCAGTGAACATCTCGATCATGCTTCTGTGTAGCATTGGTAAGTTATGGGTTTGTATTGAAGTTTGGGTTGCCAGCGCCATTACATTGATTTTGCATTATCTCTGATTGGCATTGGTTCTGTGAAATGGGATGTTCTGATGGGTGAATAAGTCGTTAGGTGGTTTTTTTTTCTTTATGGCACGCACTTGTTATCTGATGCTGCATATGTTTATGCTTTTTCTTTTT
Organism: Monoplex corrugatus; assembly: GCA_030674185.1. Classification (NCBI taxonomy): domain Eukaryota; kingdom Metazoa; phylum Mollusca; class Gastropoda; order Littorinimorpha; family Ranellidae; genus Monoplex; species Monoplex corrugatus. Next base: position 141,641,201 of record CM060305.1, read on the forward strand.
CGGTAGAATTTGGGAGAATTGAGTTATGGAGTTATCTTTTTAGTCATGGTAGTTTATGCTTAGATATTCCAGTGGATTCCTCCTTGCAGGTTATTTAGATACGTGTACTTCAGTGTTGAGGGATTTTTCAATAACATCTTAATTCTTTGTTCCTAGTGTCACAATTGCTCATACTTCATGTCAGTCAGCCTGAAAAAGAGACGGTTTGTCATATCCACAGTCTTTACCATATTTCCATCTTCACTTTTACCTTGCAGCAGTTTTGAACTTCTTTCTCTGTGTGCTTAGTCTGGTATTCTGTGTTCTCAATTTCAAAGTCACGTAACATTTTTCCAAAGCAGCCTGATTTTGAAGTTTGGGTACATTTTCAATGTCACTCTTACACAAACTGTGTCAAAAACAACTAGGAAAAGAATTGATTTTCTACATGGCTTGGACGTTTGTTACTATCTTCCTCCCTTTACCTGTAGTTCTTTCATTCTTCTCATTGCCCCTAGCATGTGTCGTCTTTGTTTTTCAGAGTTGAGTTGAGTTTCAGTATCACAGTTATAAAAAAAACTAAAGCAGCCAAGGAAAAGAATAAAAAGGTAAAGGGTTGTCCCAGAATCTGGTCCAATGAGGCTGTGAGGTAATAGAAACCCCAACTTAACTTAGGCAAGCAGAACGAGAGTGCAACCCATTTCCTCTCCCTGACGTATTACTCGCACAACGATAAATAATAGAGTCAGGTGTCCATTCACAGCTGGGTGGTCTGGAGGTCACGAGCATAATTTTCTGTGCCAGAGTCAAACCTATGCAGTTGGATCGTGAAGCCAGAATCTTTACCCTGCTGGACCACTCAAACTGCCCAGGAAAAGGGGAGGCTTTTCATATGGCTTGACCATTCACTTCTTTCTTCTCTTCACCTTCAGTGTGTCTGTTTCTCTCTTCTCAGCCAGTGTGTTTAGTCTGGTGATTTGTGCTCTGTGTTCTCACGGTCAGATGGTCTGACGGCTTCCTCTGTTTGATGTTGTAAGTGAGCACAACAGTCGGCGGAGAATGTAGACAGTGGGAACGGCAAAGTTCATGTTGACAGCTTGTCTCCACCTATCAAAGATCAACTGACATGAAAAGGGGGGAACAACGCTTTCTTGTAGTTTTTCTTATTTATCGAACAGTCAGGGCATTGCTTATACCAGTTTTTCCCAAGGCTCTTTTGGGGATAAAAAAAAATCATGATGTGGAGAACGTGATTAATTCAGAACGCCATGAAATGAGACGTTTTGGGCGTGAATCTCTCTCTCTCTCTCTCTCTCTTTCTCTCTCTCTCTCTCTCTCTCTCTCACACACACACACACACACACACACACACATACAGATGGGTAGAAGTGAATCTTATTTCAGGTCATGGACTGACACTGAAGGAGCAATGCAAGGACTTCGTGACAAGTTAAGCACATATTATTCGTTCTGGTAGGCAGTGTTTGAACATAAAACGGTCAATTGTTTTATCTGAAAAGCTTCGTCAAAGTGTTGAATCTAAACTAACAGTCAAGCAAAAGTTGCACAAGAATCCCAAGGACCACAGACACTTATTTGACATACTTTCATT
>CM060305.1:141647791-141650291 GCA_030674185.1 Monoplex corrugatus
CTCTCTGTCTCTCTCTGTCTCTCTGTCTCTCTCTGTCTCTGTCTCTCTGTCTCTCTCTCTCTGTCTCTCACTCTCTGTCTCTCTCTGTCTCTGTCTCTCTGTCTCTGTCTCTTTCTGTCTCTCTCTCTTTCTCTGTGTGTGTTTGTGTATGTGTGTGTGCATGTGTGTGTGTGTGCGTGCGTGCGTGCGTGCGTGCGTGTGTGTGTGTGTGTGTGTGTGTGTATGTGTGTGTGTGTGTGTGTCTGACTCATAATGATGACACAACTCCAAAGGTAAATGTGACATCTCCCAGTCGTACGGGCAATGTTCAGGGCCCACACAGAATGACGTGGGTGGTGGTAGCCTACATGTTTTCCGTCTGTCGGTACGTCTGTCGAGTCACTGTGTCAACAGGCAGTTCATTTAGCTTTCAAGTGCAATAAAATACCCCCTTGACTCCGTCATGGCAGCACAGTGGGCGCTTTAGGCAACGTGTGCTGTCCGTTTACAAACGATCACGTTCGGAACATAACCAAACATGGTTCACATTAAAGTGTCTGCACACTTCCTTAGCCAGCCATGATTTTATATGAGAAGAGAAAGATGGATTATGGTGAACACGAAAGCATTAAAGTGTGAGTTCCTAATGTGTCATCAACGATTTTTTCTTCAGCTAATATTGGATAGATTTTGTCAAACAAAATGTACTCCATGTACCCATTTTAGTGGGTAGTGTCAAAGGCTATATCATCATCATCATGTGCCCTGTGCATGGCGTTTGCGATCATGGCCCTCCATATGCATGTATCCCATGTAGGTAGGTAGGGTAGGTAGGCATGTTGATGAGGTGTGAGTGTAGACATGTGCATGCGTGTGTGGGTATGGTTTGACCTCTCTGACCTCAGCCACTCTGCAAGTCCGTCCATTATTTTCTCCCTGTGTCTGCCTGATGCTCTCTTTCGCTCCAGCTTTGTCCTGTTGTGACTAGGTGCTCTAATTTCTCTTGCCTGAAAAATGTCCTATGAACGTTGTTTATCTTTTCCTAACTGTTTTCTTTGCTGTCCGTGTAACTCTCAAAATTCTTCGTAGAAACCACATTTCAGTTGCCTTAATCTTGTAAAGGCTGTATAAATTTGGTTATCATCCTGTTTCTGGGTCCCACTGGCTCCAAAAATGAAATTGTTTTGGGTGAGGATAGGGTGGATATCTGCAAACAACAAAACAAAGACCTTTAGAAAATTAAATCCATTTTTGTTACAATGAGTTAAGTGAATTATTCATTCTTAGACTGCATGAACAGGGGCCTGTCATGTTGGCATTGAACAGAAGCAGTGTCACCAGCTTTGTTACAGCTCATTGTGTCAAAAAGACTGACTCATATTTCATGCTGACTTACAGATTTTGTTCAAGCGCAGAGTTAAAGAAGCAAAGTGTAAAATACCATGATAGCAGGAAACAGCTTGGAGCAAAGAAAACACGTGCATTGTTCGTAACGAAAACATATGCACACGCTGTGCATTACTGACTTGAAAGTTCCCAGCAGTGTTATTGTAAAGCAGTCCCTGATTTAGGTAGGAAAAAATGCACATTTGAAGCGTAAGAAACGAAATATACCTTATGAAAAATAAAGAAACGGTACTGCTTACAGTCTCCGGTTTAACTTTGGTCTTCTTCCAAGCCAGGAATACCAGAACTGAAATAGTGTAATGCCATGTAAGGCACCAGAATATATTCTCCATGGATAAGCCTAATAAGTAATCTGACATGTTGAAACAGCAACTTGATATTGACAGATTAGCAATGAAAATAGTGAGAAAACACTATCTTTGTAATGGACGATTGGATCATGGCTAAGATTTGAGTGTTTTTAAGTCTCTTCTTTTACAGTTGGATCAGTTCACGATCTTTGTAATAATTTCAAATGTCCATACAGTTTTGAAATGATACAGCGCTTGTTTGGATTGTTGAACTGTGTCCTTTTCATTCTGATAGCAGCCTGTCAGCAATAAAATAATGTGTGTCATGGGGCCATTATTTGTCATCTCTGAAGAACAGGTTCCCACATCATCCTGACATATCATGCAAACTGGTACAATCACTGTTAAGGAAAGGTTATGTGGAAGACAGGAAGTAGAGGATTAAGGTCAGGGACAAAGAGTTGTCGGCAGAATTGTGCTAAAACGACAATTACAGGTTATGCATTTCGTCGGCGTAGTTTTGAATGTCAGCAACCAGCGAGATTAAATGTATGAATGACAGTATCCCCTTTCTGACACGTCACTTTAAAAATGATAGACTGCGTTCTCACAAAGGAATATTACACCAGGCATTTTTCATCATCGAGGTTAGGATCTCTGTCGATTCATAGTTAAGTTGGGGGGTATTCTTAAAACGTAAATGTGATACACCTGAGAAACGGAGTTTTTGTGTCGGTTATCTTACACTCAACCTCATCATGGCTTTGCTTAGCTGTTTTAACTGGCTTCTCTTGTGTATTTGCTCTTTTGGGCACTCTACGTGG
>CM060305.1:141655291-141667791 GCA_030674185.1 Monoplex corrugatus
GATACTAGAAAGAGACGTGTGTTGCAGATAGATGATTAAGTTGTGGTGAAAAGTACCCACTGTTAACCCCTTAGTGTTTTCATTGCTGTCAACGTATGAGTATTGCGAGGATCATCGTTGGTCGGACGAAGAGCAGTGGAGAACAAAGGTCAAAATGGGAAATCCTTCACTATGTAAACCCCACAGAGAATCGCGCATGGTGGTGTTCGTCTGTCGTCGTCAACAGTGACCACAGCTTCATGAAGTTGATTTGAGTCAGTGTGTCCGGAGGTGACTGATCAATCCGATCCGGGCACGGAAGTAACGTCCACAGGTTGGACATCTGTGGTCGGTTACTGTGGTTGAAGGGTTTGCAGCCCTAGCTTTCCTTGCAGCTCGTTTTTCTTGTGCAGATTGGATACGAGACCCTTCTGAAGTGGTACATCCGGTTTCGATTCTTCTACGCCAGACTGTACAGTCGAGGGCAAGGTTTTCCCAATTCTCCCAGTCTATGTTGAGGGACTTTAGCGATGCCTTCAAGCTGTCTTTAAACCGTTTTCTCTGGCCTCCAACTGTTCTCTTGCCAGACGCTAGTTCCCCGTAGAGGAGTTGCTTCGGAATTCTGGTGTCAGACATCCGGTACACATGGCCAGCCCAGCGAACTTGACTCTTTTGAAGTAAAGTGTGAATGGAGGGAGATTGGCTCTCTCTAGTACTTCTGTATCAGGGATCTTCTCTTGCCATCGGATATTGAGAATCTTTTTGAGGCTTTTGGTGTGAAAATGATTCAATTTCCTTGCGTGTCTACTGTAAACAGTCCAGGTCTCATGCCGTAGAGGAGAGTGGTGAGGACCACCGCTTTGTACACTTTGAGTTTAGTTGTGGCCGAGATACCTTTTCTGTCCCATCAGTAGGACGCAGCCTCCCAAATGCAGTGCTGGCCTTAGCTATGCGTTCGTTGACTTCGTCGTCAATATGCACACAACATATCAGCACAGGGGATGCTGTGAGTTACGCTATGTTGAAGACACAGGGTGATAGTAATATGAAATGTCCTCAATCAGTGTGAAAGCAAAAAAGGACAGAAAGAAGGAAAGAATGAAAGACAGAAAGAAAGAATGAAAGACAGAAAGAAAGAAAGAACACATGCTCAAAATACAGTCATGAGAACACGATGGGTATCCTAATCTCTCTCATTCATGGAACTTGCTATATATCACATTTTGAGTAACAGTCGTTAAGAAGATGGGCGGTGATTCCAGTCCCCTGTCTGACCACCTTCTGTGACAAACACAGTATAACTGTCGTATTTACGTAAGTGGGGGATGGTGGGGGGGGGTGGAGGAGAGGGTGAGGGAGGGTGACCCTCAGACTATTCAGTTAGGGGAACGCAATAAAGCCTGTGGCTGGTTCATTCCATCTGCATACGTAATAAGCTGTTTTTTTCTTTTTCTTTTTTTTTTTTTTTTGAGGGAGAGAGGGGTTTGGTTTTGGCTTTGGTTATCTGTCTCCTCAGTCTTTCGATGGCACCAAGGATCATAAAAGCTCAAAACATCAAACAGATGCATGGATATACCCCCCACAAACCACAGCGCCACCTTTTAGCCCAGCAGTCTATACCTTCTTTGTCCAGTCGGCTTAGGGGACGGGTAGGGGAAGCACATATTCTGCTCTTTGCAAATACGAGTCTGTCCCACCGCACAAGGGACTCGTTGTTGTGGCGGTGTGTTAATGATACAAACTTTGCAGAGGAAAACGACGTAGGCCTACAGAGCTCTCTTCGCCTCTACTGTCTTTCCTCATATTTCCCCTGGAGCATAGTCACAGCTTCAAAACAAGTTTATTCATCATGTGAATCTGGGCCTTCTTGGCATTTGATTACATATTATTTTTTTTCCTCTCAAGATTAAATAATTAGTTTTTGAAAAGGGGTGTAAAATAGTTTAAAGAAATATTTTCCCGTCCTTATTTTTTTTAAATTTCTTGTGCGTGGTGTGTGTGTGTGTGTGTGTGTGTGTGTGTGTGTGTGTGTGTGTGTGTGTGTGTGTGTGTGTGTGTGGTGTGTCTGTGTGTGTTCTGTGTTGTGTGTGTGTGCTGTGTGTGTGTGTGTCTGTGTGTGTGTATGTGTATGTGTACGTGTATGTTAGTTGTATAACAGGCAGGCAAACAGAAAGACAAACAGACGAACAGACAGACCAACATGCAGTCAAATAAACACAAATGACAGTCAGACAGACTGACACAGACATCAAAATTACTGATGCCCATCATTCCACCCTCTAAATGTGGGAACAGTGGGAACAAGTGCAGTAATACAAGTTTACAGCTTGCACAAAAGTCAAGGCTGAGACCTGACCTTCACAGTAATCTTACACAAAGCTCTCTCTCTCTTTCTCTCTCTCTCTCTCTCTCTCTCTCACACACACACACAAACGCCCACACACATATACACACGCCACACACATACACAATACACACACGCACACACACATACACACACGCACACGCACACACATACACACGTGCCTGCACTTACATAGGCACGGAAATGCACACACACGCACGGGCATGCTATCATGCACGCATACGCATACACACGCACGCACGTACAATACAATACTAAATACAATAAACAATACAATACTTTATTTTGTATAGCGCAAAATCTTGATAAAATCAAATCTAAGCGCTAAAACAGACACACACGCACGCACGCACACACACACACACACACACACACACACACACACACACACACACACCACACACACGCACACGCACACGGCTAAAATGGGGAGAAAGAATAAAAGCAATGGACAATTATAGAGAGCATATTATATACAATTATATATTACAATGTGATTCCCCTCCGATTGGAGACAGGCTGCAGAGGGGATTGAGTGAGGTCAGGATTTTATGCAGAGGAGAAAAGGTGAGTTTTGAGAGCGGACTTGAAGGAGCAAAAGTAGGTTGCTAGACGAGAGGACTGTTTCAGGAAAGTGGACCAGAAACAGAGAAGGCTCGTGAACCATAGGTATTGAGCTTAGTGCGTGGAAAGTGAAAAGTCAGAGGATCGGAGGCAGAAGCGGAGGGTACGTGAGGGAACATAGATCTCAAGTAGGCTTGACAGGTAATCGGGGGCTGCGTTATTGAGGCTTTTGTAGCACATGGTGTCTAGTTTGTACTGTATGCGCTTTGATACAGGGAGCCAGTGAAGTTGTGCCAGGAGAGGAGATATGTGGTCAGCTTTTTTCTTTTTTAGTACAAGGCGTGCAGCATTGTTTTGAATGCGCTGCAGGATGTGAATGGTGGAGGCAGGAAGACCAGACAGGAGTGAATTGCAATAGTCAATGCGAGACATTATGAAGGAGAGAACGAGTTTTGCAGTACAAACACACTAACACACGGACAGTTAGCTTTCTCCTACCTTTCATGCTACAAACCTCTGGTTGGCAAGTTTTGTGTGTGTGTGTGTGGTGTTTGTGTGTTGTGTGTGTTTTGTGTGTGTGTGTGTGTGTGTGTGTTGGTGTGTTGTGTGTGTGTGTGTGTGTGTGTGTGTGTTGTGTGTGTGTGTGTGTGTGTGTGTTGTGTGTGTGTGTGTGTGTGTGTGTGTGTGTGTTGTGTTGTTGTTGTTGTGTGTGTGTGTGTGTGTGGTTGTGTTGTGTGTGTGTGTGTGTGTGTGTTGTTGTTGTGTGTGTGTCTGTATGTCTGTGTGTGTCTGTGTTGGTGTCTGTATGTCTCTGTGTGTCTGTGTTTCTGTGAAAGAGTCGGAATCAGAAAAAAAAAAAGAAAGGCCAACATCACTGATGACAGTTTTTATAGCTCATTCTACCTCTGGAGCCACTGCATATATCTTGGACATGTAGGGGCTTGTATGAAAACTAAACATCTCTCAAAACCATCCAACCAACCAACCAACTATCCAACCAGCCAACCAATCAACTAACCAACTAGCCAACCAGCTACACCAGCCACCCAGCCAAGCAACCAATCAACCAACCAACCAACCCGCCAACCAACCAACCAATGAATACAACCACTTCCCAGTTAACATTAACATTACAGTCCGATAAAACTTAAGAACCTGAGCAATCTTGCTAGTTTAGCAGTTTTGAAAACGAGAGTTTATCGCTGTTGAAAAATCATTTATGATCAAACCTGAGGTATAACAAACCATAGCAGATATATCAAAACAAATATTCACTTTTAATCGGTCTCCTTGCACCTTCACACAATCAAACAGTTTACGTTTTTCAATGACGGCGGCTTTTTTCAAGGACATCATCTCAGATGACGAGGACTACAAGAAAGTAGAGGGTCTTTCGATGACGCAGAACGCTAACGTCTTCGTCTTCGTCGTCTTTCAGTTTCCGCCTCCTCCTCTTCTTTCTCCTCTTCTTTCTCATCAACGCCATCCTATCTTCTTCCTCCGCCTCTTTCCTCATTTTCCTCCTCGTCTCCTTCACTCTTCCTTATCTGTCTTTTTCTTTTTTCCCCATTCTTCATCAACATCTTCAGAGTTTTTAAAAGACTTGTCTAATTCAAAACGAAAGGAACAATGCCATTTTTATTTTTTCTTTCTTTCTGTCTGTCACAGCTGCCTTCTTCGAGGACATTGCCCTGGACGACGAGGACTACAAGAAGGTGAAGGATCTGCTGATGGCACAGAACGTCAGTGACTTCGAGCTGCAGGTGGAGGACCCTGGCATCCACACCCGTGGCCTGGGACCCACCATCCTGCAGCCCAAGGCGAAGGGCGCTCAGAGACAGAAGATGATGTACCGGCGCCAGACACTGCGGGACAAGCACATGCTGAAGAAGATTCTGCAGGAGAAGAAGCGTGAACTCAAAATGAAGTGCACTGGCAAGTGAGTGATTGTGGTCGTTGCTTTGTATTTTGTTTGGTGTTGGTTGTAGTGATGGTGGTGATGGTAGTGGTGATGGCTATGGTGGTTGTGGTGGTTGTAGGGTGTGTGTGGTGTGTGTGTGTGTGTGTGTGTGTGTGTGTATGTGTGTGTGTGTGTGTGTGTGTGTGTGTGTGTGTGTGTGTGTGTGTGTGTGTGTGTGTGTGTGTGAGCCACAGTGTAACGCCATCCATTTTCCTTCTCTTATTTGTATGTGTTTTACTTACCTGTGAATATTCATATATAATTTTGCTAAGAACAGTTTCTTTGTTGCCATGGATTGTGTTATGTAAGAGACACATGGGACCTTGGTTTATCGTCTCGTCTTAAACACTAGTATTCAGGCCATCACTAAAGATTTAGTGAGGGGGATGGGAAGAAAAGGGAAAAAATACCTGTCTAGCATGACAAAGGTTTACAAAGGATGTGAATCAGTACACAGAATTTCGTGATGTGCTTTCGCAACTACTTCATGGTTAGGTTATAAAAGCATTCCCAGCTGTTCTCCAATGTATGATATTAAATTGTGTGCCGTGTTAAATGTTTTTAGCACCAAGTCACCTCAACAAAACGATGAAACATAATCCTCAGAGCACAAGAATTAAAAGATCAAACATGCCACATACGCACAGTTTTCTTCGAAGTCTGATGAATTATACCCATATTTACAGTTCAACACATTCGTTTCAGATCTCTATCCTCCGTACCCTGTACTCCCAACCTCTGTTTAACCCTTTGATCCCGCACCCTATCTACCAACCGCAAAAACTTAACCCTTTGATTCCCTCACCCTTTCCACCAACTTCCTACAGGATGCTGGTGGACAGGGTGCGGGAGTCAAAGGGTTAATCCCTTTCAGTCATGCCTGGTGGGTAAAGCTGAAAACAAACTGCCATCCCATCCATACCTACTCCCTGTTCAGCTGGTAGTGGCACACATTTAAAATAAGAATTCATGCCCAGCGTGCATCCATCAACCAGGTTCTGAAGATGTTCGACAACTGACAGCTACCTCTTCCCATGGGCCCACTCCCTTTTTTCCTTCACACCTGAAGGGGATAAACATGTTTCACCCCCACCCCATACCACATCAGTTCTCACTGTACAGGTGAGTTATGAGGGGTTTAAGGCTAGAAACACAGTACGCCTAATGATCCCTACCTGTGTTTATCATAGTATGGTGTAAGCAAGCGGTTTTGGTACGTGTTTTATGTAAGTGTGATTTTTTCAGTGTTTTTTTCAGTTTCTCTTGGGCTGTAATGAGCCATGTCATGTTTGCATGCCTTAACGCATATTTGGTGTGCAACTGTGTTTCGTGGAACACCATGTTTTCATAGAATGGGCAGATATTTTTTATCACAATATCAACATGCAACGTTTTGATCATTTATCACATGCGTTTGATCCCATTCATTGCTTTAAACTTGGGAGCACTGTCATTCATTTATGGATTTACTTATAGAAAGAGAGGGAAAAGTATGCTTGTTTGTGTGGTATGTTAAAAAGGCAGAATGAAAATAAATCCGCGTACATAATTCCAGTTTAATTTCAATTCTACCTCAACACAATTCAGATGATAAAGAAACGTTCTTTCACAAACCAGAAAAGGTTAAAACATGATACAAACGATTGTTTTTCCTCTGAATTTGGAGGCTTACGCTTACGACTGCTTTTCCATCAAGTTCACTTACAATTTCTTTTCATCTCAACCTTCCTCCTGCTCCAACCCCTTCCAGTTTGCTTCTGTACCCTGTCCTGGTCTCTCCACTTTGTTCTCGATAGACATACTCAGCATGTAAAACTACATGTGAACCTGTCCCAGAACGCATTACCTCCTTTCTAAGTTGAGAGTAGTACGTGTTAAATCGATAGGAACACGCCCAGCGTGCATCCATCAACGAGGTTTTACAGATATTTGCCAACTGTCAGTCTCTGTTCAACACTCCCCACTTTCCCTAACACTTGAGAAGTATACAGGTTTTTTGTTTGTTTTTGTTTTGTTTTGTTTTTTGTCCAGAGATCTGTCTGTGGCGTACAGGTGAGTTATGAGGACTTTGCTGTTAGACACACGGTACACCAAATGATTCCACTTATAATCATGGTATGAGCAGGCTTTTTTTGTGTTTTTTTACCTGTTTTTGTTTAAATGTGGTGGTAGAGTGTTTTCTGTTGTCTGTTGTTACTCTGACTCACGAGGCAAGATTTAAATGTAACATGTGTTCCGCGTTTAGTTATAATGAGTTTCTCAGTACACGATGCATGCACACAATGGGTCGATATGTTTTTACAGGAACATGACTGTATTCTTTTTTGAACGTTTACTGCATGTATTTTGCCCTGTTTATTATCTTTTTTATACAGGAGGGAATTTGAAACTTGAAAAGCAATGGTTTTTGTTGTTGTTGTTATTGTTGTTGTTGTTGTTCTTCTTCTTCTTCGTCGTCGTCGTCGTCGTCGCCTTCTTCTTCTTGTTCTTGTTCTTGTTCTTCTTCTTCTTCTTCTTCTTCTTCTCCTTTTTCTTCCTGTATTTCTTCTTCTTCTCCTTCTTTTCGTGACTAGCATTGATATGTTGGAAAGAGAAAGCGAGACTAATTCTACAATGTTCAATGTTTTAATTCTCTTTAACATCACTCTTAACATATACAAAACAGATACGAAAAATATTCCTTCCAGCAAGACTGAAAACCCAGACATGACGTCAACGAACACGTTTCTTCTAAATCCGAGGACTTTCACCTTTAATTACAATTCCACAGAGTTCACTTGCAAGTTACTTTGTCCCCTGTACTCCCTCCCCTTCCAGTCACACCTGAGTTCCTTCCCCTGCCCCTCCCAGTCACGCTCAGAGTGTAAACTTAATAACAATCCTTCACTCCATCCACTGCCTTTTCAGCTGATGGTGGCGCGTGTTCAGCTGATGGTGGCGCGTGTTAGAACGATAAAAGTGCATCCCAAGCTTTGCACCCATCAACGATGTTTTGATGATGTTCGCCAACTGACAGCCTCCCCTCACCACTCCCTGTCTCTCCTTCACACCTGAGAAAGATAAACATGTTTCTCCTGCCACCACCCTGAGATCAGTCTGTGTGGCATAGTTATGTTCTGAGTTGTTTATTGTTATATGCATAATACGCCACATGATTCCCACCTATGTTTATCATAATATGGCGTAAGCAACTTTTGTGTGTACATGTGTGATTCAGTAGTAAGTAGTACAATATTTCTGTTGTGTCTTGAATTATTCTTCGGCACGTACCAGGCGCGAGACCTGAATATATTACGTGTTTCACGTATACATATGACGGATTTCACATAACATACACTAAATAGGTAGATGTGGTTTTATAGGAATATGAACATGTGAACGTTTTGAACGTTTCCAGCATGTAAATTTCTGTCCCATTTAGTTTTGTCACATGTGATGAACTCTTCAACTTTCAAAGCAGTGTGTGGTTTTGTTTGTTTGATTGTTGTTGTTTTTTGCTTTTTGTTTCTTTTTTCTTTTCCCCTTCACGGCACGATTTTGTGTTGTAAAGGGAAACTGAAATTAATTCTGTACATAATTCCATGTGTAAGCCTCTATAATAACACAACTCTAACGTAAAAAAACAAAGCAAACAAACAAAACAACAACAGCAACAAAACGAAACGAAACAATAACAACAACAAAAACACATTTAACCCTTTGACTCCTGCATCCTGTCCATCACCATCCTGCGTTGTCAGTCATGCTAGCAAAGCAAAAACGTAGGTCTCTGACTCCCTCACCCTATCCCTATGGTGAGGGAGTCAAAGGGTTAAGTTTTTGCAATTGGTGGATAGGGTGAAGGAGTCAAAGAGTGAAATATAGGAATATGAACATGTGAACGTTTTGAACGTTTCCAGCATGTAAATTTCTGTCCCATTTAACGATTTCACATAACATACACTAAATAATGAGGCAAACAACAAATATGAAGGCAAACATGACATGACTGAACACTTTTGTTCTAAGCTCAAGGACTTTCACCCATGATTACAATTCCACAGAGTATGGTTGCAGTTTTCTTTGCCCTCTGTGCCCCTTTCATATTTAATTCCATCTCATTCTCTCCCCTGCCTGTATTAATCAAGCTCAACGTATAGAACTGAAAACGGTCCTTCACTCCATCTCCGCTGATGGTGGCGCATGTTAAAACGACAAGAATGCATTCCCAGCGTGCATCTTTGAACATGGTTTTGAAGATGTTCGCCAACTGACAGCCCTCCTCTCAACATACCTGTCTCTACTTCACACCTGAGGGGGGGATAAACGTCTTTTTTTTCCGTTAGAGATCTGTTTGTGGCACACACGTGAGTTAGGAGGGGTAGGGGTGCTGCTACTAGACACACACGTACGCCTAATGATTCCCACCGATGTTTATTGCCTTAGGGTATGAGCAACTTTTTGTTTATACGTGTTTATGGTTTGCACGGTAATTCAGTTTTTTCTTCCCTCTTAAGTTGTTCAAAGCCATTAGGCGTGACCTGTTCCTAACTGTGTTTCACATGCATTGTGATAAACTTTGCAGGATACTATTTGTACACAAAAATGGGTTGATATGCTGTTTACAGAAATAGGAGCAAAATGGGTTGATATACTGTTTACAGAAATAGGAGCAAAATGGGTTCCATATACTGTTTACAGAAATAGGAGCAAAATGGGTCCATAATACTGTTTACAGAAATAGGAGCAAAATGGGTCGATATACTGTTTACAGAAATAGGAGCAAAATGGGTCGATATACTGTTTACAGAAATAGGAGCAAAATGGGTCGATATACTGTTTACAGAAATAGGAGCAAAATGGGTCGATATACTGTTTTACAGAAATAGGAGCAAAATAGGTCGATATACTGTTTACAGAAATAGGAGCAAAATGGGTCGATATACTGTTTACAGAAATAGGAGGCAGCAAATAGAATGGGTCGATATACTGTTTACAGAAATAGGAGCAAAATGGGTCAATATACTGTTTAACAGAAATAGGAGCAAAATGGATTGATATACTGTTTACAGTAATTGGAGCACGTGACAATTTTTGAACTTTTAACTGTAGCAGCATCCTATGGTTTTGTCATATATACAGTCTTAAACCCTTCAAGCAGTGTTGATTCGTTCTTTCTTTTTTAGAGGGGATGGGGTGATAAGAATCATCGTATTAAAATGTTTTCAGCGCATCATTAATTAACAAAATCATGAGAAAGTCTTAGACATACTCGCATTCAAACATCATGAACAAAATGCCAGACGAGACAGCTACAGATATTTTCTGTGAATATGTAAGTTTGGACCCATAATTACACTTTTTTTCAAAATTCACCTCCAAATCTCCCTATAGATAGTGTAATAATACAAGAGACATTGAACATTTCCTGTGAAATTGTGCCGTGTCCATAACTAGTGCAACCTAATGGAACATTTGACAACTAAAAATTTCGAAAATGCTATAATCGTTAAAATTTCATAAAACCTTGTGTTCTTTTGTGTTTATCAAAGTGTAAAAGCAGACAGAATTGTTGATCTTGTAATGCTTGCAAACTCGCTTATCTATGAATTATGCAAGATTGACAAATGTTTTCCAGCTGTATCTGCTTTTCTAAGTCTGCCAAACACGGATTCAAAATTGAACAGTATGGTGCCAAAATAAACTTTCCGTGTCCATTTTAATGCTGAATGGAACAAATGCATGCCAAATTTTCTCAACAGAGAACAGATTTGTCTTCGTGATACGTTATTTTATTTTATTATTCACAATGAATCTACTACTGTTCATGATATTATTCTATATGTTTCTGTATGTTACTTGCTGTTTATATGTCAACATTACCTGTTTCTACATGTATGTATGAATGAATTTGAATCATCGTCAGTTACCACATTGTTTGTTGATTTTTGTTTATTGTAAAGCAAAACGAAACGATTACAAACGAAAGGTTTACAACAAAAATCTACTTCCCGCTGTCAACTCCCCTACGTCCCACTTATCCTCAACACGACCCATCCTGCCTCTTTCACTCACGCTTGGCATATAAAATCAAACCAGTCATTATCCCTACCTGGTACCCTCCAGTCCCTTCTCAGTCGATGGTGTCACAGGATAAGGATACATACTCAGCGTGCACCCATCAACGAGGTTTTGAAGATGTTCACCAGGTGACAGCCTCTCCTCGCCACTCCCCGCTTTCCTTCACACCTTAGAGAGATAAACATGTTTTGCCCCTCACAGGTCTGACTGTGGCGCACAGGTGAGTTACGAGGGATTCACTGCTAGACACACGGTACGCCAGATGATTTTTACGTATGTTTATAATAGTACCGCATCAGCAACTGTTTTTTATAGGTGTTTTATTTTAGAGGTATGCTGTGTTTTCTATTGTTTCCTGAGTTATTTTGAACCATTTAGAGTAACCTTTTTTTTTTATTGCAAATGTCTCACGTGTAATTGTAATGAACACAATGTAACACCATGCGTCCTTACATGTAAACTGATTGAAGGAGTTTTACTGGATGAGAAAAATGCAAGTTTTTTGTTTTTAAACGTTAATGACATGTGTATTTAGTTCCATTAACTTTTATCACACGCTGAAAAGATCGACAGCTTTTTACTTTTAAGGTAAGTGATGATGGATGGATGGATGGATGGATGGATGGATGGATGGATGGATGGATGGATGGGTGGATGGATGGGTGGATGGATGGATGGATGGATGGATGGATGGATGGATGGATAGGTGGATGGATGGATGGATGGATGGATGGATGGATGGGTGGATGGATGGATGGTGGATGGTGGGTGGATGGATGGATGGATGGATGGGTGGATGGATGGATGGATGACGGATGGATGGATGGATGGATGGATGGGTGGATGGATGGATGGATGGATGGATGGATGGGTGGATGGATGGATGGATGGATGGATGGATGGATGAATGGATGAATGAATGGATGGATGGATGATGGATGAATGGATGGGATGGATGGATGGATGGATGATGGATGAATGAATGGAGAATGAATGGATGGATGGATGGATGGGATGGATGGGATGGATGGGATGGACTGATCGATCGATCGATTGATTGATTGATTGATTGATTGGTTGATTGATTGGTTTGATGATTGATTGTTGATTGATTTGTTGATTGATTGACTGATTGGGTTCCTGATTTCGTTCCTTCCTGCTCTCCTTCTGTCTGTAAAATATTTTTTCATGCAACACACGCTGTGATTTTATGGTGCCATAAAATCTTTCAGGATGGAGCTATGTAGATTATGGCCGTGTGAATGCTATTTGGAATCATCAGTTTCTAGCACACCTACTTGCAGGTAAAGTGAGGTGAAGAAAATGGGAGATCTTTTCTCCAGTGTAAAGCTGCTCGATAACGTTCTTCCCTGTGGTGAAAGAATGATTGTACGTTATAAACATAACTGTATCTAATGCATTTGTATGGCTTCCTTTTCAGAAAATACAGAAGTTTTAAAGAAAACTGTTTTTAATGGCACAAAATCATTTCCACAAAACATTTCATAGAAGAGAGAGATTCACTGCTGCAAATCGCAGTATACCTTTTTAAGTTGGCATGTATTACACATC
>CM060305.1:141672791-141675291 GCA_030674185.1 Monoplex corrugatus
CTCAAGTGTGGTAACTTTTGAAGTTGTGAGTGTTATGACTTGCATACTGACCGCAATGTGTGACCAGGTGAAGAAGGCTTTGATGTCCCGCAACTCAGCCAAGTACCAGCTGTTGTCCAAGTACCAAAAGTCCAAGAAGAAGAAGTATTCCGGTGCCAAGTCCCGCTCCAAGAGAGCCGCCACTGCCAGGAAAGACCGACTGTGGGACTATGGGATCATTCCTTACGACATTGAGGCCAATTTCACTGGTGAAATACCTACAATTTAAAAAAAAAAAATTATTAAATATTTCAGAAAGCGAACAATACAGGCGATTTGTGTAACTGATGATATATTATCATCAAGATATTTCAGTGGTTAGATCGTTTTCTATCATCTCTGTGATTGAATTCGATGTGCGTTTGTATACGGTGTTACCAGCTGGCCTGATTAGCAATATACCGATTAGATTTGATGTTCATTTTGGGTGTGATTTTTTTTCTCTCGTTGTTATATTCTACCAAACTTTGTGAAACTGATATTGGTGTTTACATCATTTGAAATAACATTTGTTGTCCATTTTGTTATAAAGATGACGGATTTTTCTATCAGAATTGTTGCTCAATGTGAAACCTTATTTGAAGTGAAAGAAGAAAAACTTTAGCGGTAATTAAAGTCTTAAAAACTTTACAGACAATGAACCAACTGACTACGAATGATAAGTAAGTAAGAAAGTAAGATAAGAACGACTATCATTTCCGTAAGAGAAATTAGTGCCAGGTGCGACATCAGATCACAAACTTAAACATTATACTTTACAATAACCATTATTTGACGTCATAGAAAGTTCAGATATGAATGTCGCTGAATAATCAACATCCTTGACAGCCTGTAGAGATTGATTGATTTGGTTCAGTTTTTACGTCGACACCCACCTCAGGTGATATGGCCGACGGGGATAACCATCCCAGGGAAGTGGGGGAATGAGGACTTATCTAATCCTATTGTGACTCCACCAGAACAACAATGATGTTAAGATGGAGCAGTGAGAAGGCCAGTTTTAATATAGCGCACCCCGGGATTCGAACCCACAACCATTAGCATGTGAATCCGACGCTCAAACCAACTGAACTACTGGGGCTCGCGTGCCTGTAGAGAATGTTTCACTACATAATAGTGTCAACAGTGGTTGCAATTAGTTCATGGTGTCTATGTACAGTATTCATTTTTCTTGAAATCTCTATCCTGTTTTCTACCTAGATTTTACAAAATGATTTTTTAATGTCAACAGTGGAGGTAATTATGGTAATGACGGTCTATTTTTGTGGCCATGACAGGAGCCAACAAGGCCATGTTCAAGCTAGCCATGCGGCACTGGGAGAACTATACTTGTGTCACTTTTGTGGAGAAGAAACCGGAAGACGAAAACTACATCCTGTTCACAGAAAGGTCTTGTGGGTCAGTATGAATTGTTTTCTCATTCTTTGTATTCAGCTATATTACGAACAAGTGCAACAAATTATCAAGTAGTGCGCTGGACCATATGAACATCTGGTGACATCAATTTAAAAAAATCACAAATTTAAAAGGAAGAAAAAAAAAAGAAAAGAAAAACGAAAACTACGTTGGTATGGCCATTAACAAGAGCCAGACGCCTTGTTAATTCAGTCCTTCAGGGAACTGTTAAGGGAGGGAGACGGGTAGGAAGGCAGAAAAACCGATGGACTGATAAGATAACGGTATTCACAGAGAAACCATTACCTACAGGGCTGAAGTATTCTGGTGAACAGCTCTACAATTCGGTGCTCCCCATGACTCTTTAAGGGAGAAGAAGAAGATATTATGTCAGCTTCCCATCTAGTTCGCTTTTGTGGAATCACTTAAGTAGGGTTGTTTGTTTTTTGACATATACAAAGACTCCGCATATTTTATATGAAATCTTGTCATATTTCCCTTTTATGATGAGATAATTAAACATAGTATACTTTCAAAAATTACTCTTTTTTTCGGTTAATGCGTTTATGGTTTTGTAAAGTTATACACTTTTCCATTCACTTAGTAATCAGAGTACACTTTTCTTGAGGTGTGCGGGGTATTTTCTTTTCTTTCTTTTTCTTTTCTTTTTTTTAAATAATTTTTTCCTGGAAATTTCAGTACAAGACACTATAGAATGTTTATTATTAAACAGACGTCAGTTAAAAGCCTGACATTCATGCCATCCGTAGTTGTGTTCCATATATCAGGCTTATACTTTTTGGTGAGGATTTTTTCACTCAGCTGCAATTTTGCTAAACTGACACTTGCAAGGTAAGAGACTGAACGGGGAAAAAATGTCGCATGTAGTTTGTGTGAGCTCAAAGAGAAAAACAAAACTTTAAGTGCACGTTTACCGAGATATGTAAGGTCAGACAAAGCAAAGCTGGTTATTGCGGAACCCCAAGACAGCAATGAAAACCTGACTGGTGCAGATGGCTGTTGCAGATGTCCTCTTGTCATGGTGCCAGCATCACGCTTAGCACAC
>CM060305.1:141680291-141730291 GCA_030674185.1 Monoplex corrugatus
TATGGTCGTTAATCTGATAATGAAAATAGAATTCATTCTTGAACTTCAACAATATCAAGCAAATACCCACCACTTGGCTTTCAAAATAATATATTTTGTTTGTTTGCTTGCTTGCTTGCTTTTTCATTTGTTTATTTCTTCATTTATTTATGTATTTATGTGTTTGTTTGTTCGTCTATCTATTTATTTATTATTTTTAATTAAGTGTTCCGATTTTTCTTGGATACGTGTGTTCATGTTGTTTTTGCCTACTTTGATCAGTCGGTATAGTCCTGCACAGTCTGCATTCTTGGTCTTCGGTGGGCGTACATTTTCTTGTTTCCATAAGCCACCTGACACTGACTTGAATCAAACATTTTTTAACGTACATATTTGATATTCTGCATGGATGTACACACGAAGGGGGTTTAGGCACTAACAGGGCTTCACACAATTTGATCTGGGAGATCAGAAAAACAAATCTCCACCCTTCACCCATCAGACAGGAAGTACGCAGGCAGTATCGAACCCGGACCTACTGATCAGAAGTCCATCATTTTCTCCACTTGTGTATCGTGCTTAACTGGTTGTCGTTTTTGACGTGGTGTTAGCCCGGATATGGCTCCTCTAGTAGTCGGTTGGGCTATAAGCAATATGAACTGAACTGAACTTGAAATTACTGTTTCATTTGTTAAGGTTGATTCGGGTTGTGATATTTTTCTTCTTCTGGTGCCAGGTCAGGAGTACAACTTCAACAAGCTGACGGCCAGTGACGTCAACTCGCTGGGTGAGAACTACGACTATGGTAGTATCATGCACTACGCCCGCAACACCTTCGCCCGTAACAACTACCTGGACACCATACTGCCCCGCCGTAAGCCAGGGATGGTGGTCCGCCCTGAGATAGGTCAGCGTGTCAAGCTCAGTCCCGGAGATATCCGCCAGGCCAAAAAGCTGTACAGATGTTCCAGTGAGTGTGCTGCCTGTTGATGGGGTATCTCCTCGTTTGGTATTATGTTTTGTTTGAGATTGTGTCCGATGGGGCCATTAATAGAGAGATCTGTTTGGCAGTGTGGATAGTTCTGGTAGAAGTGGATGTCAGAATGGATATTAATCGTGTAGCGTAGAGAGCGTAGCTTCGTGGAAACCATCAAAATTTTCCGTGTATTTTTTTTTAATTTACCAATGTCTTTGGACCATTTTAGACATTTGACAAGGACAGCTTTCTGTTTCTCTTTCTTTTCATTTTTTTTTCTCTTTAGTGAATTCTGTTACGTACGCTAAGTACAAGGTGTACATAGGACATCTCTGTTAATTTGTTTATTGTCGATTATAAAAGTTACTAAAGTAGATGCAGAGAGAGAGAGCCAGCAGTATCCGAAAGACCATATCGAAACTACTATTCAAGGTCTTTTGAAGGGAGAAGAAAAATCCGTGTCCAAACCTGGAACCTGTTGCTGTCAACATGGGCATAATAACCACAATGCCACCATTTTGTGTTTAATTTCTGTCTTTCTTTTCTTTTTAATGCACACAGTATATTTGAAAACATTGTTGTCGCCTCCTTTCTTGCCCAGAGTGTGGCCGCACCCTGCAGGATTCTAGTGGCAAGTTTTCCCACCAGCCTTCCCGGGGCGAGAGCCAGCTGTGTCAGTGGAGGATCTCGGCCACCCACGGGGAGAAGATCGTGCTCAACCTGACGGAGCTGGACATCCCTAAGTCTTATAACTGTGAGGTGGACTATCTGGAGGTCCGCGATGGCTATTACATCAAGTCACCACTCTTAGGTATGGACTTAACAGAGCTCTTTCTTTTTTATTTTCTTTTTTTTTTTCTATTTTCTTTCTTGTTTTTTTTCTTCTTTTTTTGTTGTTGTCAACTTCGTTTTCGCTTTTCGTGGCTTCTGTACGGATTTGACAGTTCGGAGTTTGTTCAAGAGAAATTCATCACATTCGAACAATTCCACATACGCTCCACCCAAATCCACTACTAATCATCTGGCAGACTCCTTGAACGGGCAATGTCTTGAAATAGGGACGAGTGAGAACGGGACCCACAAAGCACAAAGCTGGCACCACTTGAATTCTTAGAGTATTAAGATCAGCCTGTTTCTGGGATGTATGGTAGCGTTTGATTAATCCGCAACTTTGGCAGCCACACTCTATCGTAGGCTGAAAATGAAAGTTTTGAGAGATTTTCTTTTTAACTTAGTACTGTTTCTTTTCAAAGTGATTTATAATGAAATGAGTTCCCGCCTTCCAGTACGAGTTCCACATTATTTCGGGAAAAAGAAACTTTGTGAGAGCGGCCTCCAGTCCAGCAAGCTGTGACTTGATACCTGATCCTCGTTGGGGTTAGAGAATGTAAAACAGAGGAGAGGGGATGGGCAAGATCCTCAGTACACTGGAAAAATGACGTCTCTACCACCTCACTCTTTTTGTCCTTAAGTTATGGGACAGCCGGTCTTTTTTTTTAATATTGAATTGACATTCTCAAAAAACTCTTCCCTTTTTTTCTGTTCTTTCTTTTCTTTTCTTCCTTCCTTCCTTCCTTCCTTCCTTCCTTCCTTCCTTCCTCCCTCCCTCACTCCCTCCCTCCCTTCATTCATTATAAACCATAGTTACTTTCTCACAGCCAATGAGCAGAGCATTGCAGTTCATTTATTGTGTCACCAGATTTCCAGACTTCTATTTTAAAAAACTTTTCACAGAATGTCTTGTCGCTACTTATATTCCTTCGTAGAAGATAGACTATTTTGTGTTATAGTAGATTTTATTCAGGCCTGCTTGGTGTAGGGGGAGAGTTTCTATCTTCCCATCTAACTGCAGGGGGTTGAATCTGGCTTGAGAACCATCTCACTCAGTTGTAAATGGGTATCTGAACTTGTTCAGGCTTGTGGAAGGTAAGACAGTCAGGGAGAGGAGATGACACCCCCCCCCCTCCTTCCCATTTATGGTGCTAATCCATAGAAAATGAAATAAATTCCTCATTCCTCTACAACCTCAGTGCTATAGGATAACGTTGATACGCCTGACCATACACGTGGGTTTGAACCCGGTTGAGTACTAGCCCCCGTTGGGTTGCCGGGGGCTCTTTCAGTATAAATTGTATCCCCTCCTTCTGGAAATTCTGTGCTAGAAATTTCCTCTTTTCTGTCACTCTCTTTGTTTCTGCTTGGTTGCCTTGCTTTCTGTCATTTCTACTTATTTTCTGCCTTAATGGTCCATTCACCTGTATTTTTTCGATAAAATCGTTCGTACTTTTTCTTCGGATTGATAATTGGGTACATGTATTAAGTGCATTTTTGGCTCTAGGGAGGTGAGATATGCGGAAGCAATTTTAGGTAGTTTATGCCTGTTTTTATATGTTTTGGTGTCCTTATGTATGCTTATATTTGTATTCGGGTGTGTTTTTTAAATCTCCCCCGTGCGATAAATCGGACGGAATGGTCCTACGCCGGGGACATGTCCTTAGATTGTGTGCGCGAGTGCATTGATCTGTGTACTTAATTTTCTTTTCTTTTCTTTTTTCCTGTTGAAGTTTTGTGTGTTTTGAAGCGGTTATAGCCCTGATACGGCTCTGCGCAGTCGGGTGGGCTTTAAACAACAATAAAAGAAAGAAAAATTGAGTATAATTTCTATTTTAAAAGAGGTGACAGCAGAAGGGTATCCAGGAGTCACGACTTGGATGCAGTCCGACTCTTGTAGATTGAAAGGTGTTTAGGGCCGAAACACTTGCTTGAAATGAACTTCATCTCTGAAGACTTTTTGCTGCCCAGAGCTCTCCAGATGTTCTTGCTACTGATTCGATGAGATACTTTTCCTTACGCTGTGTGGTTCTGTTTCAATGCAGGTCGGTTCTGTGGCAGCAGACTACCGGATACCCTCATCTCCACGGACACCCGCATGTGGATAGAGTACAGGAGCACGAAAGGAAACGGCAAAGGGTTCTTTGCCGAATATGAAGGTAAGCTGAACCAAACAGACTGATAAATGTATGTATTCTGGCAACACCGCTACAAGAGATTATTATCATTTTTATATTATTCTTGTCATCGTTATCATCACCATCATCATTCGTTTTCTTCTTCTTCTTCTTTTTTCTTCTTCCTTTTTCCTTCTTTCCTTCTTCTTCTTCTTCTTCTTCTTCTTCTTCTTCTTCTTCTTCTTCTTAACGCAAGCGACACATGACAGTGTTACGAAAGTGCAAAAGCTAATTTTCATGTAGGCTGTTTCTCCTTTTATATGTGAATGAAGGAAAAGCCCTCCATCTCCATCCCCCCACGCACCAACCACCCTCCTACCCCCCTCTCCCAAGCACAGAGAGAGAGAGAAGAAGAAGAAGAAGACGAACGAAGAAGAAGAAGTGTTTTTAGTCAAATTTGTCGACGAGAGACATCCATAGCCCATCACGACACCACAGTGAAATTTTGATATACTGTTACAAGTCCCCAAATAGTTAGAGCGTTAAAATCTCATTTCGCTTGATTATCTTGTCGAGACTGAGCACAAATGCCTACGCTGATATCCGAGGGAGCTCAAGTGTTTTTGAACCGCATGAAAGAAAAGTTTAAATCCTCCGTCTATTCACGAGACACAGGAAGCATGGAAGGGGCTTCGAAGATTGATGACATAATCTTTTATTACATGTTATTCTACAGTGGAATAAACAGTTCTTATCTCACCTGTCTTGTCTTCACTGAACTAAGAACTGTATAATTTATGAGCCTCACTTAATCTTTACCTTTTCATCGAGGATTAAGGAAGCTAAACAGACAGGCAGAGAACGTTTGATTCTGCATGTGTCTTGCTGAACGCTTGTAGCCAAGTGGCGACGATGTTGTCAAGTGTTTTGCTGTGTGATTTTATCCCCCTACGTTAGAATTAGGAGTTAGGACGTTAGTGCTATTATTGTGTTCACTTGTCACAACGGACTTGCTTATAATTTGGGGGCTCCTGTCTCTGTGGGGAGCGAGTCGTTCCACGACACAGCAACATCTTTCCTATCATCTTTTTTGTACATGCGTAGTTCTTGTTTTTGTTTGTTTGTTTGTTTGTTTGTTTGTTTGTTTGTTTGTTTGTTTGTTATTGGTAGTGGTGGTGGTGGTGGTGGTTTCCTTACTGAAGTGTGTTTTTAATAATAATAATAGTGAACATTTATGGCGCTTAATCTAAAAAAAGCCTTAAGCGCTTTCAGTAAAGACACACACACACGCACACACAACACACGCACACGCACACACACACACACACACACACACCCGCACACACACACACACACACACACACACACACACACACACACACACACACCCCGCACACACACACACACACACACACACACACACACACACACACACACCCGCACACACACACACACGCGCGCGGGCACAGATTTCAAGGTGGCAGCTGAAGTAAGAGTACAGAACTACAGGCTAGGATTTCAAAAGAGTGGTTTTTAGACTGGACTTAAACGAAGAAAGGGTACAGGTAGAGCGGAGAAGAAAGGGAAGTTTGTTCCAAATAGAGGGGGCCTGATAAGAAAAAGCACGTTCACCAAGAGTTTTGTTGCGGAAGCGTGGGATTCTAAATAGGTGGGCATCAGTAGAAGAGCGTAGCTCTCTGGAGGGAATGTAAATAGTCAGGAGATCAGAAAGATAGGGGGGAGCTAGACCAGCCAGAGACTTATGGCATAGGAGGGAAAGTTTATAGTCAATACGCTTTCGAACAGGAAGCCAGTGTAGAGTTCGAAGCAGAGGGGAAACATGAGTTGACCTTGGGCATTTCCGTACAAGGCGAGCAGCGTTATTTTGAACTTTTTGCAATTTGGATAAGAGTGTTTGGGGGCAGCCAGCAAGAAGCGAGTTACAGTAGTCGAGTCTGGAAAGAATGAGTGCAGAAATGAGAGTTATAGTGCTTTCTTCAGATAGAAGATGACGCACAGAACTGATCCGTCGAAGTTCTAAGTAACAAGCACGACAGACAGAGGATGCCTGGCTGTGGAAGGAAAGAGTTTGGTCCAGTACAACTCCAAGATTACGCACGGATGTGGAAGTGTGGATTACCGAGTCTTCAAGCTGGATAGAAACAGGGATAGGCACAGTAGACAGAAGTCGCTTTGATGCAATAAATATAAATTCTGTTTTGTCATTATTCAGCTGGAGTTTGTTGCATGTTATCCAAGACTTTATGTCAGAAATGCAGAGCTGTGTGCGTTGAATTATAGAAGGGATAGTGGAGGGATGGCCAGACATGTAGATTTGGTTGTCATCAGAAAAACAGTGATGGGATATGTGATGATGGGCTACAATGTCAGAGATGGGCTGAGTGTACAAAATAAAGAGAATAGGGCCTAAGACAGAGCCCTGAGGAACACCGTACTTCAAGATGGTAGGATTAGAAGAGACACCATTTATGGAGACAACTTGTACAACTTTTTTTCTGTAATTTGTATCAGCTTGTCCGTCCATCTTTCCCTTGCTTGTCTATTTTTGCATCTTTCTTTCTTTCTCATTCTTCTGCTTTGCGTTTCTTTCAGTGAACTTTTTAAACCTCTCTCTCTCTCTCTCTCTCTCTCTCTCTCTCTCTCTCTCTCTCTCTCTCTCTCTCTCTCTCTCTCTCTCTCTCTCTCCTTTCCTTTTTCTGAATTTCCATTTTCCTCTTTATTTTTCTGTCTAGATGGGAATTAAATCAAAGCGTTGGAAACGCCGCACCATACACACGATATAAGCTTGCATTGTATTATATTTCAGCAATCTGTGGTGGTGAAATCCAAAAGGACCAAGGGTTCCTGACCAGCCCCAACTACCCTGACGACTACAGGCCCAACAAGGAGTGTATTTGGAAAATCTCCATCGACCAAGGCTACTCTGTAGCCCTCAAATTCCAGTCTTTTGAGGCGAGTTTATCTCTTATTACAAACTTTTTTTTAAAATTTGAGAACGTGGACTGACACCTGATTGTGTCATGTTCGATGAATAAGATAGGAATAAGAATCGCTTCAGTTTGCTCCTTTAAAGTCACCAGGAGGAAACTGAAGCCCTATTTTTGTGAATATTGTTTAGTCATCAGTTATGAAACATCTAGCCACGGAAAATAGTGTGGGCCTAAATCGATATCATCGAAGTGATACTTTCTTTTGTTTGATTCTGTTTTATTTATTTTGTTTTTGTTTGTTTGTCGCTGCTGTTGTTTTGTTTTATTTCATGGGACATTGCAGATGGAGAGATGCATTTCACCAAAACATATCGCAAGTTGTTTCACTCGCAGTTGATACAAGGACAAACTTAGAACCCATATACATGACAGGACCTCAAACCTTGCCGACATGTAGGGCTTATATGCAGGCCTATGGTTTATGCCATGATCATTTTGGATCTTCTCCATCACATGGCGTCTGTAGCGTCAATGCACATGGACTTTATTGCGAGCATCAATCGAGGCGCTATCTTGAGAAGCTGGAACGGAAAACTGTTCATCAGAACGTGTTTATCTTTATTCCTGTATTTGCCTGACGCTTTTTAAACATTTAAGAGTTCTAGGAAATGAGAGAGTCAATGTTTCGTCTCAGTATCGTGCACGGATTAATTTCTTCCTTCTCTTCTTTTTCTCCTTTCCCCCTTCTTCTCACTGGCCTCTTTTCCTGTTCTTATCGCTGAAATGATCATCTTTCTGGACACCCTGAAATGAAGCGCTCGCTGGGGTAAAAAGAGGAAGAGTTGGATGGCAAATATCGTAGGCTGAAACTTATTCAGCGTGCATGGACTGCATGTTGCCGCACCTCAGGGAGATATGTGGAGGATCACGTCTGCTCCTGTGTCCCATGAGTTATCCCCTTACTACCTCCCCCTCCCACCACAATAACCACGTTATTATGGGATTAGATTTGTTAGACCCCATTGACTGGAGACCATTGGTGAGCTACGGTAGATTAATCTCAAGTCAACACATACGATTTTTGTTTGTTCGTTTGTTTGTTTTTGTTTTCAAATCAGCAATACAATGTACACACTATTATTTCCATAGATATAAATACCTATCCGTGACTATGGGTATTTCGAATGGGACGGTGATCCCTAATAAAAACAATTAAATCGCATGCCAAAGAACCCACAGAAACGCATTGACAGACACACATTCACGCATACAGATACGCTCGCCCAAACTGACAAAAACACAAACACATACACATACACGCACACGCAGACAAAGACGCACGAAACACTTTTTTATGATTTCCCATACGTTCTTTTACAAACTCAGAGTACATGCTGCATGCATACACGGCCTTGGTACATTATCTCATGCAAAGGACACGCGCGCAGACCAGTAGCCTACTTACTTAAGGTCTGTTGTCCACCATAAGAATTGAACCCAGAACCGCCTGCTTCCTAGGCCGGCGCTTTTACCACAGGACCATCAGTCTCCCGAGGACCCGATAAAAGCATACCAAGGACACAAAGCGTAACACCCACAGACCTCATTATAGGGCTGAGGGTACAGCAATGTGATCCACAGGGGTGACGTACTCTCCATGCATCCTAGTGGTCTGTGACCCGCAGTTCATCACGTTAACTGACAAAGGCATCCAGTTTCTGGCTGGCATTTCTGGGTCAACAAGATACCGACTCCATTTTCTAAATGTCCTCGCTTTCTGTATCGCGTGTCTGTCGGCATAACTGTGGTAATTGGGTTCGTGTGAGGTCAAACAATGGAAGAACAAAAGCAAGTAAACAGATTGGTGTGAGGTCAAGCCATGGAAAAACAAAAACAAAAAGCAAAAAAAAAAAAACACACACACACAAAAAAACCCAAGTTACAAGACAAACAAAATAAACCGTCCAGACTGATTAACAGTGCAGTTAGAGACCGTATGCAAAACAAAGCATAACAAAGCCAATTATTACATGGTCAATCCTATTTCTTCAGTGCCTGGCAACTTTGTGTAAGGTACTTTTCGGGGTAAACGATTCAGTCAAACCAACACTAATTATCGTGATTGTCGTGTCTTCAAATCATCAACATATTTAACGGAAAATACGACAAATTTTGGAAGATCGATCTTGCGTGTTTGTTTGGGAATATGAAGCTTTGCTATGAGATGGCATAAAAAATTACTGAAAAAAAATCGTGATCAAAAACAAAACAAAAAAAACAACAAAAGTTGTTCAAAACAAGTCTGTATCTTTCTTTCAGTTTGTTTGTTGCTGAATTTAACAACATCTCTGTAACTCGTTATTTAGTCTATAAGACAATGAATTTTAGATTTTATGAAAATAGTGTAAAGAAACTGTAGACTTGTGTAAATGCAGTTACCGACTTGGCTTTAGACTAAGACTCAGTTGTTTGTGAAGATCTGCATGCATCACTTGTCATTCATACTTATATACTCAGAATGTATTTACAGTTTTTGAATATAATTTCGTTTCATTTTAGCTATTATTTTTTTCTAAATCTATTGCTAATAACACATTCCCACTTAATTAGGACTTTAAAGGGGTTTTATCAAATTCAGGTTAATGGAATGAATTGAACTAATCTGCTTTGTCACAACATCACATCACACACACACACACACACACACAACACACACACACACACACACACACACACACACACACACACACACACACATTATGCATATACATATATAATTATGTATATGTATATATATATATATATATATTTGTGTGTGTGTGTTGTATTGTGTGTGTGTGTGTGTGTGTGTGTGTGTGTGTGTGTGTGTAGACCATTTTGAAAGGAAAATGATATCATGTTGTGGTTTTGATAATCCTCTTTTCATCAACAGATCGAAAACCATGACAACTGCGTATACGATTACCTCGAAGTGAGAGACGGAAGTGACGATAAGTCGCCCCTGATTGGTCGGTTCTGTGGTTACAAAATACCAGACGACATCAAATCCACAGGAAACAAACTATACGTGAAGTTTGTGTCCGATGGCTCGGTCCAGAAAGCAGGATTCGCCGCCAAATTTGTGAAAGGTATGACAGTAAACATAGAAACAGCCTACAGTGCGTAAGTCGTTCGTTTGTTTGTATATTTGCTCTTAATTTGATTCACTTTTTAAAAGTAATTTCAACAAATAAGTTAGCATCTGATCTAATGTACAGACGACTTGTCACTTTTGTGTTTTTTATCAACAAGCACAGACACTAACAGACAGATTTAGGAATAATGAAATGAAAAGGAAAGGCTAGACAACCAACATATATATCCACAAACTGACGAACTAATCAACCTGCCAGTCAGCCATCCAAAACCAATCAGCCGCATAACCAACCAGTTCAATGTGTGTGTGTGTGTGTGTGTGTGTGTGTGTGTGTGTGTGTGTGTGTGTGTGTGTGTGTGTGGTGTTGTGATGACCCTGTACGTTATGCACTTGAATGCATTTCAATAACAATGTGTGTGTGTGTGTGTGTGTGTGTGTGTGTGTGTGTGTGTGTTATAATGACTTGCACTTTATGCACTTGAATGCATTTCAATGGTAGTGAGTGCATGTGTGTGTGTGTGTGTGTGTGTGTGTGTGTGTGTGTGTGTGTGTGTTGTGTGTATGTGTGTGTGTGTGTGTGTGTGTGTGTGTGTGTGTGTGTGTGTGTGTGTGTGTGTAATGACCTTCAAGTTATGCACTTGAACACATTTCAGTAACAGAGGTTTGGGCTGGACCGCCACACAGAAATAATCATTTCTGTTCATTGAATACACACATTTCTTGCGTCAATGTGCTCATCGTAAGGTTTCATAAGTGCACGTGAACATCACTTTCGTATTGGTTTTGACGAGTGCACATAAACTCTATAGCTGTGTGCATTATGAAATGTATACTTTGTCCAGTGACGAGTGCATTCGAACCCTGTGTGCTTTTCCCAGTTTATTATAAAGCTCTCATGAATTGTGTGTTCTGTGCCAGAGTTTGACGAGTGCACTTTACCTAGCCATGGCTGTGATCATATCTGTGTCAACACCCTGGGTAGCTACAAGTGCGAGTGTCGCATTGGTTACGAGCTACATTCTGATGGGAAAAGATGCGAAGGTGAGCATAGTACATGTAATGTTGTTGTTTTTTTTATTCAATTTTTTTTATTCAAGTTTAGGGAAAAAATTCATACAATATAAACATAAACTTCATTTTTGTAGAACACACACTTAAATGGATATTATATATGACAATCCAAATATACAAAATGTGTGTACACTCATTTATGATCAAAAACACATACACACATACACGCATGAGCGCATCTGAGCACGCACGCGCGCACACACACACACACACACACACACACACACACACACACACACACACACACACACACACACACACACACATGTGTGTATACAGATTGCATAAAGACATACAATCATTTGTACACTTAATCTCAAGCTGACATTTGAATATTTTGATAAAGACACGAACAATAAAGTAAAGCAAAAAGGCATGAGTGTATCAACCCTGTCTTAAGAAAAGAACCGCACACACTCCTCAGAGAAAATAATTATGATAATAATAGTAATAATTATGTTTATAACAACAGCACAATTAACCCATTGTTTGTTTGCGGTATTATTATATTTATATAACGTCTTATTTATTTATCTAGCTAATACTGCGGTATGTTAAGTCATAGTCTGCAGAATCTGGCTGTGCGCATCAGAAAAAAAAAATAGTCATCATTAAAAAGTAATAATTGGGCGGTAGTACGTCCAATCCATTTCGTACTTTTGTGCAGTCATTCTCAACTTTTGATTATACAATTCTATATCGTATCTCCGTTTAAGTTTTTTCCTAAAGATGTGCAGATTTGGCATCAGTTTTTCACATTTGCATTGATAAATAAAATATTTTGCGAAAAGCAGAATAAAATCAAAAATTTTATCACTTGTAAAAGTTTTGTCAAATCCCAAAATAATCATTTTTTTTGACAGTTTTAAATTGTTAACATGTGTACAATTTGTCTGTACATACGTTTCAAATTCATTCCAAAATGACTGTACATACTGACAGTCCCAAAGGCAGTGTTGTATACTATCTCTTGCTCGATTGCAAAAATTACACAAATTGCTTTGTACTAAACCCATTTCTTTGAGTACAACGTTAGTAGCCAGTATTCGATGGATGACTCTTATCTGAAACCATTTAAGTTTAATTTCTTTAATGTTCTGTAAGTTTGTAAAGCATCGCGTCCAGTTAATTTCTTCTCCAAATGTTGATTAGTACATGTAATGTTATATGTAACCTAAATCGAAGTGATAACACCAAGAGTGATATTTGTTTCTATGTTTGCTTCTTGTTTTTTTTTCTCCCTGTCTGTTGATTTGTTCGTTCGGTGTATGGTGTGTGTGTGTGTGTGTGTGTGTGTGTGTGTGTGTGTGTGTGTGTGTGTGTGTGTGTGTGTGTGTTTGTGTGTGTGTGTGTGTGTGTGTGTGTGTGTGGTGTGTGTGTGTGTGTGTGAATATGGCACGATATTTACATGAATATTTGTGTGTCTTTTTTTTCCTTTGTACTCATATTTACAGACTCCTGAACGGCATTTAGGTGCTTGAAGATTGTCGTAATCGTGATGCATTACTATTAATGTTATTATGATGATTATTTCATTATTATTGTTATTATTATTATTATTATTATTATTATTGTTATTATTATTATTACTACTACTCTTATTATTGTTGTTGTTATCATCATCATCATCATTACTATTATCATTATTATCATCATCATCATGACAATGATGTGATGATGATGATGATGACGACGATGATGACGACAACAACGACGACAGCGATGATGATGATGGTGGTGACGACCAGAAGGCCCTTCAAACAGATTTGGATGCTCTCACAATTTAGTGCTCAACGTGGGGCATGACATTCAATGCGAACAAGTGCGAGGTTATGAGAGTGTCTCGTAGAAAAGACCCAATGAGACAGTTCTACACCATCAGAGGGCAGATCCTTCAAGAGGTCCAGAAGGCCAAATAGCTTGGCGTTAACATCACAAGTGATCTACAGTGGTCCTCTCACATCGCAAGCATCTCTAAGAAGGCAACAGGAACATTGCCTTTATCCACCATAATCTGAAAGATGCCCCAGCCAAGCTGCGTGAACAGGCCTATCTCAGTCTAGTCAGATCGATCGTCGAATACAGCTGTACTGTCTGGGACCCGCACCTTCGTAAAGATATCGACTCTCTGGAGATGGTGCAGCGTCGTGGTGCGCGGATGGTGTTCCGCGACTACAGTTACAACAGCAGTGTCACAGAAATGTTGAAAATGCTAAACTGGGACAGCCTCGCAGACCGTAGGAGGGACACCAACCTCATCTTATTGTACAAGATTATTAACTACCTGGCAGAAGTCCCCACCGACAACATCCTAATCCCAGCAGACCCCCGAACCCGAGCCAAACACCCTTACAAATACAAGTCGATCCAAGGCAAAACCACGACATATCGCCACTCCTTCTTCGTCAGCATCATTGGACCCTGGAACGACCTTCCTGCAGAAGTAGGCCTAGTGAAGAGCCTGACCGTTACATCCTTCAAATCGAGGCTCAAATCTCCTCCGACAGCGCGTCGATAACAGCGCCACCACCCATTGCTGCGATACTCCTGAAGGGAGGTTTAGCGATTACAGAACAGAACAGAAGAACAGAAGTGGTGGTGGTGGTGGTGGTGATGGTGATGATGATGATGATGATGATTAGTATTGTTATCATCATCATCATTATTTGTTTACGTCATCATCATCATCATCATCACCACCACCACCACCACCATCCATCATCATCATCATCATCATAATCATAAATAATAAAATTGTTATCATTATTGATGGAACAAACAGACAAAGTCAACTTTGTGGTAAGAAACAAACACAATACAATGACAATAAACACAATAAGGTACCATACAACTAAGCACACCGAATGCATATAACTGAATTGACGTCAGACGCATAATAAACTGTTTTCAGATGCTTGTGGTGGGTACATCGAGGAAGAGGAAGGAGTGCTGCAGAGTCCCTCTTTCCCGGACCTGTACCCGCCCAACAAGAACTGTGTGTGGCAGATCGTGGCCAGGGACCAGTACAAGATCACCATCAACTTCACACACTTTGACCTGGAGGGACACAATGTGCGTACACATAACTTATGTCATCGTCTGTCGTGTTGTGTATCATAAGTGGAATTTATTCATTAGTTTAATAAAGTAAGTTTCAGTTTTCACTTTTTAGTTTCTCAAGATGACGCCTCCACGCTGTGAATGAATTCCATATGCACTAACGTCGCAAGTGCCACGTGTACGTGTATATGCTGATCACGGTACACAAACCTTAAGCCTGCACATAAACCCATGAGCTGAGGTCCCACCTAGCCTATGTTTTACCTTGTGTATCAGTCTATCACTGAAACAATCTTGGTTACATGTAAATTATATGTGTATATGTGTATCTTATCTTCAGTGAAAGGAACAGATATATAAAACAAATAAATAAATAATTAGATCTCTGAATCAAAACACAACTAGCCACTCAGCCCCCCCCCCCCCCAGTCAATGTACAAAGCCTCAGCTGCCTATCAATAAGGTGAAGACAATATTGCTTTAATCATAGCCCCGCTTAATAAACTAAGAGGGGAGTCTGAGACAAATATTTAATAAATGAGTGCGAATTTGGTTTGGATGACATGGAGGTTGAACTGCCTATTTTCTGTCCTAGATTTGAGCTCCTTTCTTGGCAAAATCTAATTATACCAACATCCCTCTTTTACAATAATACCATTTTCACTTGTTGGATGATTGTATCCCCAGAGATGAACCATGTTCGTTGAGACTTATGTACTTGTCTCCTGGTTTTGTTATTTTTTAATGCAGTTCTGGTACACATTATTTCATAAACAATGGAAGAATCCCTAGTGGCCCGTTTTTGTTCATCAGTCTCTTTTATCCAAAAATGGGTGTACACATTGAAATGTATACATTGAGTGTTCGTTAATAGGTTGCAAAACTGTGCAATAGCCAGAATTAACAGCAAATAGCCTTCAAATTCATGCCAAGAATTTCTGGTGCTTTTTTCCCCACCGTGAGCCAAAGTATGGACCCATGGCACAGCTTGTGTTTGTATTAAGCTTACCGTCGTTGGGTCATCAGTGATAATTTCTTGAAAAGCCATCTATTAGATTTTGTGTGACCTTTTGTGAGTTGGCGAAAGGTAAGCATGTCCAGTCCTTGATATTGTCTACCTATCTCACCCGTACCTGATTTTTTAATCTTCCTCCTTATATGGTGCCCTACAGAGACTTATTTGTGGGACAGATGATCATAAAACATGGCCATCTTTATCTTCTTGGTGATGGTCAGGAGGTGTGAAGACTACCATTGAAGCCTTAGGTGTAATCGTCTTTTTGTTTTTAGTAGTTTCCTAGAGTTTCTGATGGATTAGACAGAGCTGCTAGTAAAAAAGTAATGTGTATCGTCGTAGCTGTGGACCATATGTAGCGAATAGTCTTGGCTACAGTAAACACAATAGCGTTGTCTCTGTGCCCTCCTATGTGCCTGTTATGTCTACAGCAAGACTGTGAGTACGACTCGGTACGGCTGAGCAGCGGTGTTGGTGGGGACAGCAATGAGCAGAAGCTGCATGGGGTGTTCTGTGGTGCCACGTTTCCCGCCCCCGTCACGTCAGAGGGCAACACCTTACGTATCGAGTTCAATTCTGACAACTCTGTCCAGAAGACTGGCTTTGTGGCTGAGTTCAGAACTGGTATGTGGTACACACATGCGCGTGCACACGCACACGTACCCACACTCGCGTGCATGCACACACACATACATACATATACATATACACATATAAACATACATACATACATACATACATACACAACATACATACATACATACATACATACATACATACATACATACATACATACATACATTCTCTTTCTTTCTCCCTCTATTTGTCTATCTCTCTCTCTCTGTGTCTGTTTCTCATTTTCTCTGAAAGCCTGCCATGTGAAAAAGAAATGTTTATTTTACTTACAGATAAAGACGAGTGCGCCATTAATAACGGAGGCTGTCAACACATTTGTAAGAACACCGTGGGTAGCTACCAGTGTGCCTGTTACAATGGCTTCACCCTGCACGAAAATAACCACGACTGCAAGGAGGGTGAGTTGTGATTCTTCGTCTCCAGCAGTCTGTTAAAACAGACAACTGAATAATGCACGTAGACTTATTGGGAAAGAAAGGAATGAATGACTGTGTCGTGTACAGTGGATGAAATATCACACGCATACACACGCAAATAAATAAGGAAAGAAAGAATGAGCTTATGTGTATATACACACACA
Source organism: Monoplex corrugatus (assembly GCA_030674185.1). Classification (NCBI taxonomy): domain Eukaryota; kingdom Metazoa; phylum Mollusca; class Gastropoda; order Littorinimorpha; family Ranellidae; genus Monoplex; species Monoplex corrugatus. Next base: position 141,696,644 of record CM060305.1, read on the forward strand.
TACGCCCGTGCATGTATAAATAAAAAAAATGACAAGCAAGCATGCATGCATGCAAACAAACGAACGTACATACAAATGAATAAACAAACAAACAAAAAAAAAAAATAAAAAAAAGAAAGCAAAAAAAAGGAAACAAATGAACAAATAACCAAATGACAGGCTAGCAGAATGAATGACCTGGCGAACAAATGAATTAGTGAACGTATATTGCACCTACTAACAAACTAGTGATATAACGAGTGAACAAACAACTTAAATGAACGAGTAAACGAAGGGAGAGCAGGAAGGAACTTAGGAGGAGTCAAAACAAACGAGTTACCTGTCAGTATATCCCTCATGGTGCAGGTGGCTGTCAGTACGAAATCAACAAACCGGAAGGAGTAATCACGAGCCCCAACTGGCCCAGCTTCTATCCGGCCCGCAAGGACTGCGTATGGCACTTCACCACCAAGCCTGGACACCGCATCAAGCTCACCTTCAGAGAGTTCGGGCTCGAACCTCACCAGGAGTGCACCTACGATCACATCGTCGTCTTCGACGGCGACGACACCAACGCCCGCAGCCTGGGGGTGTTTTGTGGTAGCGCTATCCCCGATGCCATCACGTCCAGCGGCAACACCATGTTCATGGTCTTCTACTCAGACGCCTCTGTGCAGCGCAAGGGTTTTGAGGCCGAGTATGAATCAGGTGAGGCCATGATTGGCACCACCGGTGTGAGTGGAGTGTTAACCCTGTGACTCCTGCACCCTATCCACTAGTATCCTGCATTGCCAACCATGCTTGCAAAGCAGATACTTAACCCTTTAACTCTCTCACCCTATCCACCAGCTTCCTGCAGGAAGCTGGTGGATAGGGTAAGGGAATCAAAGGATTAATTTATTGCAGTTGGTGGATATGGTGCAGGAGTCAAAGGGTTAATATGACGATGATGGTGGTTTGTGTTGATGAAAATGTGTCGGGAAACATTTTTGGTTCTGATGTATTGTGTTCTGAAAAGGCAAGTTAATTTCTGGCCTTCCAGTCTGACAGCGCGTTCTAGCTGCATGAGGATCATGAAAGCGTGTGCGAACAGCCTCCATTCCATCTCAGGGTTTAAAGTTTGTTCAGAAGGTATTGTCGGACGTTTCAATATGCGTTCCACCTATACCTGTCAGTAATGTTCTACAGAACCCCATGCGCTGGCAAAGTCTTGATATGAAGTGGGGACAGGGCACAGAACCTGTGAACCACTTAGCTGGCACCACCAGCATGAGTGGAGTGTTAACCCTTTGACTCCCGCACCCTGCCACCAGCATCCTACATTGTCAACCACACTAGCAAAGCAAAAACTTAACTCTTTGACACCCTCTTCCTATCTACCAGCTTCCTGCAGGAAGATGATGGATAGGGTGAGAGAGTCAATAGGTTAAGTTTTTTGCAGTCGGTGGATAGGGTGCGGGGGGAGTCAAAGGGTTAAGATGGGCCGCCAACAGAAAAAGCTTGTACATTGTCGGCTGGGACTGAACTTGAGACATCAGATTGTCAGTCCACGGCTGTATCAGCAGAGCCAGCCAGGCAGCAACCTCCACCGGATGCCAGTTAATGTTGGGGGGGGGGGGGGGACAGAAAATGGGACCCTTTCTCGTAATGAAAGTGACCCAGATAATGGTGATATCCGAAGATCTCAATCCTAAACGACATTATGTCAGCTCATGGGATATCTACCTGTAATCTTATCTCCTGGACTGTCGATCCCTCGCAGTTATGTGTAAATATACTCCGTAGGTTGATCCAATGTTGTTTTTTTGTAAATAAGAGAGAGAGAGAGGGGGGGGGGGGGAGCGAGAGAGAGAGAGAGCGAGAGAGAGAGGAGAGGAGAGCATTATCATTGTTATTACTATTATTCATTTGTTTATGTATTTATTTACTAACTTACTAACTTGCTAGCTTACTTACTTACTTACTTACTTACTCACTTTTTTTACTTACTTACTTGTTTGTTTGTTTATATTTTATTTTTTCTGTTGATTTCATAGGTAGTGACATAAGCACTTAAGTTGAATGCCTTTATCTTAAAGCAAATGAGAGTGTTGCAATACACACACCAACATTGTTTTATATTTCTCGTGTCTTCTTGATGTAACAGAACTTAGTTCTTAATGAATTTTAAATACTGATGTATTTTTGTATTCATTCATTAATTGTTTTTTTTTTATGTGCTGTGTGCTGTTCTGTTCTTGTCATTACAAAAAGCCATCATTATCAATCATGATGGTTGATTGCTGTTGTTCAGTGTGTGGAGGTCATCTGGTAGCCACGGCAACACCCCAGATGATCTACTCTCACGCCAAGTATGGCGACATGAACTATGACAACAGAGCAGACTGCACGTGGCGCATCCAGGCAGAGGAAGGCTTCGTCATCCAGCTGCGCTTCAGGGCCTTCGAGCTGGAGGATGAGCACGAGTGCGCGTAAGTTTGATTGATTGATTCGGTTCAGTTTTTACGTCGACACCCACCTCAGGTGATATGGCCGACGGGGATAACCATCCCAGGGAAGTGGGGGAAGGGAGACCTATCTAATCCTATACTGACACCACCAGAACAACAATGATGTTGAGATGGGACAGTGCGATGGTCAGTTTTAATATAGCGACCCCGGGATTCGAACCCACAACCATTAGCATGTGAATCCGACACTCAAACCAACTGAGCTACTAGGGCGCGTAAGTTGACCTCATTTTTGTTTTATATTGGTAGGTATGAACTTATATATAATACGCAGTACGTGTGTGTTCATTTACTTTTTGTGTGTATTGATAATTTTCAGCATTAAGATTAGTGGCGTTTGTGGCTTAGTGGTTAAAGCGCCTGCCTAGGATGCAAGAAACCAGGGTCACATGGATTGGAGAAGATTTTTCTCCCCTCTCCACTAGATCGTTGACCGAAGGCACGCTGTGCACGTTAACCCTTTGACTCCCGTATCCTGTCTACCAGCATCCTGCATTGTCAACCATGCTAGCAATGCAAATATTTAACCCTTTGATTCCCTACCCCTATCCACCAGCTTCCTTCATGAAGCTGGTGGATAGGGTGAGGGGGTCAAAGGATTACGTTTTTGCTGTTGGTGGATTAGGTGAGGGAGTCAAAGGGTTAAAGATCCCACTGCCACAAAGAAATTGTCCCTGGCCAAATATTGTATCAAAAATTCACTTTTGTTGGTAAACAGAACCTCATGTTTACAATAAAAAAGAAAGAAAACAAATGGGTCGGGCTGCTGTGCGGTGACGTGCTCTTTTACCAGCTTGAAGTTTATATAGTAAATCCATTGACAACAACAACAAAAATCCCCAAATATGATAATACATCCCCCAATATGATAAAACACATGTAAATACTGTAAACTGAACCAGCTTCTTCATTGGTAACTTGAAGATGATTCTGACCGTGTCCCATAATACGTATGTTGACCTTGCATTCTCTTTCGATTGCTTTTCAGTCTTGGACAGGAATGTCTTGCGCTAAGTTGACTGGGTTTGCTATTGTTTAATTTCTGACATTTCTGGCCTTCCAGTCTGACATAAAATGTATGTAAAGTTGACTTTTTTGTCGCTTTTACCTCAAGCCTTACTGTTGGTTTGTCTCAAATATTACAAGCAGAGAGTAATTAGATGCTTTCTGAATAGATTTTTTTTTGCTTTTAATGCTGAAAATCATGACTGTAATCTGCAAACTTGTATCTTCTCCAAACAAATGCTTTTACATCTTTGACAAAACCTTTGAGCACGTGCATATGATATGGTGACATCGACCTTCTGTTGAATTCTTGTGGTGTCGTCCTGTGTGCTATTGGGTTTCCATGCTTCTGAACAGCCGAGAACCGCTTAGACAGTGACATGATATGCACATGATTCATAGTTGCTGATATTTTTTTCTGTGGACTATTATTTTACCACAGTCTAGTAGAAAATATTCCCGAGCACAAAAACCCCATTGTAAAAATGCATCAATGTAAACAAAAGCAACAAAGACACATCTGCACGATTTAGTTATCTGCAGAATAACAGATATCTAAATGAACTTTTCTTCTCACTATTCTTTTGGTGATGGTGAAATTTCCCGTTGATCTGACTGGTCCCATGTCGCCTGGTATGGTCTTCATATCGGGGTCAGTACCGACCCTGGAGACAAATGTTCCTGTTCAGGTGCTGTATGGGAAAGGATCCTGCGATCTTGGGTTCTGCTTCGCCAGTCCTTGGTCTGGTGAATAGATGTTTGATGCCAATATATGTGTGTGTAGGGAAAAGGGGTATTCAAATTTAAAATGTTCACCAACTACAGAAAAGTCAAAATAATTAATTTGGCCAGTTTCATTAAAGAAATGTTTTTTCCACAGTTTAAGTAATTTCTTTCAGTATGCACACAATAGGGTTAACACATATAAGCAACTTTTCATGCTGTTTCATATTAACACAGTTGTAACAGAATGTTCACGATTTTCATTCTTCCTCTCACAGGTATGATGCTGTCACGGTCTACGATGGACTGAAAGAAACTGACAAAGAACTTGGAACCTTCTGTGGAAGTGACGTGAGTGCTTGATCAGTAACATTGTATGGCACTGGTTCTCTTGGATGGCCTTTCTGTTAACGTGAAATTTATGAATAAAACCCCATAGTTGACGAGTATCTCACATGCTGTCGTTTTGTGCGTTGTAGCAAAGTAAACTCTTAATTTTCTTTGTATCTGTGACTAAGAGTTTGGAAATTATGTTTACTTGCAAAGTTTGCAGTTTGTTCAAGAGGGAGTAATCATACTCAGACAGTCCCAGATGTGCTCCATCCACCTCTGCAAACAGTTATTGGCAGAAACTTTGAGGTTAAACAAAGCCTATATGCTGGCAAGGTCTTGAAATGGGGAGGGATGTGGATAGGGGTTTGAGACCTAACGAAACAATGTCGACACAAGATCATTCATAAGGTAGATTAGGAAAAGACAGGCAGCATTTACAGGCCATTTTATGAGGAAAGGGGAATTAGAGCACCTGATTACAACAGGAAAGCTGGAGGGAAAGAGAGCACCAGGTTGACCCAGGGAAAAAAATATTGGACGGACTTATAGAGTGGCTGGGGACAGAGAGGGTGGAAGATGTGCTTGCGGCAACAAGGGATAGATGCATATGGAGGGCCACGATCGCCAACGCCATGTGGCAGACCAGGGCACTTGATGATGATGATGAAACAATGTCGATATCATCACCAGAATGATGGATGCATTAATGTGGGCAGCTATCAGACCAAATTTTATGCTGACAGAAACAAAGGGCAGAGGCTACAAAAAGTATTCTGGAACATAATTTTTATTTTCATGTGGGAAAACTCCCAAGTTCAGTTTGTCACTAATTTATATATCGTTCATATGTAGGCCTATATAATGTGTGTGTGTGTTATATCTAAAAACAGAAGAGTTCACATTGCTGTGTGTGTCATATCTATAAACAGAAGAGTTCACACTTATCATTTATTATCTTGTACTTACAGACACCAGAACCAATCAAATCCAGTGGGCCTTACCTCATGCTGCACTTCAGGACAGATGACAGCATCCACTGGAAAGGATTCTCCGCTTCTTATGTCCTGAGTGAGGCCCCACCTGACTTCCAGAACAAACACTACAAAATAGACGACCTCTTCAAAGCCAGAGACGGCAGTCGGCGTTCTTGAACATGGGAGTTTTAAACCTTGTGTCGACTGAATGACATGTGTGATGCCGGCCTGTTGGAGAGATAGTTTTGGTGAGGAGTTCCCCTCAAAAAGCAAGAGTCCAAGAATGATGTTGTGTCGCTCTTCAGTTGAAGGGGGATATTCCTAGAAAGGATTGCTGTACAGATGGCTTGGCCATTTCATCCTGACAAAGTACTCATTGTTGAGTAATTATTCACACATGAGTAACTGCTCATTGGCTAATTATAGTAGACCTAATCGATAATACCAAACTGGACAATGTCCACATCAAAGGATTGTTAACCGTTGTTAACTTTGGGCCAGTTGCAAAGAAAGCCAAAGCAAAAACAAGGAGACAAGTGTTGTAATTGTCATTTTTAAACATTTTTTTTATCATTCTATCTCTTAGTAGCTTTTATGGGATGTTAAGATGGCCTGTTTCTATTCACTGGATGGTACTGAATTTTCGTGGCTGTGAGCATCTGTGCCAGCTAGGCCTAAGGGAAAGTGAGACATGGTCATTTGTGTATGTGATAAAACATAAATGTTGGTTCTGCAGGTAAAGGTAACTTAGTGGTTGTATAAATTCATACCTTTCAAAGGCCTATGAGCATGAATCAGACATGTCACTGGACAGCTGAGCGTTTCTCCTGAAGATAAGCCAAGGATCTGAAAGTGCAGGAAATGTGATAACGTATTTGCATTTTAGATAATTGTAGCATAATGAAATTCATAATAACTTTTCCCCAAATTATTGCAAGTTTCATGTGAACATGTTTTATTTATACTTGCTTTTATATTTTTTAAAATATTTCTTTTACATCTGTTTGCAGATGTAACTAGGAGACTGAACATAAATATTTCTGTATCTGTTTGCAGGCGTTACTAGGAAAAGGAAGATAAATATTTCCAGGCTTTTATGACTGTAGTTTGGCGTGATTATGTTGTGTTTTTTGTTTTTGTTTTTGTGTTGTTTTTTTCGTAATATTGATGCTCAGTTATTGTTAGTGTCGATTACAGGCCCTGTTTGTATTCACAAGGAAATTACAACCACCAGTCAGTCAGTGTCTTAGACCGAAACACACTACCTCACCAGCTTAATTTATCTGTTTTTAATTAAACGATGGAATTAACAATTTAGACTGTACTGATGTTTAAAGTCAGACAGGGAAAAGAGGGTTTTGAATTTTGTTGTTGCTGTTGAAGGGGGGATAATACAAATCCCCTTTTAATACACAATACTAACCATATCTCAAAGTGCATACGCTCAGTGGCTGCGAGAGACCATATTAACTGCAAAGAGATTTAACAGGTTCATCGAGAAAATGGTAAAAAGACACCCACCATCAGTTGTCCCTGTTGCAATGAATTTTTCAAAGTAATGCCAGAAGAATAGTATCAAAGATGGAGATTAATTACTAATGCAAAATTTTAAAAAAAAGTGCCCAGCAAACCATACTGATAAAACATGTACATTATGTAAATCATTTGCTCATACACAAAATGTGATAGCATGCCAGTGTTCATAGTTACTATGAGAACAATTATGTATCAGTGAGTTCTCTGCATTTGTCCCAGAATAAATTGGTGCAGAACAGAATGGATAGAACTTGATATTTTGGCCGTTTTCTCTCTGTCAGAGCTACATGCAGGATGGACGTGTAACAGGACAAAATGTCCAGGCTTATAAAATTGAGGACAGTTATCCTGACACAAGAATTATAATAGACAGACTGACACACGTCTAACCACATCGTGAAATGGAAACTGAAATCAATAAACAAAATCAAAACAGATGTTATTCAGTGTTTGTGCTTGCCAATGCATGAATGCAAGCAATGCACACGCAACATATAGTCAGAATGAAAAGTCCAATTTTCCCTGTAGCACTAAACGTAAAAACTATTTTGACATTTTTGCTTGCCTAAAAGAAAAAGAATTAAAATCAACCAAACTCCCAAAGCTTTAATGTTTTGTGAAAAAAAGTCGAGGCACGAAAATAGCATGAACTGAATAAAATCAGAGTAAATGTGTGTTTGTTTACTATGTTGTCAAGTTTACCAGGCAGCTGATGTAGAATGGATTAAACATCTTTCAAAATCAAGATCATGGGTAGTACTTTGGACAAATTTCTTGAAAGCAATGTGCTGTAGTATGCGATTACTTTGAAGAGATGGTAAATCTCACTTAAAAGTGAAAAGGGGCTCAATAAAGTTGATGACAAATAGTAAATTTCAAGCTTCACGTTCACACAATTACATCCAAGACTTTATCTTGTCTTGTGGGACTGCATATGCCTTGTAATAAATTTGACAATTCAGAATTAGATTTTTAAGATGAAGAATAGATTTTGAAAAAAAAATCCTAAATAGGGACTAGTAATTTTTGTCAACTGTGATAACACAACTAGCCAAGTTAATCCTTTTGCATTTGAGACCTCATGCTGTACTAGGATGTTCAGTGTTGCTGAACTACTAACAATGTTGGACATTTACTCAAATTTGACCTGTAATGCAGGATGTCCAGTCTGTTTGGTTGAAAATCAATAGATCGACTGTACATGCACACACACACACCACTTCTGAATGAAGGTATAGCCTACATGCATACCCAGTACATACTTTCCCGTATATGTGTGTACTTTTGTATAATTTTTTTCATCTTTAGTATTTCACAGTTTTCCATGCATGCAGGCCATTTCAAGAGTGTAGAATGTGTTAACACCGTAGAAAAGAAAAGTCAGTCTGTGCAAATGAACCAAATAAAACTGATCATGCTTGTCACTTGTGAAGCATTTAAATGAGGCGGGCTGGTTGTGAAATTAAAGACCCACCATGCAACTGAGAATTCACATCTTTGGTGTCTTGTCCTGATTTTTATCATTGGTTTATTTACTAAAAGAACTTCTTCTTGTACATATAGTGTATAAAAAAGCTTTTACTAGAATTTTACATGTACATAACTTTACAACACACCATGGCTGATGACTAGATCAAGTTGCTTTGAGTTTGATGCCATGGTTTGGATGTTAAAGTAGTTTGCTGCTGTCATCCTTTCTTTTGTTATTCTTTTATAGATGTTTAAAGTAAGTTTCAGATGTGTCAGTGTACAGTAAATTTTTCTGTTGTTTCTCAGCATCAAAGGTGTGTGCATCAACTTCAACAAGCTGCCCAGTATAGACACTGCTTCGTAGATCCGTATTTTTATAGACCTACCTGTTCATCTTTAGAGGTTTTCTCCCCAGTTATTTTGAAACAACATATCAAACTTTCATCTTAAACGTAAATAGTGAGCATCTGTGGAATGCATTCATGTGGGGAAATGACACTCAGGTCACTGTAAGAAAGGACACACTCGCATGTGCGCACACATATACAACCTGCCACTGAATGAGTACACATAATGCACAATTTCACTTGCATGTAAACAAGGTGAATGCATGCACTGTAACTACTTGAATGGTTAAAAGTATTGCTTCATTAGTTACTAAAAAAAAATCCAGGTTTTTTTTTTATCCGAATTTAAAGTTATACTGGCAGTCGAAAAATTGCATCCACGTAAGCAGTAACTGGGGCAACGAACGTTTGACTGTTGTGCATGCTTTAACCTGTGCATAATCAGACATCATTATAGGTATATTTTATAGGAGTTTTTTTATTGTAAGAGTGAAATCAAACAGTTTACATGTGCGTTTCTTCCAACTACTTTTTCCTGACTGGATAACCTAGTCTGCTCCTTACTGTACAATTATTTTTTGTTAGTTTTCATTTAGCAAAACATGATTTAGCAAAGAAAATGCATTAGACAAAAGTTGTTTTCTTAACATTTAACTGAATACTGTGTGAAAACTTTCTGTAACAGTCAATGATGGATGTTGAAATAAATACCAACAGGGTCATTGCACAGTCAATACAATGCATAATAAAACTGATTTACATGTTGTACAATATCATTCTTGTATTGATATTTGAGAGGAAGAGTGAAGATACGAGTGATATTGAGCTGAATGTGTTAAGTGGTCCTGTTACTTCAAAAAAGCAGCACAACCTTCAACTGTTACTTGAGTAAAAGTTTGGGTGGTAGTCTTTCTTTAGCACATATATTGGGTGGTAATCTATCTTAAGCACATACACAACAGCAAATATCTTCTCATATTGGCAGAAAATCAAACTGTCTCGAGTTTTCCGCAAAGTAGTGAGAGAGAGAGAGTGGCTGTGTTACACTGTTGCAACACTCCCCCTAAAGAGAGATGCCTGAATTTTATAAAGTAAACCTGTGGTGAAACACTGAATAAAGACAAGTTTTCACAAATAATCTTTTTAAAACAGTTTTAATCAACTTTCACCACAAAGTTACATCATCCACAAACCCCAGGTCACTCACCCAGCCAGCCAGCACATCATTCATCCCATGCAACACTCAGAACAAGTACACTGCAGTGGTGTGTATGTACGTGAACTGTGCCCAAGTCCCAGCAGCAGGGCAATACAACATTTATCATATGTGTGATATCAGTAGGTATAGTTGTGAGCTATGTACAATGCCACTGCTTGCTGGCCTCAACATGCAGCCAATGAAGTGGTTGAAGGACTAAGCCGTAAAGAAGCAAAATAATGCAACTCTGCAACAACACCACCTCTAATGATATGGAGGCACTGCTGTTGGTTTGACAGGGCTCAGGAACTTGAACAATAGAAATCTACAGGCATACTCAGTCCTACAGATCATACTGATATACACACTCATTCACCATTAGGAATCATTCAATATCAACCTACCATTTTGTCTAAAGATTATCAAACTAAAATTGATTGTGAAAAAAAAACAGAAAAAAAAAATAGGCAGGAGAGACATCAAGAACAAGGAGCAGCAACTGTTCAAGAGAAGACCGTGAAAATCATTCACACAGCTGTGATAAAAAAATCTGTTTAAAAACAAAAGTACATATCATATTCCATCAAAGCTTTTTACTTATAGTACAAATCGCATTCTACGGGCAGAACAATCAAAATGAAATGTATATCCAACAGCATTACATTCTACCAAAGCTATTTACTTTAAAAATACAAGTACAAATCACAATCTGTGGTGGTTATTTTTACTTTTCTTTTGTCAGAACAATCATAATAAACTGTATTGCCAACAACATATGTCATGTATTAGTACTGCTTCACAAGGGGACTTGTCATCAAATGCCAAGTTTCAAGATTCAAGTCACTGAAAACTTGACAAACAGCACATAATGTGCTTCTAAAATTTACATGGAATGCAATTTTGTGTGATTCTAATGCGCATACAAGTTTCTCCAGTTCATGCATTTTGAAAAACGCAAGGGGGTAAAGAAAAGACTATGTAAATGATAAAAAATACCCACCACTTTATCAAAAACTGAAAACATTACTGAAGCCTGATCACTTCCGAAAAAGTGATCAGATATAAACAAAACTACAAACACAAAGAAAAACCCTAAGACAGCAGCATCCATGACAAAGGTGGAACCAGTCCGCATATCCACTACTACTATCACATTCATTCCGTCAAATGTAAGTACATCTTCACAATTTAAACAATATGTATACGGACAACGACAGTGTAGCACGCTTCCCGTTTGCAAACGTTCATCATATACACTTGAGATCCATACTACAAACAATGGAAACGATGGTAAGCAAGAATAAATATATCTGTGAATGGTGTACTATGAGACATGCTTACTCAATGAAACATAGATGAAAGTAAAGCAGAGAGATGAGAACAAACCTCCAAACGTTCAACCCACTTATCATAACATACACTGCATAAACTTTGTATTCTTTCACAAATTTCCAAGCAATACTTTGGCTGCATGCTTGCAATCCATACAATATTCTACAAAAGTCAGAAAAGTTTAATGCATATCGAATCATGTCACAGAATATCTACATGAAAGAAAGTATCACCCACAGTTAAAAAAAAAAAAAAAAGATAATAATAATAATAACACAAACACCCACATCATTATATTATAATGGAACTGGAGCATCCAGACTGTGACTGGTGAAATGGGTCTTCCACCAAGAGTGGGTAATGGAGAAGGTAACTATACAGATCAAAATGTTAACTACCGTTAATTACAATACAAACAATTAACATTTTACTACAAATAAGTATGCAATAGACAAACCTTAAAAAGCCACAACAAAAATATACCTCCCAATTCCAGTTCTCTTCCATGTGCAACAATCTTGACACATGTTGAAAACTTCCCAATAACAATAAGCAAAAGGCAGATGAATGTGAACAAATGTTTTAACATCACTGACTGTGGTTTTGCATTACACCAATTATTCTGTGCCAGCTGAATCCTTCACATTTACCACAAGAATAGTGGGTTGTTTTTTTTCAACAATCACACAAGTCCTTTTTTGTCTCCCAAGTTTTACCAATAAAATTCTCTCGTCTAGTCCAGCATTTAACACACACATTTGCTCTTTCATTCTCTTAATTTTCAACAGCAAAACAAAAAACAAAAGAAGAACAAAGACAACAACAAAAAAAGTAAAACACAAAACCCACACACATCCCTTCTGCTTCTCCCTTAAGAAGAACGGAGATTAAAAACAGACCACTGACCAGGTTAAGTACATTCACACTTCTTCACACTGCATATTCACTTGAGAACACTCACATAAAATACAGAGGTCACACAATAACACATGCTTTCTTCACACAGACAGTACCACAACATGCTTTCAACAATGGTATAGATGGCCTGCAAAATCTAATGAGAACCTCCAGTGTTTCAGTATCATCAAGGCCTTGTTTATACAAAGGCATCCTCTCTGCCACCCACAAAGACGATTTCATGTAAACAAAGAAAAAAAATATCATCATGTGCACCTTTGTTGGCCTACTAGTTTTGGTAATCAGTTTTAAAAGCTGATGAAAATGTCTGCTTTGTTTCAGATAACCACTTCTGGAGTTTGTTCAAGCTTCACAACTGACATACAGGTACCAAATCTGCTATAAACAACAAATGGAGATTTTATAAGCAAGAAGGGTTAACACTTATTTCTATCAAACTTCACTCATATCATCATCACAGTCTTTGAACAATACATAACCGCTTGTTAGGCAATGCTTACAAATCTGCTTTTAAATAACTGAAAAAGACAAACAAGATGATAAATCACACAAAAATATGCTGTGGAGGTGGGCACTGAGAAGGGAAAAGAAAACATCCAGAAGATTTTCAACTTTTTGACTATCAAATATATCAACAATAACTGATGTTACTTATTGTGATATCAGGTGTTCCCCAAACCTCAAGTTACATATTTGGAGACATATGCCATCTAATGATTTAAAACATACATTTTCATTGAAATTCATGCAAACTTTTATCACTCTCCATCTTGAACATTGTCGAGCTTAATCCCTAACACTGTTCACAGCAGAAGTTCAACTTCCTGAATAAGATACCAGCTATTTAAAAAAAAAAAAGGAATCAAAACCAAAACTCCAATGCTTCAGCTGTGCGCCTACAAAGTATCAATTCGACATCAACACTTTTTCAAATGCGACAGTTATGAGCTATCTGTTTTCTACATACCGATCACTCTGGATACTAATATTCATACTTCTTGTAGAACTGGTTCATTTCGAAAGAACAAATTATATGATGAATTCTATAAATTCCTGCAGATTAAAAGCAGCCAGTGAAACTGAACTTTACCACTTACTCATATGCAATGTCTACTTAAGCTGATCTTTTCAAGATCCATCCTGTGTTTTCACATACTCAAAGCACCTGGTTTTCATATGGTAACTCAAAACAACACACAAGAGGTAGCCCATTAAATATCAAAGGATAGTCTTTACAATTCAGAGAAAAGCAGGAGAACTGACTACAGTTCTTGTCAAGTTATGCAAATGTTGTTCTAACTTGCAAAAAGTCAGGGGAGGGGAAGGAAAAAAGACTGAGAAAAAAAACAAAAAAAAACCCAAGGCGCTAGAACGGGAGGGAAAGTGAATGGAGACAGAAAGAAGAAACCAAGACATGTCCACATTATTTTAGAATGAGAAGCAAGTACGCTGACAGTGACAACAGCATGATCTTAAGCAAATGAAGTGCACTCAAACACCTCTAATAACAAAAAGGAAAACCAAAAGTTTTTGTAATGCATTTCTCTAACACAGTCAACCATGCAAAAGGTAGATTCTGAAAATTTCCACCCAGCACCCATTTTTTTCCTGTGCTTCAATGATCATTTCCAATCAACATTGCAGATGACATTCCTTTACACAACTCATCAGCTGTAGCAATAAATCCATTCCCTGTTCCCTCTTGTTTTGTAGTTACACAGGCTATACAAAGCCTGCAGCTTCATGTACACGTGCTGCGTAGCTACACAGCTACGGAACATTAGTCAATCTTCACAGTGGAGTAGATCTTCCTGACAAACAGGCTGGTGCCAGCATAGCCAATTGTACCTGTAACAAACAACAAAACTGACCAGCTACTGAAGAAAGGGTTATTGAAAAAATGCATACATCTTTATATGGATAAAGGTTAGGTTAAAGGTCCCATGGTCAATATGGCCGTAGGGGCGGTGAACTGTTAAAGATTCACCGTGTCTAGGGCACGGCATTATGAAAGGCGGAGCCCATCCCTCTCCTTTTGCCGCCTTTTTTTTAAACCTCCCCCGACCGAAGTCAGGTACCCATTCACTGCTGGGTGGACAGAGGGAGTTTTCAGGCCGGAAAAATCGAACCAGCGTTTAGCAGATTCGAACCACCGACCTTCCGCACCGCAGGCGAGCGCTCTAACCACTCGACTACAGGCCCCATCTTCATCAAATAAAATTGTTGGTCAACTTTTGCTCTGTCTTGTAAATGTTATCAACAAAGGACAAGAGAAATTGTTACAAAAATGATTATAGGTTCTCTTTTGGGAAAGCAGTCTGAATTTTACACAGAAAAATCAAGACAAAGTAAAATACAAATACAGAAAAATAGTACAAATGAAATGTGAAGTATCTTGAACATTCTCTGCCATTAAAATGACAACATTCATGAAGGTCTTTACAACCAAACTTCAATAAGCCTGATGATACGTGCCACTATTCAACTACAGAAAGCCTTCCAGTTACATGATTAAAGAAAGGGCAAGGAATGGTTTACTTACCACACATGATTCCCAAGGCTAAACTGAAGAGAGCCATGTAGCCAAAATAAAATGATGTTTGGAAAAGTCCATACATTCTGAAACAAATATAAGTCATTGCGTTTTAATATACATAATACGTAGAAGAAAGGATACAGTCATAAGAAAGGATATAGTCAAAGGAAACATTTATAACAATAAAAAAATTGATACATTTGTTTATTATGTTTTATTTTTTGTTTTTTTGTTTTGTAGGCTGCAATACAATTCTTTCAAACATATGACCCGGGTACCACTGACCCTTCTTTTTCAGAGCAAATTTCTGCAAAGTCTTCAAAGAAATTTTGGTATCAAATTTCTTTTACTTTGTGGCAAGGTTAAAGGACAAACTAACTAACCAATAACACACATTTCCTGCTATTCTATATGTTTAAGATTTAAGACATCTTTAAACAAGGAAATACTATTCTATACGGTTAAGATTAGACATTTTATAACAGAGACAGATTACACTTGGGGTTATATGCCTTGGTTCTGTCTTGGGCAACTTCATGTTTCAGCCTGAAAGAGAGGCAATCAATCAATAAGATGGCTGCATAATATATAATCAAATCAGGTACTAATTTGTTGTTTAAAAAAAACTGACTCACTTTGTTTTGAAGAAGTAGTAGTAGAAGGAATACAGATAGACATAGCCAGCAGTGGATCCAGCAGCCAGAAAACTTGTCCATTGCCTGAAATTACCACATTACATTCAGAAATAGGATCCTTAACCATCTTCTAAACAAAACAAAAATACACACACAATAACATAATATATCACGTGTCAAGACATGGCAAACCTAATTTTAATACATAACAAATCAAGAAACAACAGATCTAAAAATTTTTTATACACTGCCTCACTCCAGAAATCAGTGGAACAGCCAATATGCCCAAAAACAGTTTCTGGCAATGTAACTCTGTACTTTCTTGGAAATTTGATGAACAGAACAGGCTTTATAGTAAAAACAGAATGCTATTATTAGGAAGACCATTAGGGCTACTAGATTAACCCTTTCAGCCCTAGCCCCCTGAGCCATAATAATAATAATAATAATAATACCTAGGACTTATAAAGCGCACTAAGCCACTGGATCTAAGCGCTGGGGAATGGGGGATATAATAGGAAGTCAGTAAATACAAGACTACACAACAACTTACACATCATCAAATGACAATCAAATACATACATACATCATAATCACATAACATAATGATTTACATTCGCAATCTTCAAAATATGCATACCACGCAATTCAATCAAATATCAGATTCATTCCAATTCAACACTTTTCACTCAGTTACTCCATATAAACTATTATTCCACCCCTTCCCTACTACCCCCCACCCCCACGCGCATACACAAAATCCAATTACACATATCAGCCAGCCGACAAGGTGATGTGGGGAAAAGTGATCAGATGTCGAAATACTGCTGGAAAAGGTGTGTTTTCAAGTTTGACTTGAAAGAAGAAATGGACGGAGAGTGGCGTAATTTCTTGGGAAGAGAGTTCCAAAACTGGGGACCGAAATGCGAAAGTGAGCGAAAGCCATGAGATTTGCGGTTATACTGTATCTGCCTGAGGAGTCTTGAATCAGAGGAAGAGCGGAGAGACCGAGATGGAGTATACAAGTGCAGAATATCAGAAATATACTCAGGAGCAGAACCAGAGATAGAATTGAAGCAGATGCAAGCAGTCTTGTACTTAATTCTCTGAGATATTGGTAACCAGTGCAGTTGGTGAAGCAAAGGAGTGCAAGGTTGTTGACGGGATGCCTTAAGAATAAGGCGTGCAGCTGAATTTTGAACTTTCTGCATAGGATAGAGAACAGTGTTCGGGCAGCCCATGAGGAGAGAGTTACAGTAGTCAAGTCTCGACAGAATACAGGAAGTGACAAGAATCTTGGTGGCATCTACACTGAGAAAGTTTCTGATAGATCCAATCCTTTTCAATTCAAAATAAGAAAGCTGGCAGACTTTGGAAACGTGATCTTTCATGGAGAGAGAAGAGTCAAGAATGAAACCTAAGTTCCTAGCTTTTGGACAGAAAGAGATGTCAGAAGAGCCAACAGTGATAGAAGTTGGAAGTGGAGGATTATAGTCTGAAGAACCAGAAAACAGAAGAGCTTCAGTCTTACTGTCATTAAGTTTTAACATGTTGTCAGTCATCCATGTCTTTACATCATCCGTGCATGTCTGTAGTGTCTGTATGGTACTGTCAATGTCTGCAAGTTTGCATGCCTGTTGAAGCTGTGTGTCGTCTGCAAAAAGCTGGTGACTAACTCCATGGCACTCAATGACCTCAGACAGGGGGGTGGTATACAAGACAAACAGAACTGGCCCTAGCACCGAGCCTTGCGGAACACCAAAATCAAGAGGAAGTGATAAAGAATTATGACCATCGACCGATACATACTGTTTTCGATCCAGCAGATACGAATGAAACCACTGGACAGGGTTCCTACACCTTTACAGGCACAAAATTTAGGGGCTTTTTAGGGCCAAAAATTAACAAAATAAGGGTCAACCTGCTTTCGCTGCATGTCATGATTTAAAGTTTCATCAAATAGTAGAACGTAGCTGTCTTCATTTTTCACTTTCAATTTCAACAAAGAAAGAAAGTGAGGGGCAATCCCATATGTTGCCAGGTATGAGGTTTTGCTTTCACCTGAACTGTACGACCTTGCGATCTTGCTGTCAGGAAACATCTCAGAGAAAACTTCATTGATTCCTTCACAGGACCTGAAGCTGTAATGCGATGTGACAACCTTGAGTGTCCATATTATTTCCGCCTTCAAGTTCAACACATCTGACTGGCTGTGAGTGAAAGACGTGATTGAACAGACTGATGCAGAGCCAGATGCAGATGCAGTCTGCTCACTGTTCGAATGTCTTGTTGTACTAGTCCTTGATGACGGTAGTTCCTTGGACCTATTCAAGAATGCTCCAATCGGCACGGCAGGTTTGCTAGCTTTCAGCAGTTCCATGTGTTTCTTACTCTTTGAATGAGAAGAAAGTGCAGCCTCACCCATCTTCCCCAACTCGATCGACTTTTTGCACAATGTGCAGTAGGCCCTAAACTTGTTGTCACCAGGCCTGACCCAAGCCTTGAAAGAATTATGGCTCAACCAACTTTCACAGAAGGTACACTTCCCCATAACAGTTTTTCTTTCACACTGATGTGTCGTCTCGGTGTTTTCAACCACAAGTCCACGAGTGAAACAATTTCAAAATGGCAGACTGAATCCGGATATTGCCAAGGGACATCACCGAAACGAAGGTATGGTAATCTCCCTTGACAGAAGCTTAGCACAAGCAGATGACGCATTGCTTCCCATCTGGCCGATATCACGTTTTGAACTTCGATTTTTATTCTTCTTTCTTTCTTTTTCTTTTTGTATTCATTTCAACAACATCCTCCTCTTCCCAGTTTTACTAGCCTGTCAGTGTCAGTTCCATTTTTAGGGGCTTTAAGGGCTCTAGGGTCTTTTATCTGAAAATTAGGGGCTTTCAGGGGCCCTAAAAAGGTCACAAAAATTAGGGGTTTTCAGGGGTTTTTAGGGATGCGTACGAACCCTGCTGGAGGGCTGTGGAACAGATGCCAAAAACGTTTTGAAGTCGCGAAATGAGAATTTTGTGGTCGATGGTGTCGAAAGCAGCGGAGTTGTCCATACAATACACTATTCCTGGGCTCTTGAGCAGAGTGCACTGAAAATCTACCCCATCGTAGTAATGCATGCATAAGAGACAAACTACTGACAAACAACCACAAAAACCAGTGTAAAAGTATTACAGAAAGGACAACCTGCTCATCTGAATCAGAATCGTACAAAGCTTCAAGCACTTGCTCAGTGGTGAAAAAACGCTGGCGCTTGTTTGCCTCACGAGAGGTCGAAGGTTGAGGAGTTGATCTTTTCATTGTGAAAACTGACAAAACGTACACCAAACTATCACAATGGAGGCTGCCATGTGCAAATTGAAGTGTCCTGCAGCGACTGGGAAGGAATTATTTTGATTGGATAATATAAAAATAGAGCAAGACCCGGCTGTTTGACCCACTGTGCTGTGGCGACGTACAGCGTGCACTCGGAATACGGTCACACAAAGCGTTGCGACCTGTAGGTCGCATTCGGGCCCAGAGGGTTAAATGAATATTCTGTGCAATGAAACGTATGAAACTCAACACAAATGACAGTTAACTACCTGACCTAAAACTGACAAATCAGTTTCCTGTCTGGACAAAATCCTTTCAATGTAATTGTTACCCCTTTCACTGTAAATGCTTATATATTCCGAAGTACAAATATAAAGTGGATCACAAAGGAAGAAATTACCATCTGTAGTCCTCGGCGTTGAGCAGGAAGTAGGTGCAGACAATGGTAACACAGACTGTGACAATGGTGAGGATGATGAACACCAGCAGCATGAAGCCATACACATAGTAAATTTTGTACGCCCAGAATGATGTGAAGATGAAGTACCTGCATAAAGAAGACACACACAAAAATAACCAGCAAATATTCACATGGCATAATTATAAATCAATGCTGCTCAATGGTCAATCCTCTGAATTCATGTTTTGCAGATTACTGCAGTTCCTACAGAATGAAGAAAAAGCAGCAATTCAACAAGTCTGATCATGGATGTTTCATTTTTCAATGTCTGTTCTCTTAGTAATCACTGTATCTCAAACTCTTACAATTCGACAGTGTATGTCAGTGAACACAACAAGTGAATACTCTTCAGTTATCAGAAATAAACGGCCCTGAAAAAACAGATAATGAAAGTGTACATCACAAACACTGACCTGTGTTATCAATCAATAGATTGTAAATCATGCTACTCACAAAACAAACAAAAAGTAAACTATACGATGGCATTTAGTAATTTTTTTATTTAAGGCTCCTGTGTCCACCAGATGCCAAAGAATACAGGCCTTGCAATGGTTGGACATAATATTTCAACAAAATTGTCATCAAAATGCACTCACATTTCAATGAAGATCGAACCAAAGGGTAGGACTCCACCCAGTACCACAATGACTGATGGCTCCATGAACCTGAAAGACACAAAGACTATTCAACCCTTCATCTCTTGTTTCCACTATTGATTTGTACAAGATATACCAATTTAAAATACAGCTAGAAGTTTGTTCTCTCTCTTCGTTAAAGTCTTTTTTTCTGACTAAAGGCAGATACATGTTTAAATTTCAGATGAATCTGATCATGTCTTTAAGAATTCTTTCAGAGTGTACAATTCTCAATTAGCTAACGAGCAGTTTTCTATGAAGAAACTGAAACATGAAGATAACTGGACAGACGGAGTTCCAAAATAAATTGTATCAAATCGGTTACAAAATTTAAGTCAGCAGCATTTTATTTAAGATTAATGTTGTAAGCTGCAGAGTTTGCCAGTATTACAAGACAGTTGGTACACATCTACTCATATTCAATAAGTTTATCTAAAAATGAAATTTGAAGCAACAAATACCATTTTTATAACTAAAATGAGCCAACATTTTCACAAATCTGTAAAACAAAATCCAAAAGACAAAACACAAGAGACAGGAAACAATGAACATCAAGTCAACAGTAGAGAATCTTAAATGTTTCTTGCTACCCACCATTTCTTCTCAGGAATGGGCCGGGGCACAGCATTGATGCGGCAGGGGTAGTTGGGAGTGCCAGCAAGGTTACGCCCCAGTACCGTACCCACCAGGTTAAGGGGCAGGATCACAAAGATGCAGATGCATGTCACCGCCACCTGCAAGCAGCACAACATTTCTGCACTGCCCTCAGAAGCACATTCAAAAAGCAAGAAATAAGAATAAAAGAAGCATGAGCATGCGAAGCATCAAGTCATTCTTGTACTGTCATCAAACATTAAGAGATAGCCAATAGTAATGGGGTGACGGACCATGAGTGTGTGCACATGCATTGGCAAAATTTGTTTAAACATGAGCATGTGAATGAGCATGCTATTATGCATTTGTGGGAATGAACAGGATACAATAAGGGCAGAGACAAGCTGTTGCTGCTTACCATTGTGCCAAAGGGAATGGCGCGTGAAGCATGGTAGTAGATGGCAATGAAGTTGATAAAGAAAGCCATGCCACACACCACAGACGGCATGAGGAAGGCACTCAGGAACATTTGACGGATCCACACCTTACCTGTTAATAAACATTACCACAGGTTACAATTCTTTTAAAAATTTTTTATTCTAAAAACACACATTAATAGCAATGTCATGTCTCACATTAATAGAAATGTCATGTCTCACTGATGCAATAGCTGAGAGGATACGACTTTCCTGCCCTGTACCGATACTTGTCTGCATAAAGCAGAAATCACAAATCTACAGGCACATATCCCATGTCTTTTAAGTTCCAACATGAAGGCAGCTCATAAAGGAAGCTCACTAAAACTATCACCAAGGCAAGAAGGATGGACCTTCTCTTGATAGGAAGATGAGAATGAAGCTTGGCCAACGGGAGAGGGCAAGTAAGTCTTGAACCTGTTGGCAGCGCAGATCCTGAGAGGAACCAAGATCAGCCAATCATCCTTGTAGACTTGAACTCTGATCCCTCTGGCCTGAACATGGAGAGGAAATCACAGAAGTAAATGTCTGTTGCCTGTCAGCAGTTGACAAGCTGCAGCTAGTCAACAGTGGTGAATCTCAGCTCTTCTCAATGCAGTCAAGACTGAGGGAAGGGTGAACCCTGGCTGATACTGATGCACTAAATCCAAGGGGGATAGGGGTTAGGAGAAAGAGGAAAAGAGGAGGAATAGGGAAGAAAATAGAAAGAAGATGAAGAAGAAGGGAGAGAAAAGGTCCCAGCCCAGGGGCTAGAAGACACAGTAGGAATCACATGCTCCGGTGGGCTTGGTTCAGCACAGGCTAAAAAAACCTTGCGCACCTTAGTTAGGTATTTTGGAGCATGTTCCTTTCCTTTGGAAGAGGACATACAGAAATAAGAACATGTGGACAACCAATCAATCAGATAAGGCAAACAAAAGTCAAAAAGATCACTCAACTGAAATAAGCATGAAGACAGGAAAAATGGCTACTGGAAAAAGAGATGTTATAAAATACCCACTGTAAGCCAATATATTTGTACTGCATTAGACGGACAGGTCTTGGAACATGGCAGGTAAGCTGTGCTGCCAACTACTGCATCAGTGAGACATGGGCGCAAATGTTTGGCCCACTGGCCTTCGTCAAACATATACCAAAAGCAACAGAGAATAAATGCATAAAACTTGGTGGGGAAAAAAAAAGTAGAGAAATGTCAGTAAGTGCTTTATAGTATGTGTTAGTAATTAAAACTGATGTCCAGATTTTTTTCAAAGGCAACTACACCTGAAGAAAACTTGGCAAAAACTGCAATCTTACCAATTTATAAATGAACACAGATTCGACAGAGCAACTACCTCTATCAATTACTTATTTCATTTCATGACATTTATCAATCTTATATCACTGACCAAATTTCAGCTTTGATATGAAACATGAATTGCAATCTTACATGCACAACAACCTCAACTTCATGAGGGATTAAAGGTATGGCAAAACTGACATGTAAACACTGAAGGCAGTCATTAAATATTTCTACACAGGTAAACAAGCAGCATTTGTTAATTGTACATGACTAACCTCCCATGCGCGCATACAGACTTCCACCAAAGTATCCATTCACAGGGGAGGTGGCAGCAAAGACAAAGATGGCTGTACTCAAAAGGGAACCTCTCCTGTAATAAAAAAAAAAATCATCAAGATTTAATAAAACATCAACTACTTTTAATGCATTACTGTCTGATTTAATCCATTTAGAACATATCTTTCTGCAATTTCACATGCAATTTGTTTCTTGGGTGTTAGGTAACCAGGAAGCTGACACTTACAATACAAAGTCTCGTTTAGTTTAATTGACGAATCAAACACTGGGTAGGTTACCATGACAACAAAGTAAAACTTTCATTGACAAAGGTAAAGATTTCACTATCATTTCAAGTAACATGTGGCATTAAGCTAAGAAGTCAAAGATGGAAATATATCCTTTCTCTTCTACACTACTACGAACAGTCCACTGACACTTTATGGCAATTAAGTAACATCTCGAAGTCTTGTTCTTTTCTTTTGTTTTTTGTGTTTTTTTTCCTAAGTGACCTCTTTTTTTTCTGGTATATGCCGTTTTTTATATGATTCTGCCTCACACCACGTCAGTCCAGAAGCCATACATTTCCTTCCTTTGACCTTGTAACTTAAAAGATACATTTATAAAGCATGTGCTCAGACTTGAAATAAATATTCTTCAGCCAGCTACCAAGAAGAAAAAAAGCTTTTGCAAAATCTGGTTGAGTTTGTTCATCTTCGGTAGAAAACTAAACATCCAAAGCTCAGTATCTGACAGGCACTGCCTGCAAGGACCATGGAGAATTGTTTTAACAGGTGGTCCAACATTTCTCAGTCTGGTTCAGCAGTTACATCTGTAGCGAAAGAGTGACACTGGCATACAAAATACCACACAAGAGGATGGAAAACTTACTCTGTGTACAACTCTCCAATGATTGCAAAAGAGATGACGCAGAGTGATACAATGGAAATGTGGTAGCCTGTACCAACTAGAGCAGAGAACAACATGGTATTGGACGCTGGCCGGAAAACGTCCCCATGAACCTGCTTCCAGCCATACTCATCACCAAGATCTTTCTCCTGCAAAATAGAAAATGTACGAATGATACACAAATTCCTTTAAATTGATGCAACAATAAAAAAAAAAAATGCTGACTTGAACTCAATCTCTAAATACTGCCTGCCAGCCATTACGCTGGACTGAAGCAATACAACAATCTGATAAATGACCAACTTATAACATGGACTGATCCTCACTGAAGTCAACTGGATATTGAGTCACCGACTTGCCCGAAATCATCAGTACAGTGTTGGCTATGCTGGCTAGGTATCTGGATTTGTTGGGTGTGTGGTGGTCATGTGATGAGAGAACTTCAATAACAAGTCATTTATATTTATAAGTATTCTCTGATCTCATTTGGTCTCACTGTGCATTACATATTTTACAAAATACAGAATATAATACACACACAAGCACTAACATATCACATACATCAAAATACACACATCTATAAACATGCAAAAATGAATGTACTAAAGTCTAACCATACATCTGCTTTTTGGTCATAAAACATATATATACATAACTGATCAAATTATGCTACATGATCAGTAGTCAGACTGATCAAACTATGCCACATGATCAGTAGTCAGATCACATAGTGGTGGAAAAGGAACTATATTGTCACCGAGGGAAGGACTAGGTGAACATGTAAATCTTTAACTGCGATTTGAACAGCAAAAGAGTGGGCAAACCCATCGGATCAGCTGAAGGCAACTTCAAAAAGGGGGGTTTTAATTCAGGTCACATGCTTACCAAATTTTACTACTGCATACACTTAGTTAATGCACAGACCATACTACATACTAACTGCAAAGCACTGAATCTGGTAGTCAAGAAATCCATGAAAAGACATCCACTGCCAGGTGCCGCTGTTGCACCCACCCACTTGATTAGTCTCTTTGACAAGCCACAAGTTTTCATACTGGCTCCATTAACTCACTTGGTTAAAGTACCACACTGATAACGCAGGTGCCATGAATTCAACCCTCATTTGGGCCATCGATTTATTTTAGCATCTGTGGCGTCAGTGCATATGGAATTTATTCCAATTGCAAAGACACCGTCTTGAGACACTGAACCTGAAATTTCACAAGCTTCAAAGTGGAATTGTTTCTATGATCTATGATGCAGTACAGTTTGTTTTTATCTCTAACATTTCCACTTTTCTTCATCATCTTGCTAAACACTTCTTTATCATTGTTATATTCTTGTGTAATCCTCAAACTGTTAGTGTTTTTGAAGGCACTTTTCAAAAATGTTGCTTAGCTGATGGTCAAACACAACATCTGCATTACAAGCATGGTGCTCTGACCAACTGCATGAACCATTGTAAAGTGAAGTAACAAGAACTATCAATGATGAAAGGGGATATTGTTGCAAAAATATACCCATAAAGTATCTCTGCACAAGATTTCAAAATATGTCAGCAAGCTCTAGAAAAATGCTTGATAGCCACGCTCCCTCACCATGTCATCCAAATCATCCTCCTTGCTGTAGCGGGCATAGTCCTTGCGAAGTGTTCGCATCAGGATCATGCTGACCAGACCCACCAGGAAGATGACCATCATAAAGGAGTTGAAAATGCTGAACCAGTGGATCTATGAGGAACAAAAAATAAGAATGGCGAAAGAGGTCAGTCCTTGTTTCTGCAAGGGGCTGACAACTGCTGGACAACCACAAATTTTTGTCATCTAAATATGATACAAAATCATGCATTAATTCCGTCCTAGTATGATGGAACCCTTCTTACACAGTAACATTCAAACCTACGTATCCATTCAGATGCTTGGCTTTCACATGTTTGAAGTAAGCAGACTAATTCAGCTGGCTAATAGCTATAGCAATGCTTCTCAGAAAAACACATCACAGAAAAACAGATCACTCACTGTGTTCATTAATTAAAGTTATGAGCAGGTCAAATGCCCTGGAAGTAAAAAATATTACTTGTTTTTGCTTCTTAAATCATCCATGTTTACCATCTTAAAATCCATTTTTCCAACACAACCACATCTTAGAGATTTTCTACAAACCATCAAGTCACACCATTAATTGCTGATACTTAAAACCATAACATGTTTCAAATGTTACAGAATTTTTCTCATATCCTAAAATATTAATTGCCTACTTAGCATGAATAAAATGAACTAATATCATGCACAAAAGAACATTCACGATAGTGAACATGATCAGATGTATGAAATGCATCCAAGCATAAGTTAACAAGACTATGACTATGCAGAGCAGAACAGTCCCATTCCTGTTAAGCATCACTTCCAAGATTAAGAGATCAACTTTATCAAAAAATGGTTTAAAATGAGTACATGCAAGGGTGCAACTGAGAAAATGTAAAAAAACACAAAGGGGTCCAAGGGCCAGCAGCACCCTGTATGGGTGGTCTGGGGGGCTATGCCCCACATACGCTGAAGCTTTCTCAAAAAACGGATTTTCCGTTTCTGACTCTTTTGAAACAACAGATTCTGTCGTCAAACGGAAAAAGTTGCACCCATGTATATGTCAAATCGATGCATACTTCTGTAACAATGATGTTATACATTAACTCAATCGCTTCGTGCCGGAAAAAAAATTGATGTCACTTCCGTTTATTGCTTGGAGACTTGACATCGATTTATCGACGGCAAACATTTGTATTTCTTTTTTTTACGTCAGAACCGTCAGTTATAGGGAAAGTTCACTGGGAACTGAAACTAGGGTATGTTTACAGCAGTTATTTACCTTAGACCATTTGTAGCAATGTGAAACAAAGACAACAGTAGCCTTTTTTCAGCGCTACCCGCGACATATGAATTTTGCAAACGGCATGATGGAAAGCAAGTCGAATCTCACAACTTTTGTAAATATTGTGTGCTCTGGAGCAACTGTATGCAAAAAGTGACAACTACCAGTAATCTTGTGATTTTATAAACATCCATGGCATGGAAATTACGTTCTGGACTTCATCTAAAACTGTTTCACAGTGTGTGTTCACATCCATCAAAAAAAAAAAAATTACCCCCCTTTGGATACCTATTTGGATACCTCATCATTTACAAGTACATGGAATACCATAAATAAGGTAAGATTATTTGTAAAGATCTAATCCTGGTCTTTCTGTATCACTTTACTTTGTCTACTTTATTTGGTTGTTTTTCTATATTTTTTTAAAATGTGCTAAAAATCCTGCGAATTGAGGGGGCGGAATGACCCTGAAGACTGCGACTTGACTGAGTTAACAAAAACAGTGATAAGACACTGTAAAGATTTGAATTTTCCAAATTAGTTTTGAAAATAAATCATTCCTGTTCCTTTATCAGTCAAAGCATAATCACTGAACACTGAATACCACACAAAAAACAGACAAGAACATCTGTTAATAATGCTACCAATTTTGAAGAACAAGGTCTCCCAACATCTGTTAAGTTAACCAACTAATCATTATCTATTACTTTAAATACCAATTATATAATTATCAATGCATTTTCAGATAATGCCTACCGATATCTGACTCCTTGACATTTCAATCTAGCCAGCTGCACAAAAGTTACACACTTGGTTTCTAATGTATCTAGCCAACAGTGCAAACTACTGAACTATGACTGTGAGATGTAAAATATACCCTGTGTTGGAAGAAGTTGGGGTCCAGGTACTTGTCAAACCGATCTTCAAACTTGACTGTAGATGGGTGGAATTTCACCTGTAAAATAATGAAAAAGAAAAGAAAATCAGGTGCTGATTAAATCCAGAATATTCTAAATCCAGGAAACTGGGTTACACACTGACCATATTAAACTAAAAGTTGGTAAAAAAAAAAATCAGAATAATAAACCTGACATACCAAAAAACACCACTATTTGTGGCACGCTTATAACTGCTTAATTTCGTGCAAGTTTAAACATTCCTAAATTCTTACTCCTTAACTAGGGGGTAGAGATGCGATATATGTGAAAAATTAAATAAGAAAATGGCAGATAAAAACATTATACCTTTACAGCATTTCTGTAATGCAGTAGCTCCAAACAACATTTTGGAATATGAACTGATAACCATTTCAATTTATGCTCTAACGGTTACATTGTAAATTTTCTCCCAACATGAGAGCGAAAAATAAAGGTGACATATCTCTCAATTCACAAGACTTCCATCAAGCTTCAATTTACCTCATAGGAGAAAGCAATCTTGATGCCAGGCTCCAATTTGACCTTAACCTCTGAGGTGAGGTTGACATCCACAATCTGTTTGTTGTTGTGGCCAATGTCCAACTTTTTGTGTGTCCAGATGTAGTAGTCATTTCCCCCTTCATCAATCTCCCCAACAATGCCTGCACACCACACATCACATCATGCAGTTTAACTCAACACATTTTCATAGGCAGAGTTTTTAATATCTGTGTTAAGCTTAAAATCATAAAAAATAACTTCATAAAAAAAATTACAATGAAACAAACAAAATCAGTTGCATCAACAGAAAAATTATACTGTTAAAAAATTATACACTTATTTACTGCAAATGGAACAAGGGACTAATTAGAAAAAAATAATTATAATTCATGAACTGAAAACTTCTCATAATTCATGAACTGAAAACTGCTCAGGTCAGAATGCAAAACGCTTCTGCTATTACAGTTGAACAAACAACAAATCTTTAACCTGTTAACGTTGTTAAACTAGATGAATAATAGGTCCATTAAACAAGCACATTCAGAAAACATGTTCTTCTACCACATGCCCCCCCCCCCCTCCTCTTTTTTTTTTCTCGCTTATGAATTTAACATTTCTTGCCTGATGTGACACAGGTGGGTAAGACATTGCATTCCCAATCAGAAGGTCTGCAAGGTATGTAAATGGAGACTTCTGATCTCCCAGATCGATATGTATACAGGCCTGTTAGTGCCTAAACTCCTTTCATGTGCGTGTGCATGTCCAACATCAGTATGTATGTTAAAGAACCTGTTCAATTCTGTGAAATATCTGGTGACATGGAAACAGCATACATGCTACTGTGGACAAAACAATGTGCGTATATGCATACAAGGAAAAAAGTATAACAAAAGATTTTGATTAAATCCTCTTTTGATAAAGAATTTTGAATAAATCCTCTTTTGATAAACTACCTTACAAGTGCATAAACTCAGCAAAAGCAAGAGACCATATAAACTGTAAAATACTCGACCTGGTGGTTGAGAAAATAGTGAAAAGATGTCTACCACCAGGTGCCACTGCTGCACACACCCTTATCCCACTACCCCATTCCAGTCTGGAAGGCCTTTTTCCTTTTTGACTCACTCAGTACTTCAAAATGTCACGACCATAATCTTTGTGCTCCCACACAGCCTTTCTCTGTGCGCTTAATCTTACCCCCGGTTCACTACTCTTTTTCAGAGTTTTCTGACTGTCATCAAGGTTTTAATCCCTCAATATTTAGTCCTTCACTGAGCTCTTCCTGTTTCTAGCAAACACTGCTTTCATCGCACTTTTCTACCCTTTTCGTCTTTTGTGTTTACTCCCGTCAGTAACTTAGACCGGCAGGTGGAAAACATCACTTGTTCAGTCATTAGCCATTTTCTAAGATTCAAATCAGCTACATCTGTCTCCTTTAACCTGGTCATTGTTTACGACCAAATATTCGGTCGAAAGAAACATACACCTCCAGTGCCACCGACCGAATATTCGGTCGGCGACCCTTTCTATTTTGAGCCAGACCACCTCCCCCCTTCCAATTTCACTGATGTGCGAGATATCAACTGAAACTTTAGGATTCCCTCTATAAATAGATGCTAATTATGTATGCAAGTGTGCAACTTAGAAAAAGTAAAAAAACTGAGTGTCCAGGGGCCGGCAGTGCCCCGTATGGGGGGTCTGGGGGGTTACGCTGAAGCTTTTTCAAAAAAAAAAGGATTTTCTGTTTCTGACTCTTTTGAAAAAAACGGATTCCGTCGTCAAACGGAAAAAGTTGCACCCATGTGTACGTGTGACGTTTTACGTTCTTTTCGGCCCGTGTGATCGAAAAGGTGACCCCCTACAGCTGATTACTATTCAGAGACTGCAAACAATGGCGGACGAACTCGCTTCAATACCAAGCATCAATCAGGCCCGAAAAACAACTTATACAGCAAAAGAAGTTGCAGAAATCATTATTTGTGAAGCTGATTCTGATTTGCAGTCTGTTGATTCACTCGATAAGAGTGAAAATGATGATAATTTGGCGCATGCAGGCGATATTTCGATGTTGATGTCCGAAGTTGGACTTGACCCATATAAGAGTCGGAGTGACATTACTAGCACTGGCGATCATAAAAACGAAAGTACTGCTGCTCCTGGTGTGCTGTAAAGTATACTGAACAAGAAAATATATAGTGTTGTGGGGTTTTCTGGGCTGGATGAAGAGATATGAAATATTTTTCATTTTAAGTCAAGACCTTTAAAACTCCTCTCCATTTACACTCTGGCACTTAAGGGGTTAAAAAGGTGTACACTTTATCTGGAAAAACAAACAGCAAACAGCTGAGTCGATATTCAAAAACAAATAAACTAATCAGTACTTTTATATAATACTGCAACTAACAAAAAGAAAAATCATGAATAAAACGTTATTTCAATAGACACTGAACTTTTCAGTTTTACCACTGACCGAGATAACGCCCAACTTCCTGCAATCTTACGTACATCCACAAAACATATTTGAATGCTGAATGCAAAGACAAAACTGCCATGACAACAAAATCACTATGAACCTTACCCCAGACTGGCAAGTCGTCTATGTACATCTGGTACCAGTAATGGCTTTTGACGGCATAGACAAATGCCTGAAACTTTTCCTCTGTCAGCTCCACAACACAGTACTCTGTCTTCTGAACATCACCTAGAAGAACAGAATTGATGTTATTTAAACAGTACTAAAAAAAGTGAAACAGTCAAAAAAAGAGTATTAAATGTATCATGTTTTTTTTAAGATTCTTCCATGTATGTAATGCAGCACTGTCTTATGCATGGTTATGTTCCACTACTATCTGTTGCACAAACAAATCTGGGCCTCTTTATTTTTTGAAAAAATTATCAACCAACAAAGTGACAGAACTTGGATGATATACCTGATAAATTCATAAAAACATTTGGTGGATTTATTACCAAAACAATATGGGATGGAAAGCCAACAGAAATACACGCAGAAAGTTACCTTTATAATCTATGTCCAGACCACTGAACTCCAACTCGACTCCCAGCAAAGCTTCTCCCAAAGTTTCGTGGTAATGCCCAATGCTTGCTTTTGGGCCCCGGCAGAAGGGGAGAGAAAAGAAATCGTAGGTTTCCTGCCTGTTGTGGTAAGGCCCAACAGTATTCATCCACAACACCACTTCCTCTCCATCTTCGTACTATACAGAAGACAGAATGAGAAAGTCTTTAGCAAGGAGAACTGTTCCACGATTTGAAGGGCACACTCACACGCACTGAACTTGTCTTGTAAGCTGCACTAAGAACTGTTTAAATTATTCTTAAAAATTTGAAAAAAAAGCCCTGCACCAAAAACATTCAAAACAACATTCTATGTAATCAATATTAATTCTTAAGTACACAGTAATTCAAGATCTAGCATTCAAAATCAAGAATAACAAACATCGCCTTTTCCAATACTTCTTGTGACTTCACTTTGATATTGATTCAGCTTTATCCACAAAAATGAACACAATAACATTTTTCAAGCACAATCTTTTATGACCTATCTACACAGTGAAACACTTCAAACCCCCCCCCCCCCCCCAAAAAAAAAAACAAAACAAAAAACACACACAAAAAAGTTTCAACTTCAAGCATTTTATTTTCATTGTTGTTGAAGATTGTCACTTTTTCTCTCTCCCTCATGAGTGTGTACATGTGCATGTGTATACATGCGCGCGCACACACACACACACACACACACATGCACGCACACACACGCGTGCGCGCGTGCACACACACACATGCTCGCGTGCGCACACACACACTTCAGTTTCTTAAGTTAGCATCAACCTACTGGGAATATTTTCCATATGCACTGACACCACAGCAGCCATATGATAGAGAAGACCCACAAGTACCAAAATATGTCATAAGCCTGTGTATAAGCCTTATGTGCTGACAAGGTGTTGTGGTCCTACCTAATACATGGTATCCTTGTATCAGTATGTCACAAACACAACATGGGCTACATTGTGGTGAATGTGTACCTACATGTGTACACATGAAAACAAAAACACACACAGCCCCCACTATGAACCGACTGCACCAACACCAAGGTTACAAAACCAATCATAGAAACCCATCCTTGGACAACATTTTAGACAGCCACCAGCCACTCATACAATTATTGCTTCAATCACAGTAATATTCTCTTGGCCCGTCTTCCACAAGTCTCCTAGACTGTCAGCTGCTTTTGATACCATGACATTTTTCTTTCTTGGCTTCAGCTTTTGATACCATTCATAACGAAGGCAGGCATTAATGATCATAAACACTACAGTGGCAAAAAGGAAGGCAGACCTCGAATATCATACATCAAGAACATAACCAACATTGGTGGTCTAAACATTCAAGAAATTGTCCACAAAAGTCCAGACAGAGTGTGGCCTGGAAGGAGATGGTGGTGTCAAAATGTGCAGTGGGCAACATCGAACCTGGTGACGCCGACAGGTGACCAATGATCATAATATTAATAACAACATTGTTTAACCCCGTCACTCGATCACCCTTTTCATGAATCAACGGATAGCATGAGAGAATGGAATATTTTACCTAAAATTCTGGTTTCTCAATTTATTGAGACAAAGAGTACAGTTTACACAATAGAGAGAGAGAGAGAGAGAGAGAGAGAGAGAGAGAGAGAGAGAGAGAGAGAGAGAGAGAGAGAGTCAAGAAAGCAACCACCACCAGTTTAACCTGTACGCACCGTATGCCCGGTTTACCGGGCTGACGTAATCAAGTCAGTACACCGAATGCCCGGTAAACCCAGTCTTCTCAAAGCCACGTGGATTGATAGCATGTGGGTCTAAAAATAGGCAACCAATCACAGCCAATTCTCGTTGTTAGTGCAGGATTTCAATTACGCTAATCGCGCAGTGCTTTCTTCTTTGTTGTGCACAAACTTTTCTCCTTTTTTGTGAATTATGAAGCGGTCATGTGAACCGAGTGAACCCAGTACTTCAACTGGGAAGAGAGAAAGATCTAGCATTTCACAATGCAACAGGCACTTGAATTAGTGACACTTTCTTTAGATGAAGAGAACGAATTCAACAAAGATTACATGCTTAGTAGCAGTGAGAGCGATTCGAGTGAGGATGAAGAAAGTATCGATGAAAGAGGGGAAGGGAGAGGAGTTAGAGAAGGGAGGTGTGGCCCGCAAACAGCTGATGGCAGAGATCAAAGTGCAGATCCAGGTTGGAGTAATTGTTTCACTGCAGCTGCTGTTGATTTGAATTTCAATGTTGATAGCACAGGATCAAAGAACATTCCAGATAACATAACAGATGAAAGTCAGCCTTTTGAATTCCTTTCTCTTTTTGCTGACGACAAGCTTTGGAGGAATGTGACAGAAAAAACAAACCTACGTGCACTCAAACCGAACTACTACCACGTCTGTGTAGTATGCAGTGAAAAGCACCAAAGATTCAAGAAGCAGAATCCAGGAGTGGCAAAGACATCCCAGTGATAAGAGTCAAGACTGCCATAGTGTGCTCGCTATGCAAAAAGTACTTGTGCGTCAAGAGGCGGTTGACATGCTGGGTGGATTGGCATTTACCAAGGTGGAGTACTGGCGTTTAGATCAAAGGTCTGTCTATTGGTTGTATTATATTCAAGTTTCATGTCTGTCAGTTCTTTACCATTAAATCAATAAATATGCTAGCTATACGATTTTAACCATTTTTTTGCCCTAGAGGCCAGGAAATAGATGCTGTATTCCAAGGGTCATGAGGTCTGAGAGGGTTAAGGTTATTTTTGTGCACATACTTCAGGCATTCAGCCTTTTTCAAAGTATTCTGACCACTGAATCTAAAACACACGCATACCTGATAGGACAACCGAGTTGTAGTAAAT
>CM060305.1:141742791-141757791 GCA_030674185.1 Monoplex corrugatus
ATGAAAGGAAAGTTCCGTGAGTCTTATGAATCAGTTTGAAGTGACATGATGCATTACACACTGTAAAAATGTCTCTAACAAAGAGTAATACCTCTCTGCAACTGTTGTTGTTTGGATAAGTCGACTTTTCACACACAAAGGAAACACGCTGGAACACAAGGAACACATTTCCACGGTCAACGGGATACAACTGCGTATAGGAAAATGATGTGCCAAGAACCTATAGTAGTTTCCCTTGAATTGAAGCGTGGTAACTCCATGAATATGTAGACTTAACAACGCGCTTTAACGCATCCGAGGAAACATCGTTAAGAACGAAAAAAATGAAAATGAAAATAAATAAAGTAAAAAATATAAAGTTGATCATCATCTTGCATCCGTGCTGCTGCTACTGCTGCTGGTGTTGTTCCAGCTATCTGTGGTACGGGTAGTCCCATAACCCCGAGGAAGTAGGGAAGTGAAATGATACAGGTCGACACAAAATTGATTTATGAATATTATGATAATAATTGATTATTATTACCTAAAATTGCTTCCTCATATCTCACCTCCCTAGAGCCAAAAATACACTTAATACATGTACCCAATTATCAATTCTAAGAAAAAATAAATACGACTTTATCGAACACTTACAGTTGAATGGACCAGCAAGGCAGAAAATGGTAGGCAGAAATGACAGAAAACAAAGGAACAAGGTAGAAACAAAGAGAGTGACAGAAAAGAGGAAATTTCTAGCACAGAATTTTCAAAAGGTTGGGATACTATTTATACTGAAAGAGCCCCCGGCATCCCCACGGGGAGGGGGGGGGGGGTCGTGAATATCTGTCTGTCTGTGACAAAATTGTGAACAAGATTTAATTTTTTGTGCTCTTTATGCGTGTACCTTTACCACATTTTGGGCAAAGTAGTGGGTTGTTGAGGAGTCGTTGAAGATTAAGTTTGGAATGAAGAGCTTCAAGAACAAGGTCGTATGGTTGAAAAAAAGGAGTGCCCCAAATCAGCAGTTTTTGAGTAAAGTGTCTGAACAGGTCTTTCTCTGGAGCTTATGAAAATGGTCAGAGTATGTTTTCACTGTTGTCAAGTTGTGTTTCAACTTCAAAGCTTCTTCGAGGTCACAGTCACACTGAGAAATACAAAATCAAGATTGTCTGAAGATTATGGGTAATTCTTTTTTTTTTATAAAAAAGGAGATATTGTTTCAATAGCCCGACTGTCTTATTGTAGAGTAGTACATGTAGTAGTAGTTAATAGTAGTAGTAGTAGTAGCAGCAGCAGCAGCAGCAGCAGCAGCTGCAGTAGTAATAGTAATATTTCTTGTTGTTGTTGTTGTTGTTATTGTTGTTGTTATCATCATCAACATAGTAATCAATAGTGCTGTTATCTATTTTCCCATAGAATGCGTGGATTTCCAGTGCCCATCTGAGGTCTCGCCGCTGAATCTGCTTCACCTCTATCCGGACCCTTTTGAATGTAGAAGCTACTACCTGTGCATGCGGCCAGGACAAACTTCCATTGGACAACACATGCATTGTCCCATTAGCCTGGTCCTTGAGCCAGCTTTCTGGAGGTGCGAAGAGCCTTTCAGAGTATTTTGTGTTCCTTGTCCTAAGCCAGCGAACAACTCTGATAACTTTGGCCTACTGCTGTGGTCTGTGTTTATTGTTTTGTCTTGTGTGGTTGAAATGATTTTAGTAGAGCATAGCGTAAGTTTTAAGCTTGCTAATGCTCTGCGACATTGATCTGATGACTGCTACATGGACCTGAGTTCCCTGTGCGGATTCCAGGGGCTGTTTTTCGAGCAGATAGTATCCTCACCTTCTGGAAATTCGGAGCATGAAATTTCAGTGTTTGTTTTTTAACTATTCCTTCTTTTTCTGTTTTCTTCCTGTTCCCCTCCTCCCTTTTTATTTATTTTGATATCGAGCGGAGAAGGATGTGTATGTGTATGTGTGTGTGTGTGTGTGTGTGTGTGTGTGTGTGTGTGTGTGTGTGTGTGTGTGTGTGTGTGTGTGTGTGTGTGTGTGTGTGTGTGTATGTATGTGTGTGTATATGTGTGTGTGTGTGGTGTGAGCGCTTCTCTCTCTCTCTCTCTCTCTCTCTCTCTCTCTCTGTCTCTCTCTCTCTCTGTCTATGACCAAAACGAATGAACAACATTTTCTCAGAGCTGGGGACTGTTGAGCAGCTGCGAAAGCATAACTTTGGACGTTAAAGCTCCAATGTCAAGATCACAAAATTAAAAATTCTGCCACAAGACTACGTAGTTTTGAAGGCTTCCAAACGTGATCATGTTCAATCACGTATTCACAGACATCACTGGCTCCTAGTCAAACCGCGGGTCTTTGTAGCTCAGTTGCTTGAGCGTCGGATTCACATGCTTTTGGTTGTGGGTTCGAGTCCCGGGGCGCGCTATATTAAAACTGGCCTTCTCGCTGTCCAGTCTTAACATCATTGGTGTTCTGGTGGTGTCAGTATAGGATTAGATAAGTTCCCCCCCTTCCCCCATTTCCCTGGGATGGTTATCCCCGTCTGTCATATCACCTGAGGTGGTTGCCGACGTAAAAACGGAACCAAGTCAATCAATCAGTCAATCAAAACCAGTCCAATCATGGGTTGATTTCCGGCTGTCTGCTACCTGTTACAATTTTTTTAAAATCCCAAATCACCCCTGCTTATATTTCTGATCTCATCACCATTTCTATTCCTCTACGCAGCTCCGGTCATTATCGGATAAACGCATATTCAGCCAGCGTTCATTTTTTTTCTTTGCACCTCAACAGTGGAATGCACTTCATTCAGACATTCATTGGCAGTCTGTCTTCTTTTAACCCTTTGATTTCCGCACCCTATCCACCAACTGCAAAAACATAACCCTTTGACTCCCTCACCCCATCCACCGGCTTCCTGCAGGAAGCTGGTGGATAGGGTGAGGGAGTCAGAGGGTTAAGTTTTTGCTTTGCTGGCAGGGTGAGACAATGCAAGATGCTGGTGGACAGGGTGCGGGAGTCCAAAGGTTAAGAGAGCTCTAAAAACGAGTTTCCTCACACAAGACTGTAACTGGTATTAGCCCTACTGTTCGTTTTATATTCGTATGATTGATTGTGTGAAATATTGCTATTTGTGTATATTTCATCGGTTTGTATGCAAACCTGTGTCAGTGTTTGTGCGGTTCGCCAATCATGAATCCCTGTGTATGTGCTTGTATGTTTATGTATGGCATGTGTGCCTGCAACCTTTATGCTTGTGTGTTGATGTGTGCATATCCGTTCATATGATGTAGGTCTTTTTTCACTTATGATATGTGTACATTACTGTTGATTTCTTTTCTTGTTCTCTATCATATCATGCTTTTATCATTGATTAATCTTTGACTTACCCATTTATGTATGCGTTTTCTGTAAAGTGTAGAACGCTTAGAAGCTTGCTTCGCATGACGTTGCGAAATATAAACATCTCATTATTATTGCTATCATCATCATCATCATCATCATCATCATCATCATCATCATCGTCTTCTTCTTCTTCTTCTTCTTTTTCTTCTTTTTCTTCTTCTTCATCATCTTCTTCATCTTCTTCATCATCATCATCTTCTCTTCTTCTTCTTCTTCTTCGTCGTCGTCGTCGTCGTCGTCGTCTTCTTCTTTTTATATCATCATGATCATCATCATCGTCGTCGTCGTCGCCTTATTACTGTCACCATCATGATCATCATCCTGATCATATTATTATTATTATTATTATTGTCATTATCATTATTATTATCATTATCATCATCATCATTATTATAATGGAAAAAAGCACACTTTATTGTCCCCATCTCAGTGTAGTCTTACACGTCAAAGTCGCACTATGCAGACTGCGTAGTATCACAGTGTTGCTGCACAGTGTAGGCCAACGTACCAGAGCACTGTGTATAGACCTGCCCAAACCTATAGTAGGCATGCCTCAGATAGATGTCTCTTTCTCTGTCTGTCTGTCTGTCTGTCTCTGTATATATATATATATCTCTCTCTGTCTCTTGCTCTCTGCCTCTGTCTGTCTGTCTCTCTCTCTCTCTTCTGTCTGTCTGTCTCTCTCTCTCTCTGTCTCTTGCTCTCTGCCTCTGTCTATCTGTCTGTCTGTCTGTCTCTCTCCCCTCTCTCTCTCTTTCTCTCTCACTCCCTCTGTATCTATCTATCTATCGATCTATCTATTATTATCTATCTATCTATCTTTCTTTCTTCTTTTTCTTCTCTCTCTCTCTGTCTCCCTATCTCTCTGTTGTCTTCTCTCTCCCCTCTGTCTTTACCCCCCCACTCCCTTTCTGTGACTCTCTCCACTACATCTTAATCCTTCCTCCTGTCTCTCTCCCTCTCTATCCTTATGACTACTCCCAAAATTCAGTCTCAATGAATCATCATTTTCACATTTTCTTAGACCCATCTGTATATGGACATCTGTGTGTTTGTAAATCGATATGTATGCCTGTTTCTGTGCATACATCTTCGTCAGGCATTTATTACAGGCAGCCATTTCATCATCAACGATCAATGTCTCCTTTATATGCTTATTCGTTATAATGCTTGCTTTTCTGTCTGTCTATCTTCTTTTCTTTGTTTGTATGTTTCTAACGCCTTGATGATATATTTCCATTAGGTTTTTTTCAAGTTTTAATTGATATATTTCGCTTTTGTTTTTATTTTGATATAGTGTACGTTGCTGTAATGTATAGCAAAGATAAGTTAAAAGACAGGTCCACGAGGATCGAATACAGCTATCTCTCAGTGATACAGAGTTTTAACGTTTCTAGAAGAATTAGTCCTTAGAAAATATCAATCAATACAAGTAGCTGAAAATTAGCTAATCCAGGTAATGTTGATGATAAAAAAAAAATTGGAGGATTTTACAGCTGTGTAAAATTTGTCAGATATCTATGCGAAGCTTTCCTTTTTTCATATCGTTTCATTGTGTAGAGTTGTGAATAATTTGTACGATATGTATGTGAACTTCTTTTATAATCGTTCATGTGTAGATTGTGAATAATTGTCAGATATCTATGTGAAACTTTCCTTTTTTCATAATCGTTTCATTGTGTAGAGTTGTGAATAATTTGTACAGATATGTATGTGAAACTTTCCTTTTTTCATAATCGTTTCACAGTGTAGCTGAGTGTATTTGTTTGGTACTTGAAGAAGGTTTGGTTATAGCTCACAAAAAAAAAAAAAAAAGAATTTATCGTCATTTTACTTGTTGTTTCTGTTGTCATCCTCCTCGTCTTCATCATCCATGTATTCCTCATTATACGTTTTCTGTGTCTTCTTTCCTTGTCTTTCTCTCTTTGTTCTTTAGTTTCCTGTAATTCACTTTTATTTCCGTTATTTCGTTTTAAGTGATTCATTTTTTTCACGTTTATGTCTTTATGGTTATATTATGTGTGTAGTGTGGTAAGGACATTTGTCAGACGTGTCCAGTGGGACTACTTCTATTTTATTGCGTAATAAAGTGCTTTTTATTAAAAGGTTGTTTTCTTTTTCTACGTGTTCTGTCTATTCCTCCCTTTCTTCTTCTTGTTCTTCTTTTCTTCTTGTTGTTGTTCTTCTTCTCTCTCTCTTGCTCTCTCTTTCTCTCTTGCTCTCTCTTGCTCTCTCTCTCTCTCTCTCTTTCTGCTCTCCGTTCCACACTTACTCAAGCAACACACACACACACACACACACACCACACACACACACACACACACACACACACACACACACACCACCCTCTACACGCACACAAGCGCGCAAGCACACATACACAGAGACACACACACATACACACACCATAACAGATTATATGAATGCTTCAAATCATGTAAAGCCAGACAAGGCGAAGAGATTGCTAAATAAAAGACAAATGAATGTACATGTATACATTGCCTGTTCTCTTTTAAGTTTTGGTTAATACAGGAGCACGAGATAGTGGAATGAAGCGAGTGTAGTAGACGTGTGATGTAGTAACAGATTGTGTTTACAGCAGCCCAGTAGTTAAGCGAGGAAGCGAAAAGTTCAAAGTTTAAGCCCAAGCTGGGACAGATGTTCCCCCCCCCCCCCCCACTTATCCTCCCTCTCCTCCCAACTAGTCTGTGGATGCTAGTCTGGATGCTAGACTTTTGGATAAGACGTGATGGCAAACGGACATTGTGCACATAGGATGTTACACCATGCCTGTCATCTAAACCAAAGCGACTGTGTTGCATGTTTTGATATTGTCACATCTACATTTCAAAGAAAAGAACCTTGTGAGCAAGGGAAGTGTTTTGATATTGTCACATCTACATTTCAAAGAAAAGAACCTTGTGAGCAAGGGAAGTGTTTTGATATTGTCACATCTACATTTCAAAGAAAAGAACCTTGTGAGCAAGGGAAGTGTTTTGATATTGTCACATCTACATTTCAAAGAAAAGAACCTTGTGAGCAAGGGAGATGTTTTGATATTGTCACATCTACATTTCAAAAAAAGAACCTTGTGAGCAAGGGAAGTGTTTTGATATTGTCACATCTACATTTCAAAGAAAAGAACCTTGTGAGCAAGGGAAGTGTTTTGATATTGTCACATCTACATTTCAAAGAAAAGAACCTTGTGAGCAAGGGAGATGTTTTGATATTGTCAATCTACATTTCAAAGAAAAGAACCTTGTGAGCAAGGGATATGTTTTAATATTGTCATGTCTACATTTCAAAGAAAAGAATCTTATGAGCAAGGGAGGTGTTTTGATATTGTCATGTCTACATTTCAACAACAAAAAAAAGAATCTTGTGAGCAAAGGAAGTGTTTTGACATTGTCATGTCTACATTTAAAAAAAAAAAGAACCTTTTGAGCAAGGATAATGTTTTGAAAAGAACCTTTTGAGCAAGGATAATGTTTTGATTTGTCATGTCCACATTTCAAAGAACAGAACCTTACGAGCAAGGGAGATGTTTTGATATTGTCATGTCTACATTTCAAAGAAAAAAAAACTTTTGAGCAAGGATAATGTTTTGATATTGTCATGTCTACTTTTTCAAAAAAAAAAAACTTTTGAGCAAGGATAATGTTTTGATATTGTCATGTCTACATTTCAAAGAAAAAAAAAACTTTTGAGCAAGGATAATGTTTTGATATTGTCATGTCTACATTTCAAAGAAAAAAAAACTTTTGAGCAAGGATAATGTTTTGATATTGTCATGTCTACATTTCAAAGAAAAAAAAACTTTTGAGCAAGGGTGAAAAAAAAATCAAAACGACTGCCAGTTTTCAAGCAAACAGGAACCAGAAACATACACACAAATAGAATCAGAACGCGTACTTAATACAACAAGACAAGACAGGCGCAAATTTTCGACCAAATGGCCTTTCTCAAGCTTATACAATAGACAAACGAAAACTAAAGACACAAAACAAAACAAAACAAAGCAAAACAAAAACCAGTAGCAAGACTTCCCGGACGTTTCGATGACCAGAAGAAAATGGCAGATTTGAATTCATGCGTGTTAATGTGTGGGTAAAAACGTGTGTACATGTGATGTTACACCATAGGCCTACTTTTCACATAGAGTGACCATATATATATATATATATATATATATATATATATATATATATATATATATATATATATATATATATATACATCTGTATGCATATATGTATATATATATATGTATATATATCTATATCTATCTATATATATATAGTCACTCTATGTGAAAAGTAGGCCTATCATCTATGTTCGGCCACACTCTCTAGACATGTGTATTCACACATTTTGCAGGTGCAGATTCGTATTGCATCGGAAGCTCAGTAGATTTGCATTAAGTGTGTGTGTGTGTGTGTGTGTGTGTGTGTGTGTGTGTGTGTGTGTGTGTGTGTGTGTGTGTGTGTGCGTGTGCGTGCGTGCGTGCGTATGTGTGTGTGTCTGTGTCTGTGTGCGTGCGTCTGTGTGTGTGTGGTTGTGTTCAATGTATTGGCTTGTAATTTAAAGCCAACACAGAACCGTGTGCTGATTTTATGCATAGTATTTCTACAAACCATGACAACACGGTAGATTAGTCCCGAACTTCTGTTTCAAGACAGGGAGAACAACCAGAAAGAAAACATCAATTATTTATTTTGTACACATTCTTCATCAGCAGCAGAGTTGTCTCTGTTGATAAAAATATATATAACAAATCAACAAATATCACAGAATCAAAAGGGGCAAGAAATGAATAATCCCATGCGCTTAAAGCTTCTCTAAACTTCCACTCAGGACAGTACGGTGAATCAGTTCAGCCTTTTCCGTCATACAAACACTTGGTGTTCTCGTCTTAACCCTCTGACTCCCTCACACTATCCACCAACTGCAAAAACTTAACCCTTTGACTGCCTTACCCTATCCACCAGCTTCCTGCAGGAAGCTGGTGGATAGGGTAAGGCAGTCAAAAGGATAAGTTTGTACTTTGCTTGCAAAATTGACAATGTAAGATGCTAGTGGAGAGGGTGTGTGAGTTAAAGGGTTAAAATGGCGTTCAGCATATTGATAACGTTTTTTGGGGGCTGTCCCATCTTTTGTATCACCTCCTTGTCACTGTTTCCACTCATCTCATTTCGGTTGTCAAACTTACCGACACTGCGATCACCAGGACAGCAGGGAATGAATAGCCACAGAATACTGAGAAAATGTTTCACAACACTATAATGATACATGAGAACGGTGTGAGAGGGTTAAGCTTCAAGCTTATTTTCATACTGTATCCTAGCATCAACCAGACCCGAGAGGTACAGATATAAGCGGTGTTGGACATTCCAGAAATCAAAGCAACACCCTCAATGACGTATCACTGAATTGTATAAGACTCCACAGTTGAAGCCCCAGTCTTTCCAGTAAGCCCGTAGCACGCTCAACTGTGGGTAAAAGCCGTTTGATGAGAATCGAACCTGCAACCCCTCAGTCATCGATTCCGTAGCGTTAACAACTTCACCACGGTGAGTGGTGATAATGACGTATTACATGTAAATGATAACATTCTGTATCACATAAATCATCACTTGTATTTGTATGATACACTTTGAATACTCTGCACCGGGAAGGTAACTGTCATGCCAGTGTCATACACAATCCTAAAGAGTCCTTCCTCGTGGAAGAACCAGAAATAGCTGTAGATGTCGAACAAGGCCTCTCCCATCTTCTGTATTACAGTCATCACTGTCACTGTCAGAAGCTCGTGCACTGGGTAAAACGGTGTGGTGATGATACGCTACCAAACAGGAGTAAAAAGTTGAATTTTGAGTCCCCCTGTATTCTTCTCCACTGTCAAATTTCACAATGTGTGTATTGGTATTTGTGCTGTATTTGTTTCTGCGTGTCGCAAAGAGATAACCTTGTGAAATTCAAACTGCTCTCCTCAAAATAAATTGACAGCGTCGCCGCAATGCAGTGCCACACATTCCCCCACTCCTCTCACCCCCAACCCACCTCTTCTTTTTTTTTCCTCCTGTCTGTTTGTAAGGTTATAGATATAAAAGTGTTTGTTTCTTTTTCTCTATAGATTTTTGCCAGGGACAACCCCTTTGTTGCTTGGCTTGTTTTATATGCACTGAATGAATATGGGATTTTGATTTATCATTTCTCACCCCAGAACACTGGCACTTACATCACCGCGTACGGTATAGAGACGATGGAATGGAAGGAGGTGGGGAAGAGAGAGGGGAGAAAACGCTGTCCTTGTCCTATTCGTGAATCCAAGCCAACACTGTTTTTCAGCCTTGGTGTTTTTAAACAATAAGTCAACGCACCATTTCAGGTGAAAACAAAAACAAAAACAAAAACAAAAAAGAGTTTTTGACTCAAAACGTTATGTTTTTGCTCATTTTTGATGAACTTGTGTCATCACACCATTTCACCTGATTCATTTTTGTGACGTCCAGCGTCAATCACCGTCCTGATCATCACATCACAAGCTCATGACTTGGTCTTGCTGGCCCGGATCTGATCATAGCGCTCGATCAGCCTGTAATAAGGTACGAGCTTGGGCTCCACGGGAGGCGGGCGTTCTTCTTTAGGCTCGAAAGGGTCCACCACTTTGGCAGGGGCTTTCAGACCCCGGTCCACGACCTTGACGATGTCGTGTCTCCTGATCTTCTTCAGAGCGTGCCGCAGATCTTCAACGTTGGCGCGCGTATGGTGACGCTTCCAGCGATCCAGCGCATGAAGTGACGCTTTGGCCAGAGAGACGCGCGCGCCTTGCTCGAGCAGCTCCAAGATGTCGCGTTCGATGGTCTCGTCACCTCTTTGAGGGTAGAAGTTGAGGTTGCGGTACAGCGCCACCCAGTCCCGTTCGATGCGCGTGCTGATGATCTTGCACACGCGGGTCAGTGGATCTGGAGGAAAGAGTGTTTAATTGTTTCATGTCATCTAAGAGCTTTAAGAGAAACATGTGTGCAAATGTACTCGTGTGTACATAAAAAAAGGAAGAAAAAGAAGATTGGATGGTTTGTTCATGTGCGAGGCCTCAGACTGAAAGAGAGAGGAAGGGGAGAGAAAGAGAAAGAGAAGAGAGAGAGAGAGAGAGAGAAAGAGAGAAAGAGAGAGAGGGGAGAGAGAGAGGGAAGTGAGAGAGGAGAGAGAGGGGAGACAGAGAGGGAAGAGAGAGAGGAAGAGAGAGAGACGGGAGAGAGAGAGGGAAGAGAGAGAGGGAAGAGAGAGAG
Organism: Monoplex corrugatus; assembly: GCA_030674185.1. NCBI lineage: Eukaryota > Metazoa > Mollusca > Gastropoda > Littorinimorpha > Ranellidae > Monoplex > Monoplex corrugatus. The sequence goes on from CM060305.1 coordinate 141,753,473, forward strand.
AGAGAGGGAAGAGAGAGAGAGAGGAAGAGAGAGAGAGAGAGAGAGAGAGAGAGGAAGAGAGAGAGAGAGCAAGCATACAGAAACTGATTCAAATGCAAAACCTTTACCTTGTTATTACCGCAATAACAACAACAATGACAGCACCAATTACAACAACAAATAAAAATTAAACCAAAGAAACCAACAAAACAATAACAAACAAACAACGAAAAAACCCAAAACAAAACAAGAACAGCAACAAAAGATTAAAACATTGAAGATACACTCACACACACACACACACACACACACACACACACCACACACACACAAACAAAGCGACAAAAAAACAAACAAAAAATAACCTACCCCGATGCATGTGTGTGTGTGTGTGCGTGCGTGCGTGCGTGCGTGCGTGTGTGTGCGTGTGTGTGTGTGCCCACAGCCTTGGCAGACGTTACCTCTATCATAACCCTTGGCCTTGGCCTTGGCCCCCTTGGTGCCGAAGGGAACACTGTAGTACAGCTTCTCTGTAGCGTCGTTGGCTGTCTTACACAGCATTATCTTCCGGGCCAGCTGGCACGCTTCCTCGATCTCTACGAACTCCTGAAAGAATTAATTAAGTGAACGTCAGAACAGGTACAGATCATCAGGTCAACTGGATTGTTTCTTTTGCACGTTAACCCTTTGACCCCCGCACCCACTCCTTTGACTCTCGTACCCTCTCCTTTGACTCCCGTACCCTGTCCTTTGACTCCCGTACCCTGTCCTTTGACTCCCGTACCCTCTCCTTTGACTCCCGCATCCTCTCCTTTGACTCCCGCACCCTCTCCTTTGACTCCCGCACCCTCTCCTTTGACTCCCGCGTCCTCTCCTTTGACACCCGCACCCTTTCCTTTGACTCCTGCGCCCTCTCCTTTGACTCTCTCACCCTCTCCTTTGACTTCCACACCCTCTCCTTTGACTCCCACACCCTCTCCTTTGACTCCCGCACCCTCTCCTTTGGCTCTCGCACCCTCTCCTTTGACTCCCGCGTCCTGCATTGTCAACTATGCTAGCAAAGCAAAAACGTAATCATTTGACTCCCTCACCCTATCCACCAGCTTCCTGCGGGATGAGGGAGTCAAAGGGTTAAGTTTTTGCAGTTGCTGGATAGGGTGCGGGAGTCAAAAGGGTTAACAGCTTTTGAAGCACGCCGTTTTGCAATCCAATCCGTGTATACGAATATGAAATTATAAAGCTTATTCTAAACAATACGGATCACTGCCCGAAAGTTGCATGGGAAACATCAACAATAATGATTTTAATCTATATAAAATTCATTTCTCAATATACATGCACATGATCCCATAATCTTAAAAACTGTCTTGGGTGAGTCGGTGGAGGTGGGGTCAGAATATGGCATGCTGTCTATCAAATAAGCTGAAATTATGTCCCTTCTTGGAACGCTGGAAGGAAAGAGAACACCAGGTAGACCCAGGAAGAAAATATTGGACGGACTTGCAGGGTGGCTGAGAACAGGAGAAGGTGGAAGATGTGCTTGCGGCGACAAGGGATAGATTCGTATGGAGGGCCATGATCGCCAACGCCATGAGGCAGGGCACATGATGTATACGAATATGAAATTATAAAGCTTATTCTAAACAATACGGATCACTGCACGAAAGTTGCATGGGAAACATCAACAATAATGATGTTAATCTATATAAAATTCGTTTCTCAATATACATGCACATGACATGCACATGCACATGACACTCATGCTCCAGCCACAACCCGTCTTTTACCTGACCGCCCCCCTACCCCCTGGCTCACTCATGAGATTGCCTGTGCAAAACGTGCCCGCCGCAGATCAGAGCGCCGCAGTCGCAAATCCAAACTCACTGTACATAGGCAACTTTTCCAAGCCTCTAAAACAAAAGTATCCACCCTCATTGCATCTGCAAAAACAAACTATTTCCAAACCAAAATGCTGAATGCCTCTTCTTCAAAAGAACTCTTTACAACCATGAACCATCTCCTTGGCACACGAAAAGATTTACCTCTCCCAACAAAACACACAAATGAAGAACTCCCATCTGTATTCTCCAACTATTTCACCACCAAAATACAAACTCTTCGTGACAGGCTCGACAGGACACCCTGTCAACCATGCCCACCTGACCCTTCCTTCTCTGGCACACCTCTTACTACTCTTACCCCAGTCTCACAAGAAGAAATTCTCAACACAATCAGATCCATGTCGTTCAAAACCTGCGAACTGGATCCTCTTCCAGGTTCTCTCTACTCTGACTGTCTCCCTACGCTCCTCCCATTCATCACTGACATCATCAACACTTCTCTCCAAACTGGAACTGTCCCAGATTCTTTCAAGTCTGCTATTGTTCACCCTCTCCTCAAGAAATACAATTTAGACCCAAATGAACTGAAAATTACCGGCCTATCTCTAATCTCTCTTTCTTGTCAAAACTGCTTGAAAAAGTTGTCCTCAACCAACTGAACTCTCACCTGTCTGCCAACAATCTCCTCAATCCTTTCCAGTCAGCCTACCGCCAGTGCCATAGCACTGAAACTGCCTTGCTGCACATTCTCAACAATCTCCTCCTTGCAACTGATACTGGCAAAGTCTCTCTCCTCACACTCCTTGATCTGTCTGCAGCCTTTGATACCATTGATCATGGTATTCTCCTTTCTAGACTTCATCATACTTTTGGCATCTCTGACATTGCTCTCTCCTGGTTCACTTCTTATCTATCAAACAGATAACAAACTGTTCTCATCAATGGCACTTACTCTCAACCTGCATACCTGACCTGTGGTGTTCCACAAGGATCTGTCCTTGGCCCTGTTCTTTTCACTCTTTACACCTCCCCCCTGTCCACCATCATCAACTCCCACTCTATAAAACACCACTTCTATGCTGATGACACCCAACTTCAAGACAGTGACTCACCTGACAATATACAGTGCCTCCTGACTCGCACCACTGAGTGTTACTCGGACATCAAAAATTGGATGACATACAACAAACTTCAGCTAAATGATGACAAGACAGAAGCTATCCTCATTGGCACCCGTCAGAAACTTTCTCAGCTGCCTCCTCTTTCTCTCCCATTATGTAACACATCATTCCCAATTTCTGATTCAGCTAAAAACCTTGGTGTCTGCATTGACTGTACCCTCTCCATGAACAACTTTGTTTCTCAAACTGCCAGATCTTGCTACTATCATCTCCATCGTATAAGCCTGATCAGGAAGTATCTCTCTGTGGAAACAACTGCAAAACTCGTTCTCTCCTTCATAATGTCTCGCATTGACTATTGCAATTCAATCCTGTCCGGTCTTCCTGCCTCCACCACTCACATCCTACAGCGCATTCAAAACAATGCTGCACGCCTTGTACTCAAAAAGAAAAAAGCTGACCACATATCTCCTCTCCTGGCACAACTTCACTGGCTCCCTGTATCAAAGCGCATACAGTACAAACTAGACACCATGTGCTACAAAAGCCTCAATAACGCAGCCCCCGATTACCTGTCAAGCCTACTTGAGATCTATGTTCCCTCACGTACTCTCCGCTCTGCTTCCGATCCTCTGACTTTTCGCTTTCCACGCACTAAGCTCAATACCTATGGTCCACGAGCCTTCTCTGTTTCTGGTCCGCTCTCCTGGAACAAACTTCCTCTCTCAGTCCGTCAGCAACCTACTTTTGTCTCCTTCAAGTCCGCTCTCAAAACTCACCTTTTCTCCTCTGCATAAAATCCTGACCTCACTCAATCCCCTCTGCAGCCTGTCTCCACTCGGAGGGGAATCACATTGCAATATATAATTGTATATAATATGCTCTCTATAATTTTCCATTGTTTTTATTCTTTCTCCCCATTTATAGCCGTATGTGTGTGTGTGTGTGTGTGTGTGTGTGTGTGTGTGTGTGTGTGTGTGTGTGTGTGCGTGGGTGCGCGCGTGTGTGCGTGCGTGTGTGCGTGCGTGTGTGTGCGTGCGTGCTTGTGTGTGTTTCAGCGCTTAGATTTGATTTTATCAAGATTTTGCGCTATATAAATATTGTATTATTATTATTATTTATTATTATTATTATGATGATGATATGTCCCTACTTTCGTTTTACTTAATGATACGATAAGACTCTTCGTAAGCAGATTTTGTCTAACCTGGACGCCAATATATTTGTCACTGTTTATTTTCTTTTTCATTTGTATATTGAAGCAAGCTTGTGAGATCCATACATAAAACGTCTGGAACTAAAAGCGACGGAGAACAGGTATACACAATATGAAGGAAGCGTTTGAAATGTCGACATCGCTTATACTACCGATGTTTAC
>CM060305.1:141770291-141777791 GCA_030674185.1 Monoplex corrugatus
TCCGTCACTAACTCCTCTTTGTCCTTAGCGAACAGTTTGGACCTGGGGGTTCCTCTGGGAGTTCCTCTGGGTGTGATGCTCTTGCCGCGGGGGCTGTTTTCTAAGCTACCCCCTTTCCCACGGGGGGTATCACGAGGAGTAATTCTGGGGGACAAGGGGCTCAGGAAGGGTAGCTTGTTGGACAGACTCCCCTCAAACCTCACTCGTTTGTTGCGCTTCAGGTCTACCATGGTGACTTCTTTCCGGTGAATGGGTGGTTGGATAATGAAGAGACAGCTGTCCTTATTTTTCCAGAAAACCTTGGAATGGGTGAAAACTATCAGATGGTCTGTATGCGTCTTTAATCAAAGCATACTTTTATAAACAAATATCGGCTGTAGTCTTTTTAATACCACAATGGATTACTATGCCTTCCGTAATAATATTCTGTTTACTTCCTCATTCAACGAGATGGCCGATTTTCTCTGTCACAGATATTTTATTGTGTATGGAGGGTCTGCACAATAAATCTGTAGTCTACAAACGCACAATAAATCTGTAGTCTACAAACGCACAATAAGTCTGTAGTCTACAAACGCACAATGAATCTGTAGTCTACAAAAGCACAATAAATCTGTAGTCTACAAACATGAAAGAAGGGAAACCACTCAAGCGACACTGGCTTCTGTCAATGGTCACCAAGACCTATGTCATGTAAGCTTCAGAACTGTATCAGAGTATAACAGGCTGTTAACATTGCGAAAACTCCACAACGCACTCACACTGGCAATGCTTACTCCTCTTTTCTGTGTAATTTCAACACAACAAAGCAAAATAAAAACCGAAAAAAAAAAACCAACATGAAAGTGATGCTTGCTTCTGACACAGTATCCAAACTGTAACATGTAACCAGGAAACTAACTCCTATGGTAAACCACAACACCACACAACATCGTTTCTGTCCTTATATAGGCTGAGTATGAAAGCAGTGAAGGTGGAAGCTACGGTCACTCGCTGACTGACGTGCACACCACCAGGGCTCTAATAGGTAACCACCACATGACCCACTCTGACATGGTGCTGTGCAGCATGTCACAAGTGCTGCGATACTCTGCAAGAGGTCCGGGCGGTATGACAAACCGTGCTAATCTCACACCTGTGGTGGGGATTTAATCCATAAATTCCTAGCTAACGCCGGCTAATCCTACTCCACAGCAAGTCAAGCGCTCACGATTTCCGTTGGAACCGTTACAGTTGATCAAACAAAAATTGACGCTTATCATGACAGTGCTATTTTTGTAAGACACAAATCTCGACTAGGAATAAGATGTTTCAACAGATATTGTACAGTGTTCACTGTTCTGATATTGTCTTTACGATTCAGACTGCTGGTAGGTGACGGAGAACGACGTTACCAAATACCAAACTTTCACACAAAACGTCTGAAGAACCATACGAACCTTCTGGTCCATCACAATTTTCAATCATCAACGGCACGCCCAAGGCCATGTCAAGACGCCGAGGACACTACCATCATGGAAAGGCGATGATGATGGAGTGGTCACCATCATCCGGACTGCCCTACACCGGACACCAGAAGAAAGACACAAAAGAGGAATCCCCAGAGACACCTGGCAACAAACAGGTGAAAGAGAACTGAAGGCGCTGATTCCCACTGGCGATACACTACAGTAGGATGGCCCAGAACAGACAGGATGTAGGGTTTACATAGCGTTAACAGTCTAACATACTCTGATGCACAAAGAGTGTTCTGAGCTTACAGTTTTTGTGCTTTGTATCTGCTTCTATGCTAGCTGAATGGGTAGCGCAAACTATATGTTAGATTTGAGAAGTTTCACAACATGGGAGATAATTCCTGCGTGACTCTCAAGAGTTATGTCCTTTGGTTGATATTATAAAAATTCTCCCTGCTTCCCTCTTATTTCTTTGGTATACTCTGATGCAGTTATGTAGTTTACTGCTGTCCTAATTGCAGCGGCATAATGGGCAGTAAGTAACAAACAACATTGTCCCCTTGTCTCTGTGTCAGATGATGATTCTAGCCAACGTAACGCAAAATCCCATAGTTATACATTTCTGCTGTCTTTACTGACAAGCAAAAATTTGTTGTGGGACAGATGGTGTCCATGTCCCTTCTTTAAGTTATACATAACATGGCAAGAATTATCGATGATCGTTATTTTGTTTTGAATTCAAAAACTTGTATAAATTCCTGATGATTCTGAACACAACAAATTTATTTGTATGATATAGCTTTCAAAAAAGTATACTACATGCAGATTGGTGAAATCACTCGAAAGACATTGGATAAAAACAAAACTTTTTTCTTAATCCAATCTTCTTTTCTTATCCGTATTAGGCATTTCATGACACCTGGAAGAAAAATTTGAAGAAAACAAATCTCCTGTGAACAGAGAGAACATTCGTAGACCTGTCTAATTGTTAGCCAATGGCGAAATGATCACTTAAAGACAATAATGAAATCACTCTGCAGGACTTTTTCATCTTTTTTTCCAACCGTAAAAATGATATATCGTATTCAAAGATTTTTGTGCTTGTCTTGAAACGGATCATACATTTACAACGAATTTGAGTGCGTCGTCAAGTAGAAGTGTACACAAGATCTGAAGATCCCCCTTCTTTTGGTGACCGAAATTAGAGAACTACGCGTGAGCGTGGGAAGTTGGGGTTTAGAGGAGTTGTGGCGTACGCTTGCGTATTTGTACACTCACGTATTGTGCAAAAACATGCGATATCATTGGACTCCCCAGACTACCACATACAAAACGTACTAAGACATATGGAATCATGCTGACTATATCAACATTACATTCTCTTTTGTTCATTCGTGGGTTTCTTCTTGTGCCAACACGCTGTCAGCAGATCAAGGCTGATGGCGAAACACTCCAGAAGGCAATTAAGCAACCAAAGTAGCCAGCAGAACCATTACCGTAAACACTTATACATATGCACACTTATTAAGTCTAAGGCAATTCAGGAACCAAAGTAGCCAGCAGAACCATTACTGCAAACACTCATACATCTGCACACTTGTTAGATTTCTTTCCTACGTTCCACTAAGTTTGTGGTGTAAACATTATTACACCTGTAGCTTTGACAAAGCCAAAACCTTGTCTTTGTATCACGTCTTGTCATTGTTACGTGGTTTGTTTCATCATGTCACGTTTATTTTCGTAGTTAGTGTTTCTTCTTTGTGATCCTACATTTACGCTCGGAAAAGGCCAGTTGGCCGAAAATTTGCGCCTGTCTTGTCTGGTTGTATTAAATACGCGTTCTGAGGTTTGTTTTTTCGTGTTTTTCTGGTTCCTTAATGGAAATTTGGTCGTGTTGTTGTTGTTTTTTTTCATTCGAGTATGGTTGCGCTTGAAACGGCCAGTCCGTTGGTCAGGTTGAAGGCAGTAGTTTTCATCAAATCATCTCTGTTACATCGCAGCTGTTCCTCCACAGTTGTCCCTTTGGGCCAATGATAGTTTTTTTTACATGTATTTTGTACGGTGGTCAGAATTTTAGATGTTACAATTTGTGCACAGTATTCGGTATTCGTTCTTTAAAAGCATAGTATCACGAAAGAATGACTTAGCTCTTTTATACATAATCTATATTGCATGCATATTTGTAGCTTATGTTATTGCTTCTTTGTTATTATGTTGTGTTCTTTATTGTTTGTGTTTTGCAAATAATGATATATTTCTGTTTCTGTTTGTCGTATTTAGAGTTAATAGTTGAAATGTAACAATGTTATACTGCTATTTCCATTGTGTGTGGGACACGTTTTTTTTTTTCTAGGAATCTGATCATACGCTCGTTTTATCATCAATGCAAGACAATAATGATTCACAACAACTGAGACAAAAAACCACCAACCAACCAAACAACCAACCAACCAAACCAACCAACTAACCAACCAATAACCGAACAACCAACCAACCAACCAACCAATCGACCAACCAACCAACCAACCAGACCAACCAACCAACCAACCAACCACCAACCAACCAACCAACAGCCAACTACCAAATACATAAGGAAAAATAAACAGAATATTTGGCGGGAGGGGATGGCTCAGTGATGAAGCCATGGGTCCAAGATCTGGTGTCCTGAGTTAAATCCCAGACCGCAACACAACACAGCTGTCCTGTTCCCTATCCTTCTTAACGTCCCAGTCATTGTGGTGGTTTCAGTGTTTAAAAAATGTGTTCCCCTCTCCATTTCGTGACCTCATTAGTGCTCAGGATTTTTGCGCAGGTTCCACAAATGTGCTAGACAACTGCCGGCAGATTTAGGTGGAGCACACATGGAACTCTCCGAGTGCCACGATTCCATCTTGAAAACTTTCCAGACTCTGTCTAGCATAAGATAAATATGAATATGTTTCAGAGAGATGCAAACGCGTATCGTTTTTTTTTTGTTTTTTGTTTTTTGTTTTTTTTGTTTTTTTTTTCTTTTCATAAACGGGATGATTTCCAATCTTCCGTTTCTACTTCGTTATCCCCTGATTAACCCCTTCTCTCCCTACTTTGCTTTATTAACTATGCAAATGCTACGAAACCTTCATCTAATTAAGACAAATTCTAAGCTGATGTTAATACGGATTATCTAATCAATAAAGTAATGAATAATAGCATATGCAATCGATAGACAGCTGTATCGGTCCCTTGTAAATTCAATGATCGTGATTAGCTCTGGTAGTGGGTAGATATTAGTTCCAGCCAATCTGGAAAGATTAAAGCTTTATGAGCCTGCTTCCCGGACATGGAGTGTGTGTTTTGTGTGTGTGTATGTGTGTGTAGTGTGTGTGTGTGTGTGTGTTGTGTGTGTGTATGTGTGTGTGTGTGTGTGTGTGTGTGTGTGTGTGTGTGTGTGTGTGTTGTGTGCTGTGTGTGTGTGTTTGAGTGTGTGTGTGTGTGCGTGTGCATGCGTGTGCGTGTGTGTGAGTGAGTGAGTGAGTGAGTGTGTGTGTGTGTGTGTGTGTGTGTGTGTGTGTGTGTGTGTGTGTGTGTGTGTGTGTGTGTTCTTTGATTTGTCTTTTCACTATGAGTGTTATTAGACGGTATGTGAGTGTGTTTGTTTGTGTTTGTGCGTGTGTGTGAGTGTGTGTGTGAGTATGAGTGTGTGTGTGTGTGTGTATGTGTGTGTGTGTATGTGTAAGTGTGTGTGTGTGAGAGTATGAGTGTGTATGTGTGTGTGTGTGTGTGTGAGTTTGTGCGTGTGTGTTGTGTGTGTGTGTGTGTGTGTGTGTGTGTGTGTGTCTGTCTGTCTGTTTGTCTGTCTGTGAATGTGTGTGTAGTTCGTGTTTTGGATCACTTACAAAAGAGAACAGTGAATACTTAAATCCTTGGGTAGGAGGAAGGGGGAAGCCGGATCATCACACAAGTCGGACAACTGACGATAATTATTATTATTTCTTCAATTTTTATACAATTTGAGGCACATGCTCTGTTACTGAATGAGCATGCAGGGCAACCACTGGCATCCTGTGTTGCAGGCATTGTCTTCCCAGTGGTGTTGATACCATATCTGATGATGCTGGCCTTCACAGCATCCTTGCATCGCTTTAGTGCCGAATAATGACATGTCACTGCTGGAAACGGTGAAGCCAAATCAATGGATAGAGATCCTCTCTCCATTCTGTTCCACACAAAATTGTTCATTTTTCTTTTTTGTTCTCTTCTCTCCCTCTCCGTTCTATTCTACACAAATTCGTTTGTTGCTGGGGTTTTTTTTTCCATTCTTTCTTCTTGTCTCTCCTTCTCTGTTCTGATCCACACTAAATCTTTTTTCTTTATGTCTTCTCTTCTCTCCCTCTCCGTTGTGTTGCACACAAAATAGCTCTTTTTCTGTCTTTCTTCTCTTCTCTCCTTCTTTTTTTCCTTTCCGCTTCTACCATCATGAGTGTAGTCGGACTTAGAGCCGACTGTGGGGAGAAGTGCCGTGTGATGTCTTCAAGATCTCCTTTATATCGTCTATGTAGGTCTTCCTTGGTCTGCCTCTCGCTTTTAGTTGTATGCTTGTTGAGCCAGCTGGCTGGGTTGCATTCTTTCAGATGATCAGATCCTTCATTCCCTGCCGATAAACATGATGGTGGAATGGAATTAAACGTACCAGTTTTCTGATCTTCTTCTTGTTGTTGTGGTGGTGATAGGGTTGTTGTTTTTGTTGTTGTTGTTATTATTGTTGTTGTCGTCGTTGTCGTCGTCATTGTTGTCGTTGTTGTTTCAGTTGGAGATGGAGGGTGGGCTGGAGAAGTCGAGATGATGGAAACGATCAATCGGGTCGGTGGGCGGATCGAGGCTACATGTCGTGTCGTGTTGTTTAGCGTTCGGTTTCTGTGACTTGGTTATATGAGTATTTGGTGCAGTTAGCTTGCAGAGGGGACCTGGATGTTTTCATTCGTTTCCACGTTTCCACAGTTTTGATCAGAGGTGAAGGATGGCTGGGGGAGTCAGGGTGATGTGGCGGTAAATTGTGTTGATGGGTGGGGTAGAGACTGTGTATGGTGTTGTTTGGGAGTGACTGTCTGTGATGTGGTCAACTAGGACGTCAACGCGGTCAGTTCATGCTGGAGGTGAGAGACGTGTATTCGTCCGTTTCATTTTTTTTCTGTTTCAGTTCCAATCAGAATGACAAACTGATAAAAAAAATTTAAAAAACATGAAACTCTAAGGTAGGACTTAAAGACTTTTCCAGCACCTAAAGCATACGTGCAAGTTCATGGATTCTGCGATGGTCATATTGGATTTCTCCATCACATGGTAATCAGAGGCGTCAGTGCATTCGGAAAATTTTCCTTGCGCGGGGACAGCTGTGTTGAGAAACTGAAGTTGAAAATGGTGTTAATCTGATTAAATCACGTCTGCTCTTACTGACACTCCTCCTCAAAGACCGTATGTCACAGGCAGTAATTGTGTGCTCTAGGGGGATATCAGAGTCCAGGCCTGGCATTGGTACGTCAAGGTAGAGATGAAGATGGAATTTATAAGCTTGGCTTTTGTTTCAGTAGAAATGTTGTTGTTTTAAGATGGAGGCAGGTGACTGACACTAATTGCTTTCTGGACAAACACACAAAAACATTTACAAATAAACAATCACTGGAGATAATGATTATGCAAGTATGTGTACCCGTTTGAACTTTGAAAGCGTTTGACCTGGACTAACCTCTATATACAGAGAGATTTTTGACAGTGAAAAATATATGTATGTATATATATAGAAACTGCCTTGGTTTTCTGCCAGAGCAAGACGGTAATAGTATTAACGGCATTTCATGGCTAAGCTTTAAGTGGGTTTGGTTCGGCAAGAAATAATTTGTGTTAACATGAGTCCTATCTCTGAAACAGGACAGGTTACATCCCCTTGTTTTGTCCCACCGGCAGTATTGATGCAGTCAGTCGCTTTAGTTCGATATTGAACCTATACGATAAAGGAAATGTGTACCTTTCTGATCTGAAGAGAGAGAGAGAGAGAGAGAGAGAGAGACAG
>CM060305.1:141782791-141810291 GCA_030674185.1 Monoplex corrugatus
AAAACAGTCGTAGTTTCTAACGACAGTAGAGAGAATAAATAATCGCTGCTTCAACAACAACAACAACAACAACAACAACCAAACACTGAACAAACAAATTCACGGCGAAACCGGATAGAATAAAGAAAAGGCATTTTGTGGCTCCATTTCAAGTTTGTTTGTTTTATCCTGTTAACTGGCAAACAAATAAACATATAAACCAACCAACCAGCCAGCCAGCCAACCAACATACACGCAACCAAGCAATCAAGCAAGCCAGCAAACAAATAATCTACTGACCAACCAAGCAATCAACCAATGAACCAAGTAAACGAACGAATGACCAGTCAACCAACCAACCAGCCAATGAACCTACCAACCAACCAACCAACTAGCCGGTCAATCACCCAACGAGCCAACCAACCAACTAACGAACCAATCAGCCAGCCAACCAACCAACAGTACGATACAAACCCAACCCAACCAAACCAAACCCAACCAAACCCCCCCCCCACCAAACCCCCCCCACCAAACCAAACCAAACCAAACCAAACCAAACCAAATCAAACCAAACTCAACCCAATCAACCCAACCCAACCCAACCCAACCAAACCAAACCCAACCAAACCCAACAACCAACCTAACCAAACCAAACCAAACCAACCCAAACCCAACCAAACCAAACCAAACCAAACCAAACTAAATCAACCGAAAATACAAACAAACAAATAAATTAAAAAAAAAAAAAAAAAAAAAAAACATATACAGAGCCTTGCACATAATCGTCATCGGCTGTAGGCAAAAGCTTGATACACAGACGGAAAACGAATGCGATAAGAAACAAACTACAACTAAATAAAGGATACAACAACAACAACAACAACAACAACAAAATCCAGAAATTTAAACAGCTAAATAGACATTTTCATAACATCTACTTTTGTAAATTAAAGACAAAATGAATAAAACAAACAAACAAACAAAAAATAAATAAAAACAGACACGCTAACAAACAACTATGTGCGTGTACACACCCCATTCATACACACACACAAGCAAGCAAGCAGCGCGCACACACACACACACACACACACACACACACACACACACACACACACACACACAAAACAAGCGCACACACACACACACACACACACACACACACACACAGACATACACACACGCTCGCGCGCGCTGCACATATTCTTTCTCCTTGCCTGGCTCGGGGCATAATAGTCAAGGTCATCTGCAGTCTATTATTAGGTAAGGTATTATTAACTCACAACACAGACTGACTTGACCACCTAGCCAGTTAGTCACACGTGTGATAAGAGAACAGAGAAGCCAAAGCCTTATCGAATCGAGGTTGTGTCCAGCAACGCAATCGATAAACGCTGAGATTCTAAAGGCACATCCCAAGATGGTCAAGCCAGCCTACATAATCTTACAAAAATTGAAAGAACAAAACAACTCTTAAATTAATGCAAACCTTATATAGCTGAGAAACATGGCATAGCTTCTAAAACCCACCAGTACTACAATTTATTGACATTGGCAGAGTCTGTCGTATTTACGCCTAAGATCCTAACGACCTCCCACCTAGCAATCTGTTGAACAAATCACTATGCCTCCACGACTTGTAAATGCAACAGATTTCATTACTTTTGTTATACCTTTGTACTAAATGTAAATGTAAGTCTGACCAGTATGCATTCTACGCAATAGGGTACAGTTCGTCACTATTTCTTTTTTGTCCTTCGGTCATTGTCTTGTCTGGTTGTATTAAATAGGGTTTTCTTGAACGCGGGCAGTCACACTTGTTTGGATTGATCATTATGTCATTTATTCTTTACGTCACGCATAGCTTAGTAAACACGTAATCACTATTATGTTCTTCGTCAATGATTTTGTCTACATACTAAATCTGTTCGCGCTTGGAATTTATCTTGAACATGGAATAATATTTAAAACTTTATGGAAGCGTTTGTTAATACACCTCTAGGAACAAGAGCTACTTGGGGTAACATTCATCTTCATCAGGTGCCTTGCCACATGGCGTTGGCGATCATGGCCTTCCATCTGTTTCTATCTCTTGTTGCTTCAAGCATCCTCTTCACCCTCTTTGTCTTCAGCCACTCTGCAAGTCCGTCCAATATCCTCTCAATGGGTCTACCTGGTGCTCTCTTTCCCTCCAGCTTTCTGTTGTGACCAGGTGCTCCAATTCCTCATAAAATGGCCTATAAATGTTGCCTGTCTTTTCCTAATCTTCCTTATGAATGATCTTTTTGTGTCTGCCTCCAACAAGACTGTCTCGTTTGTTTTCTTTTCTGTCCATGGAACTCTCAACATTCTTCCTAGAAACCACATGTCGGCTGCCTCAATCTTGCTCTGGGGTAACATTACCTAACTTAAACTTTCAATGTGTGCCAATTACTATGTTGCTGTTTAGCTGCTGTAGCTAGTTTAAAACAAAAGATCCACCCACGAAGAGCTGAGAAAATCGTGTCCACACATTTTAATTACAGACAGACAGACGGATAGACAGACAGACAGACATCCTCTATCACACACACACACACCCCTTTTCTTTTTTTTTTTTTTTCTTTTTTTTTTAGTCTAAAATCATTTTAGTGAATAGACATTAAATCAAAGACCACCACAGACAGACAGATACACGTCTCTCCGGTCTGCATGAAATAATCTCTCTCTCTCTCTCGCTCGCTCGCTCGCTCGCTCTGTGTGTGTGTGTGTGTGTGTGTGTGTGTGTGTGTGTGTGTGTCTGTCTGTCTGTCTGTCTGTCTCTGTCTCTCTGTCTGTGTCTCACTCTCTCTGTCCCTCTATGTCTCTGTGTCTTTGTCTGTCTGTCTGTCTCTGTCTGTCTGTCTGTCTGTCTCTATCTCTGTCTCCATCTCTGTCTCTGTCTCTGTCTGTCTGTCTGTCTGTCTCTCTTTCTCTCTCTCTCTCTCTCTCTCTCTCTCTCTCTCTCTCTCTCAACAAAAGCGATAGGACAAGAACGTACATTAGAAGGGAAGGAATCCAAGAACAAGAATAACAAGAGGGGGAGGGGACAGGGACGTTCAGTGAACAGACAAGGCCTATATCCGCCTCCTTATGCCGTCCATTCACAACACAACAAGTAGAACACGTCAAAATCATGGAGCTATTACTATGTATGTGATTCAGCATACTTCACTGCAATGTGAGACGACTTCCTGCTGGGTTAATAGCTCTGATCGCAAGCGTGATGACAAACGAAAGAAAAGAAGACTTACCTGAAAGGCCGTTCAAAGCGGCATAATGTGTGAGAGATATCTTAGCGGCGCATAAAACAGATATTATTACATTTTAAGTGCTGTAAAATGATAACCACAAGTCGAAGTTCTTAGAAAATAACTTAACAGACTTACAAACTTCCATAGCGTCATTCGATGGCATTAAACGTGGGGCGCCAAGCTCTAAACCCTTTGACTCCCGCACCCTGTCCACCAGCATCTTACACTGCCAACCAAGCTAGGAAAACAAAAGTTAAACCGTTGATCTCTCACCGTCACAGCTTCTGAAGCGGTGGATAGAGTGGGAATCAA
Organism: Monoplex corrugatus; assembly: GCA_030674185.1. Taxonomy (NCBI): domain Eukaryota; kingdom Metazoa; phylum Mollusca; class Gastropoda; order Littorinimorpha; family Ranellidae; genus Monoplex; species Monoplex corrugatus. The sequence continues at coordinate 141,786,355 of CM060305.1, forward strand.
GGATTAAGTTTTTGCAGTTGGTAGATAGGGTGCGAAAGTCAAAGGGTTAAGACAGGATATAGTGTGAACTTCGGATTAATTGTTTTCTTCTTCTTCTGAGCTCCATAGCGTCATTCGATGGCATTAATTAACATGATTCTGGTTACGAGAAAGGAAATACTGTGAACTCTGTTTCTGTCTCTGTCTCTGTCTTTGTCTCTGTCTCCGTCTCTCTCTGTCTCTGCCTCTCTCTCTCTCTCTCTCTCTCCAAAACTGACATAATATCAACAAACGACAGAAGTCATACAAAACAAACATCCTGTAATATCTGCAATAAGTTTTTTTCTATCCAAAAAATGGCAGCTTAAAACTCTTCCCAACCTGGTGCACTCAGACCTACAAAGGGTTCAGTATTTGACAACGAAAGGGAGATTAATTCTACAGATAAATCAACTCTTTCCATGTAGACACGACAATAGGCAAAAGCGGAGATTAATTCTGCAGATAAATCAATTCTTTGCATACAGACACTAGAATAAGCAAACAAATCTATGGCACTTCAAAGGCCACTTAAGTCCCCTCGCGGACACTCCAAAACACGTACCGATCGCTAAGAAGTGTCGTGGATGGTATTGACATAGAAGACATGGACACAAGGCGTATCACTACACTTCTGTACGAATGCGTCACAAGTCTTGATTTATATCACACTGATTTTAAAAAGTGAATATGGGACAAGACTAGTGATTTGACCCTCGAACTGCAGAAAGCTCTCCAAGAAATGGTTGTTATTCGAACGGAATTTGGAGTTTTGAGTTTGTTCATGAGGGAATGATAGCCGTGGGACAAATCCATATGCGCTCCACACAAATCTGCCAGCAATCCCCTTGATCCTGAACCAAAACTCTATGCATTGACAAGGTCTTGAAATGATGAGGGAGGGAAGGGGGGGGGGGAGAGGACAAGACCTATCAAACATGGACACCATCAGATTGGACCACCATTTAGGTGGGCAGTGTACAGGTCAACGTTTATGTAGAGGCTGGCACTGAACTCGAGACATGAGATCTGGAATCTATGGTTCCATCTAAAGAGTCAGCCAGCCTGAGTATTCAATCCGAACATGTCGTTGCACAGTGACAAAACCACTCTGTCGCCCTCGGCACTCGACGTCCAGTGGTATGTAACTCTGTCACGAGAAAAAGGTTCCGTATAGGTTGAAATCATCGGTACAGTAGGGAACTGGCCCTTTGGACCGTGTCCTAGCTACAGTCTGTCGTCAGTATGTAGGAATGGGCCGTCTTAAGCAGCAACTTTAGTCTTGGGAAGGATAGCGACACTTCATAAACCAAGCCCCACTCTAAGGGGGAAACTTGGAAACCCTTTGATAAGTGATTCAAGTCCCTCATTGACAAAGTGAAGATACGATGAAAGTAGTGTTTGTGTGTGCGTGCGTTTTCTTTCTTTCTTTTTTTTTTCCCCTTTTTTTTAAAGCGTTCCGATGTTTCCTCGGAAGCCGTATTCACATTGTTTTGCCCACACCATGCAGGCAGTGTGTTGCTGCATAGTTTTCATAATCCGTATTTGGTGGGCGTGCGTGCTGGAAATTTTCATGTTTCCATTAGTCACCGGTCACTGACATAACTTACAGAATCTTTAACGTGCATATTTGATGTTGCGCTCGAAAAGGAGGTTTAAACACTGACAGGTTTGCACACATGTTGACGTGGGACGTCGGAAATATCTTCACCCTTTACCCACGGAGTGGATATACCCAGGCAGGATCGAACCTGACCTCCCGATCGGAAACCCAACGTCCTACCCACTTAACCATCGCGGCCGTTTAGTTGTATGAATTCCTTTTGTTCCCACACGGTACGTGCCCGCTACAAGACTGGATGAATAAAGAGGATAAGAACGTTCCTGTCTTAACAGCGATAGGGTCTGAGTTCCATTGTCCCTTTTAAATGGAATCAAGAGAGTTCGTGTACATGCAAGCATTAGCAGGTAGGCTCGTGTGTATGTTGTCCATTTATGCATGTGAGCTGCCAAACCCCTTCCTTTTGCAGGGCCTATGGAAGAATATGTCTTCAGTGATCTGTCTTGTATCCCACAGAAGACCCATGCCAGACGATACAGGAACAGTGTACCCATTCGTCCGTCGAATCGACGGAAGAGTTCATTATCATCGTATTTGATATATGTTTTGTAACGGGCACTGAGACTGAAATTTTGCAGATACATGTGGCCAAGCAAGTGCTTCATCACAACATCATCGTCATCATCAAGATCATAATCATCGTCATTGTCGTCGTCACTTTCGTCGTTATCGTCATCCTCATCATCATTATAGTTTATAAAATTCAACCTCCCCCTTTTTTTTCTAAAATGGAGATTGTTTCATATCGATCAGAGAGGTCTGTATTTCTGCATAAGTCCGTCTGTCTGTCTATCTGTCTGTATGTTTCATCAATATCTTTATTATCATGACTATCGATTTTTTTTCTTATTTTCAGTATCATTGATATCACAGTTGTTATTGCTGCAGTCGTCATACTCCTCTTCCCCATCATCAAGGGCAGAGGATGTACGTGTGGGAAGAGAGAATGCATTAGATCGCCTGGAAAGAAGGATTCCAGTCTGTCTGTCTTTGTCTTTCTGTCTGTCTGTTTGTCTGCCTGTGTCTCTCTGTCCGTCTGTCTGGCTGGCTGTTTCTCTCTGTCTGTGTGTGTGTGTCTCTCTCTCTGTGTCACTGTCACTGTCTCTCTCTTCTTTGTCTCTCTGTTTCTCTGTTCTGTCTGTCATGTCTGTCTCTGTCTCTGTTCTATCTTCTGTCCTGTCTGTCTGTCTCTGTCTCTATCTCTCTCTCTTGCCCCATCTCTGTGCGTTTGTGCGTGTATGCTGTCGTGCGTGTGTGCTTGTACGCCCATGCTCGCACACACAAGTGCGATTCTATATGCTAATGCCTAAAAATGCCCTAAGCTAGGCTGTTTACAGACAGACATTCACTACATATATGTCTGGGACTACAGTCATTATCAGATAATCGTGCACAGTAATTTTGCACCACAACAATCCGTCTTATTGATCGACTGAGTTCCTTCTTCACTGGCAGATGTCTGAGCCACTTTCCGTGGTCGCTGTTATTGTATATGCATGTGCGTGCGTGTGTTTGTGTGTATATGTTTGTGTGAGTGTGTGTGTATGTGTGTGTTTGTTTGCTTGTTTGTTAGTGTGTGTGTGTTTGTTTTTCGTTTGTTTTCTGACAGACCGACAGACGAGCAGACACACAAGCAAACAGATGTTTGTTTGATTGTTTTTTTTGTTTCTTTCTTTTTTTATGAAAAACCGACAGACATGCAGACACACAAGAGAACACAATTTTCAGACTGAAAAAACAGAAATACACACGACTGACAATGACAGAAAAGCCCAGACAGACAGGCACATACGTAAACCATATACAAATGGGCACTTACACACCCACACGCACCACCCCCACCACACCCCACCCACCCACACACACACCACACACACCGATACACAGCACACGTCTCTTTGTGTCGAGTACAATGTCTTTCACACACGTTATCCCACCCGCTAAAACACCCCCCCCCCCTACCCACACCTACACCCCCACACCCTCATACCTATCGCATCCCCACCCTTCCAACACAAACAGGGAGAAAAGAAAACAACTACGTGGGCTTTCACACGCAAAACGTGCCACCCGTTCATTCTTAGCCACACAGGTGGACAGGGTGGGGTGGAGGTCTGTACTCATAAAGTTTGGACAAGGCATGAGACAGAGATACAACAGGGCAAAGCGGTAAGTGCTGCAGACTATTGACCGGAAGGTCGCTGGTTCCAACACCCATCAGTCCTGAAAAAGAAAAAAATCATTGCGGGATTTTTCGGCCCCAAGTAACTTCTACCCAGAGTTGCGCGTGCTATGAGCTCGTTGGGAATACCGACTTTGTCTCAGCCACTTTACGTTGTTGCTTCAATTTCTTTTTCTGATCAGTACTGCAGGTGTCTGTATCTCCCGGTCGATGCCAGGATATTTTTAGGAAATAAGCGTACAGTACAGCCTTTGTCACGCTGTCTCAATCTAAAATGAAACTTCGAAGCATCATCATTATTATCCCCATTTCTATCAGAATTGATGCTTGGGTACATGTATTAAGTGCATTTTTGGCTCTAGAGAAATGAGATATGCGGAAGCAAGTTTAGGTAATTCAGGCCTATTTTTATATGTTTTTAGTGTACTTAGTTATGTTTAAATTTGTTGTTCAGGTATGTTTTTTTAAATCTCCCGTGTGATAAATTGGACAAAGTGGTCAAGGCGAGGGGCATCTCCTTATATCATGTGTGCGAATACATTTATGTGTGCACTTGATTTTCTTCGTCTGTTGAAGTATTGTGTATGTTTTGAAACGATGATAGCCCTGATATAGCTCCACACAGTCGGCTGGGCTTTAAACGAAAATAACAATAACAATCATTATTGCACTGAAAAAACAACAACAAAAAAACGAAAAGCAAAAACATAAACAAAACAACAACAACAACAACAACAACAAAAACCCAGCTGCTCCGGATTCTGGGCTTTCATGCCCTGTTCTAACAATGAGCTCAGTTTCTATGGTTTCAAGGGAGGGATATTGGAGAACCGAAACGAGCGTCGTGGAAATAGCACTGGAGTACTGCAGAAGATGGTGAAGAAGGAAAAACAAAAACAAAACAAAAAAACTCACGAAAATAAACAAATAAAGAAAAATATATAAGATTAAATGAGGCTGACAGAAGACGATCTTTCCGATCAAGTTCCTCCCTTTCTCACTACCGAGAAGCAGATAAAACGTTCACGCACAAAGAGAATCCACAGAAGACTGACAGTTTTAGACCATCCTAAAAAGAATTTAAAGAACTGTTCAAACTCTCTCTCTCTCTCTCTCTCTCTCTCTCTTTCCCTCTGTCTTTCTCTCTGTCTCTGTCTGTCTGTCTCTCTCTCTGTCTGTCTTTCCCTCTGTCTTTCTCTCTGTCTCTGTCTGTCTGTCTCTGTCTGTCTCTTTCTGTATTTCCTTCTCTCTTTCTCTCTTTCTGTCTGTCTGTCTGTCTCTCTCTCTCTCTCTCTCTCTCACACACACACACACACACACACACACACACACACACACACACACACACACACACACACACACACACACACATATATATATATATAAGAGAGGAGAGACACACACACCTTCCCTGTGCGTTTGTGCGTGTATGCTGTCGTGAGAATTCACAAAAATGGGCAGTTCCATACCATCCCAGCACAGCAAGGAAACCATTCATTAGCGATTTTATGTCCTTAATTCGTTTTGTAAAGTGTTTCTGCAAAATAATGCAGTCAAGGAGAAATCCCTTGTGAACGGTGCAGGCGCAAGGAGAATGGAGATAGATAGATAGATAGACAGGCAGACAGACAGACAGGCAGGCAGATAGGCTGACATATACAGAAAGAGAGATAAAAAGGATTGAGAATAACTCTGCTTCGAACGAACAGAAAGAGAAAGACAGAGACGGAGAGACAGACTACTGACAGACATACAGAGAGAGAGACAGAGAGAGAGAGAGAGAGAGAGAGAGAGAGAGAGAGAGAGAGGAGAGAGAGAGAGAGAGAGAGAGAGAGAGAGCAGAAGAACTTAAAGGAAAAAAAGACAGTAAATAACACTGCTTCTAACGACCAGAGAAAGAAAGAAAGATAGACAGAGAGGGAGGGAAGAGAGAGAGAGAGAGAGAGAGAGAGAGAGAGAGAGAGAGAGAGATTCAAACACAGACAAACAGACAGACAGAGATAGGGGAGCATGCGTCTCCATGTGTTTTACAATGTCGACTACCTTCAATAAAAGCGTACAATGATTCGTGCCAAATCAGGGTCTCTGTGACTGTGCAAAACGTCCTTGCAGTAGGTGGAAAAGGAGAAGACAGACTTTCACTGTTTCCTGACCATTACCTTGTTGTACTGACAGAGAAAGTACGATAAGGCCAGAACAGCAAAGGTGTCTTTGTGTTAGTTTTCACTGGACGTCTCGCGTATGACTCGCTGGGTCAGTTAACTTGTTGGTTACAGCGACAGGCTGATAATCCGGGGAGCGTGGGTTCCATCCTCAATTATGACAGCAGGCTGGCTGCCAGGGTCCGTTGACAGGCCATGGACTCTAGATCTGATATCTCAAGTTCAATTCCAGCTTGTAACGTATAAGGCAGCTTTTTCGTTGTGAAGGTGTCACTATTCTGTCAGTATCGGTTTAATATTTTATAGGGGTCTCACTTTCCTTCTACCCCACCCCTGTTTAATTCAAGATCTTGCCAGCACATAAGGTTTTACGCAGGCCGAAGGAGTTTTCCAGATAATTTCTGTCAGATTTGGGGGGAACCCGTGCGATGAATCTTTCTTGTATAAGATATATATTACGATTGAACGTGTACATGTACTTACCATTTGGTTTTATCTCTTAATGATCAATAGACAACATGCATGTTGTCTTTTTTTCTTCTTTTTTTTGTTTTGTTTTGGCCTTTCTCTTTCCTTTGACCGTCTTTTCCCATCTGAGCCTGACTCGATGGGCCTGACTCGAGATAAACTATAAGATATACACCCAAATGCACACACGTATATAGGCTGACATGAGCTCACGCGCGCACACCCCTGTCTTCCCTTTCCCTACACGCACGCGAACGTAAACGCACATACGCGTGACTGTTGCGAGATAAGGAAAATCAGACATCGCCTCAGACATGGACTTTGGTTTTTTTTTGTTTTTTTTGTTGGTTTGTTTTTTGATTTTTTTTTAACACAGAGACGATTTTGTCGTCTTGCAACACGTAGAGTTGTCTAGTAAACATATGGAACGATCTCACTGCGACAATTTCCTCAAGAACTGTTCGCCTACTCTGTCTGGCATAGGATATGATTAATAAGTAGCCTATTGGTAGGCTAAAAGGAGAACAATGTAAAAAACATGGCCGTTCATGGGATTAATGGCCTACTATCCAAATAGACAAAATGAGCAAAAGCTTAAGACACGAATATACTGAATAGAAGTAAAGCTCATTTAAAGGATAAAAGGCAACAGTTCAAGAGGAACAAAGAGTTTGTTTCTGTTTTGACTCGGCAGTGAGAACCAGCCTCTATTATGAGCTCTACTAACATTCTCGTAAAATGTAACTTTGTAAGTGGTCTTTTCTTTCTTGTTTATTATCCTAACATTCTCGTAAAATGTAACTTTATAAGTGGTCTTTTTTTTCTTATTTATTATTTGTTTGTTTGTTTGGTGTTTTACGTCAGCAATCATCTCAGGTGATATGGTCAACTTGGTCAAGTGAGTCAAGGAGAAAAATTAACTAAGAGCAACCGACGATGTCCAATTTTCAATGATTTGGGGGGGGGGGGGGGGTGATAAAGATAATTACGTTTGGCAGCGAACAAGCCAGTAATTATGAACCATGAGGGTTACGTTCAACTTGAGATGTGAGATCTTGAGTCCACAGCTCTATCATGAAAACAGCCATCAAGCCAACAGGGTAGAGTATGTCAACAGTAGCTTCTATTTATGATCATTATATTTTTTCCGCTTTTTCTGGGAGATGCGTGTGAGCACTTTGTTTAGCCCTTATTGTGTTGCTGCACGGGCTGCACACTATGTCATCGTTAGGCGTGCATTCTTGAAGTTATCAAGTTTTCATAGCCAGCCATAGACAATCATGACTTGCATGATGTTCAACATGCATAGTTGATATTGGAGGCAGACACAAGAAGATCATTGATAAGGAACATTACGAAAAGACAAGCAACATTTATAGGCCATTTTATGAGGAAAGGGGATTAGAGCACCTGGTTACAACAGGAAAGCTGGAGGGAAGGAGAACACCAGGTAGGCCCAGGGAGAAAATATTGGACGGACTTGCATGATGGCTGAGGACAGAGAGGGTTGGAGATGTGCTTGCAGCGACAAGGGTTAGATGCATATGGAGGACCATGATCGCCAATGCCATGTGGCAGGGCACTTGATGATGATGATAATGATGATGATGATGATAATGATGATGATAGTTGATATTCTGCATGCGTGTACACACAAAAGGGGTTTAGGCATTGGAAGGTGTGCATACGTGTTGAACTTGGAGATCGGGAAAATTTGCACCCTTTACACGCCAGGTAGAGGTGTCTGGACGAATCGAACCCAGGACCTTCCGACTGGAAGTTCGATGCTTGCCCACTTGACTACAGCGCCCCGTTAGCGTCTATTTAAAGAAGAAGAGAAGAGAGAGAGAGAGAGAGAGAGAGAGAGAGAGAGAGAGAGGAGAGAGAAAGAGAGAGAGAGAGAGAGAAGAGAGAGGAGAAAAGAGGAGAGAGAGAGAGAATGTGACTTTTTTTCTCGACCACAAAAACTGGCCAAGTATATTGTCATGCCTTGGTAACAAACAGAAGACACAATCTAGAAAAAAAGATCTTTGAGACAAATAGTAGCACATAACAATATAATTCAGAAAGAAAGAGAGAAAGAGGAGAAAGACAGAGAAAAGAGAGAGAGAGAGGAGAGAGAGAGAGAGAGACAGAGAGAGAGAGAGAGAGAGAGAGAGAGACAGAGACAGAGACAGAGACAGAGACAGAATTAAAAATCACCAACTCACCCTCATAACTTTGTTGCTCATCTTTCTCGGTCAAAATAAGAAATACCGAGCTTCACAGGGTATCCATGATAGAATGGGTCAAAGCAACTGTGGTTTTATTTCTCGCAGCACTGATCTTATACCATCCTGCTTTTGGAAGAGGAAGAAGGAACACTGAATTTCATACACGTAGGACTGCAACTCAGAATAATCCTTCAAGCTTCATCCACTGTTCTATGGTGACTTTTTCCTCTCTGCGAAACCATTCACAATGAATATTCACATTGCTTTCTTATCTTATGAACACATCAACACTTCAGGCCACCACGACTAAGTCTGTATCTAAAATGAATTCAGCTGATTTTTCTTTTCAACAACATAGCTGACTTGTTTTCTAAGATTGTGATCATCAGAACTTCAAATCTACGCGACAAAAGAAATTCTTCTGAAATAGGTCGAGGTAAATACAGTCAGATGGATCCCTTTACATTTTACAGGAATACAATAATTCAAAGTTCAGCCTTTCACGACATCTTAAATATGATTTTAAAATATGATTCACGATACGTTTCGTCCAGTACTGACCATTGTTCGCTATCAGTGCTGTAAACACAAAACTAGTGACTAAAACTTCAGGTTTGAATGTCTTATTTTCTCTTTGAACTAATTGATTTACGATAAAAATCGTTCACTTTCTGCAAGGCTATGAACACCAACACTTCGAGCAGCGTTCTGAGAACACAGAGACTGTTTAGACAGGTTTATAATCCGAAATTCAATCTTGCCTCAGGGTGTCATTGTGAACCCCGCGTCCCGTGCGCTGCAAAGATCGAAATTCAATCGTCCACCCGATCCCTCTCACCATAGCGCATAAAGAACGACACGAGACTTGTCTCGCTTGTCAGCTCTATCAGCCACGCTGATTGGGTCTTGGCTGGGAGTAGCGCGTGTCTGTTTTGCATGATAAGGATCCTTACTGTATTGCAGCCTGCTCTGACTTGGCCAGTCTTGTGTTTGGAAATGATTTAGGCTATACGAAGTTTAGAGTGCATGAAGATTGAATAATCTATTTACTCACTGTATTTCTTTGTTTTGTTTGTTTGTTTGTTTCTATCTATCTATCTATCTATCTATCTATCTATCTATCTATCTATCTATCTTTCTTTCTTTCTTTCTTTCTTTCGTTTTTAACTCTCCCTTTCTTTCTTCTTCTTTTTTTTAATGAAAACATCACATATCGACCAGAGAGAAAGGTCTGTCTGCCAGTCTGTCTGTGTGTATGTATGTATGTAAGTCTGTGACACAAACGTGTTACCAATATTTTCTTAGTTGTTTATATAAATGGATACAGAGGTTTGGAGGGCAAGGTGTCAAAGTCATGGTCACATCTGCCATATAAACCAAACGTCCAAAATTTAGCATTTTCTCAATATAGAAATTCTTTCTTCACCGTCGTGACAATCTACCATTGTTCTTGCTTCACGTCAAGTTTTTTTTCGTCTGGTGTTTCTTCGAGGTAACAATGACCTTAAAAAGATCAAAATCTGGATTTCCTGTCATGATCTATTTGTTAACGCTTTCACTCCTTCACCCAATCTACTAGCATCCTGCATTGTCAGGCATGACAGCAAAGTAAAAATTTAACACTTTCATTCCCTCACCCTGTCCACCGTACTTCCTTGCAGGAAGCTGGTTGATAGGGTGGGACAGTGAAAGGGTTAAGTTTTTGTGGCTTGTGGACAGGGTGCGGTAGTGAAAGGGTTAAAAGAAAGAAGATTGCTGGAATGACTTGACCATCTCGGTGTTATTTCTTCGCGATTTTCCGTGTCGCGCTTTATTGGTGTTGATCTCACACCGTCATACACAGGAACGAACACATCACCAAGAACCAGAAAAACATGAAAATAGAATCAGAACGCGTATTTAATACAACAAGACAAGATAGGTGCAAATTTTCCGCCAACTGGCCTTTGTCAAGCGTAAACGTAAGATAACAAACGAACAAACACCAAATACAAACTCATCATCATCATCAGGTGCCCTGCCGCATGGCGTTGGCGATCATGGACTTCCATTTGTCCCTATCTCTCGTTGCCCCTAGCATCTCCCCCACCCTCCTCATCCCCAGCCACTCTGCAAGTCCGTCCAGCATTTTCTCCCTGGGTCTACCTGGTGCTCTCTTTCCCTCCAGCTTTTCCGTTGTGACCAGGTGCTCCAAATCCCCCTTCCTCATAAAATGGCCTATAAATGTTGGCTGTCTTTTCCTAATCTTCCTTATGAGTGATCTACTTGTGTCTGCCTCCATCAAGGCTGTCTCGTTGTTTTCTTTGCTGTCCATGGAACTCTCAACATTTTTCTTAGAAACCACATGTCGGCTGCCTCAATCTTGTTCTGGCTTTGTTTGTTGACTGTCCACGCCTCACATCCGTACAACAGTATTGGTTCTATACAACATTCAATAACTCTCTTCCTGATCTTAATTGATAGGCATTTGTTGGTAAGAATGCTTGTCATCTTCGTGAATGCTGTTTTGGCTTGGCCGATTCTGCTTGCTATTTCTGATGTGCATCTGCCGTCTGATGAAATGATCGTTCCCAGGTATCTGAATTTATCAACCTGTGTCAAGGTTGTGCCATTTGCTGTTACTTTGCATGAGGGGATTTCATGTTTTTTACTGATCACCATGACTTCAGTCTTCCTGCTGTTTAGTTCCAGTCCCTTACCTTTGCTTTCTATTTCTAGTATATTCACAAGGTTTTGTAGGTCCCTTTCATTTTCTGCAATTAGCACGGTTTCATCTGCGTATCGAATGTTGTTTATCATTTTCCCTCCAACCTTTAATCCAGGGTCTTCTTCTAGGTTTCTCATGATGTTTTCGCTGTAAAGTGAAAACAGATCTGGTGACAAAACACAACCCTGTCTGACTCCTCTTTTGATGTTTTGGAAAGAGCTGTCATCGTTTTCTATTCTCATTGCAGCTGTTTGTTCCCATTTCATATTTCTGATTATTCGTAGATCTTTTCCATCAACATTGAGTCTCTCCAGTTGGTTGATCAATTCATCATGTCTTACCCGATCGAAAGCCTCAAGGAGTCAAACCATTTGATATCAACAAATACAAATAGTAGGAGAAAAAGACAAACTTCCCTGCTGCTTCGTCCAGTGGAAGAAAAGGACCAAAAAAATGGACCAAACCCAAATTCACTGTATGTCCCAGTGCCAGGAAGCCTGTGAGAGTCAGCAATATTATGCTCCTGTAAGACCACCCACCAGAGGACACTGTGGGGTCGGAACGAAAAAAGCTCTGATGGAGTGGCCCAGTTAGTTAGGGCACTTGTCTAAGAAGCGAAATGTCCACAGTTCAATCTATGGTCAGACAGACATTTTCTTCCTCACTCCATTCAGTAGATGTTGGCTGGTGGTCTGGGTACTAATCTTTGGAATGAGACGTTAAAGATCCCATGGCAGCGAGTTGGCCCTAGCAAAATTTGGCAGCGAAAAAAGCTCCACTTTTATAGGTAAACAAACATACATGCATACAGGGTAAAAAAGAAGAAAAAAAAGTTGGCGCCGCACTATGGTGGTATGGTTTCCATAGGGAAAGCAATCTGTATTTTACACAGGGGAGGAGAGGGGACACATTCAGAGAACAAAAACAATTCAATCCAATCAAGTGTAACCCAAAACAGCGAGAACGATAAATACAGAGGTAGGGAGCAAACATTTGTTTGAGTTTTGAAGGAACGCTTATGGACGACATCGAGTGAAGTGTTATAACAAAGGTAGCTGGTTTTCCCGTTTGCCAGTTGGTAAGGGTGTCTGATGCACATTTGGCTTTTGTGGGGCTGGTTCTGTTCTGTAGGATAATCCACAACGGGCCTCGTGGCCTATCCCGTGGTTAGTTCGTTTTGATACAAAACATAGCGACGCACGCAAACTCCCTATTCCACCCTCATACACACACACACGCACACAGACACACAGACACGCACACACACACACACGCCACACACATACTCACCACACACACACACACACACACACACACACACACACATATATACAAAAACGCAGGCGAGCGTGTTACAGGTGGGATAATCTGCACGTGAACTACTTGTCTCTCGCGGACTTGAGGTTTTCCGTGAATTTGAAAGTTTTGATCTGTTGGCTAGTGAGCTTTCAATCACGTTTTAGCTTTGCCATGACCGGTGCACGCAGGGAAAGGAAAGACTCACCAGTCGGCCATTTTCTTCATTTACTCATTTTGTGAAAGTTCCATTTGTTTATTACGCCATGCTGCAGAATCTATGGTTTGTTGAAATGGTTCGAGGTAAAAGCCAAATCAACAAATATGTCGGCTACTGAGAACTTTTGACACGGTAAGCATTTTGCCTCACTTTGCGCTACGTTGTAAACGCTGAATACCTACCGTTTTTTTTTAAATTTGTACGCGGGCCAGTTGGTTCTGTGGACTGTTGTCAGAGTAGCGGACTCAAGTGATATCTCGGGTTCAGTCCCAGCCGGTGGCACAAAGGCCGGTTTTCTGCTCATCTTAATTTTTAAGTAGTTCTGTGGTGTTGACCTACGTCACGTAGTGTTCCATAGATATCTTTCCTTTCCCCATCTCAGATTTTGCCATTGCTTGGGTTTTGCACAGGTTAAAGGAATCTGATGAAATAAGTGCTTTCCGATTTGGGTGGAGCGCATACCGAATTGTCCGAGTGGGATGGAGTTCTCTTGAACACTCCAAACTCTATGAAAATGTTATCCGTCTAGGATGCGAGAAACTTGGGCTACCCCCATGGGGGGGGGCTGCCAGTTTGTCACAGGCCCAGTTTGTCACAGGCCCAGTTTGTCACAGTGGGTAGACTACTTGCTACCTCCATGCTACCCTACCCTATCTTCGGCCTGCACCAAGTGTAGGCTTGGGCGGGTTCGAAACCGGGTTCGAATTGGTGGTGTACAGATAGTCCCTCTAAAATGTCAGTTCAGCTTGTGTTGTTCAAAATTTCTTCCTTTTTGTATGCAAATCAAAGCAAATTACTCTGTAAAAATTTCAACAATGAATGTTCTTTGGTTAAAAACAATTGAAAAATAAAATTCTATTCATACAATCAATCAATCATTCATTTACTGTTTTTGAGAGTGTCAGTGATAACTTCCATCATGCAGGGCACAGTCGAGGGTGGGCGCAAGCGAGGACGACAAAGAAAGAGCTGGTTCGACAACATCAAAGAGTGGACGGATATGACCCAGACCCTGCCAGACGCTCTTGGTGCAGGCCGAAGATAGAGTGACAAACTGGGCCTGTGACAAACTGGGCCTGTGACAAACTGGCATGCTTCCCCATGGGGATGTCGGGGGCTCTTTCAGTATAAATATCCCCACCTTCTGGAAAATGTGTGCTAGAAATTTCCTCTTTTCTGTCGCATTTTTTCCCTGATCATTTGCTTTGTCATTTCTTTCTATCATTTTCTGCCTTGCTGATCCATTCACCTGTATGAGTTCGGTAAAACCTTACCTATTTTCTCTTAGACTTAGGACTGATAATTGGGTACATGGATTAAGTGCATTTTTGGCTGTAGGAAAGTGATATACGAAAGCAGTTTTAGGTAATTTGAGCCTGTTTTTATGTATGTTCTTTCCCCCGTGAGAATATCGGGGGTTATTTGAATATTTCAGCATAAATACATGTAGTATCCCCATCTTCTGGAAGTTCTGTGCTAGACATTTCTTTTTTTGTCACTTTGTTTCTGCCTTGTTCCTTTGCTATCATTTCTTGCTATCATTTTCTGCCTTGTTGGCCATTCACCTGCGTGTGTTCGATGAAGTCTTATGTACTTTTTCTCAGGATTGATAATTGGGCACATGTAATAAGTGCATTTTTGGCTCTAGGGAGATATGTGGAAGCAAGTTTATGTAATATAGGCGTGTTTTTGTATATGTTTGGTGTCCTTATGTATGCTTAAAGATGTATTCAGTTATCTTTTAAATCTGTGCGATCAATTGGACGCAGTGGTCAATGCCAGGGGCTTCTCCTTAGATTGTGTGCGAGTGCATTGATTGTATACTTAATTTTCTGTAAATTTTTTTTTGTCCCGTTGAAGTATTGTGTATGTTTTGAAACGATTATAACCCTGATATGGCAAGAAAACACCTGGCGAAATTCTGTAGGGAAAAAATCCACTTAGGTACACAAAAATATACGCATACAAAAAAACAAAAAAACAAAAAACAAAAACAAAAAACAAACGAACAAACAAACAAACAAAACCGAAACAGAAAAAAACTGGATGGGACGGCACTATGGCAGCGTGCTTTTCCTGGGAAGAGCGGCCCTCAAGTTGCTCGAAACAAATGTTGGGACCACCACCACCACCACCACCAACTTCAAAATAAAATCAAACCCAGTTCAGTAAGTCCACCGGCTGCACCAATATCCAGAACAATGAACCCTTTTTCAATCCCAGGCACAACACACATACACGCGCACGCACACACACACATACGCGCGCACACGCACACATACGCGCGCACACGCACATACGCGCGCACACGCACGCGCACACACACGCGCGCACACGCACGCACACATACAAACACGCGTACGCGCACACACACGCGCGTGCACACACACACACGCGTGCACACACACACACACGCATTTGCACACACACACACACACGCATTTGCACACACACACGCATTTGCACACACACACACACACATACACATACACACACACACACACACACGCACACACGGCCAGACAACTGGGAATCGCAGTCATTCTGTTGCATGTTTTAACGAAAGTCCTTGTGTCTGCAGGAAGACGACAGCGACTGTGATCCTCCTGCTTTGTGCCTTTAGTGGACTAGAAGACACCCGGCCTCGCACACCCAAGACAGCACACAGCGTCACGTTTAGTCCCCTTACTGCCTGATGGATCTCACCTGACCTTCAGCTGTCCGGGTAAGTGACCAGATTCTTCTTTGTGTCTCACTTTATGCCTAGTTCTTTTGATTTGTCATTTTTTTCCTTATCAATTTCTGCCTTCCTAGTCCATTCACCTGTATGTATTTGATAAAGTCTTACGTACTTTTTCTTAAGATTGACACTTGTGTACAAGTGGTAATTGCATTTTTGGCTCTAGGGAAATGAGATATGCGGCAGAAATGTTAGGTAATTTAGGCCCATTTTTACATGTCTTAGTGTTCTTAGTTATGTTTCAGTTTTTCAGATCTTTTATAAATCCTTAAGTTAGACGGAGTGGTCAACTCCAGGGACATCTCCCTAAGAGTATGTGCGCGAATGCATTGATATGAGCACTTTTCTTTTCCTTTTTTACCTGTTGAAGTACTGTATGTTTTGAAAAGGTTATAGCCTTGATATGGCTCTACGAAGTCGGCTGGGCTTTAAACAAAAACAATAATGACCAGATCAAAATTTTGAACTGGGAAGGGAAAGGGAGGGGGGCTGCAAGGAGGGGTGGTGCGGGAGGGCGGTAGTGAGGTGCAGAGCAGTTCAAAAAGGCGCAACGCTAGTAAGCGCCATTGGAAAAGGGCGCATTTTGTATATCAATTAGAGGCATTTTCATAGAAGGCGCTCACGAGTATCTTTAATTTTAATTAAAATGAGCGCGCGTGGTTGAAGCTGTCTTCACCCTAATCCTTGCTGGGTTGCCACCAGTGAGACCAGAAAGGTGTCTGAAGCTGCAGCAGATAGAAACCCTGACAACGGAATATGAAACTGGCGAAGTCACAAGGTAAGATTTCATCGCTGGTATGATCAGGAAAAAAACTAACTGTATTGCTGTAGTCTTATCACTCGCCCAGATTGCATTTGCATGGTAAAACTGACAAACGATTTCTGCAGAGACGGTTGTTTCGTCTTGTGAAATAGTTCAGTTCGCACACATATCTACCGCGTGTGTGTGTGTGTGTGTGTGTGTGTGTGTGTGTGTGTGTTGTGTGTGTGTGTGTGTGTGTTTGTGTAAGTGTAAGAGAGAGAGAGAGAGAGAGAGAGAGAGAGAGAATGGAATTTCCGTCTAAATACACAATTCCGTATTTTTGAAAGCCCCACAGGCCGTTCTCGTGAATCGTGCAAATCCTTTGAGAAAATTTGAGGTCATCAGCTTGATGAGTCATGTAACAAAAATCCTTTTAAGAATGAGGACAAGGAACAGAATCAAAAGAAAAATAGCAGAATAGTGTGGATTTGTGGAAGGAAAAGAACTATTAATGCCATATACATGGTAGAGAGATCAGTCGAGTTGAATAAGGATTTATATTTATGCTTTGTTGATTATTCCAAGGCTTTCGGACTTAACAAGGTGGCTGAGGACAGAGGGTGGAAGATGTGCTTGCAGCGACAAGGGATAGATGCATATGGAGGGCCATGATTGCCAACGCCATGAGGCAGGGCACATGATGATGATGGGCTTGGTTTCTGTTCTGTTTGAGGATTTGCGTTCACTCGATGTTCTCCTGAACAGAGCGACCACGCGTTAAAGTGATGGGAATCGTGTTTTGGAAGCTTGCTGATGACGAAAAGACGCTTGTTCGTGATATTGATAAAAAGCTGGTGGTATAAAAACTGTTGGAATTTTAACTGGCTTGAAGAAAACAAAAAACGGGATAGCGTGGAAGGAAGACAGAAGAGAAATGAAATTAGAGGTTCGAAACTATCACGAAGATCGACAAATTGGGCAAAGTATTGTTGCATTGGTGATTTCATGAACTATGCATCAAATGGCAAAAAGGTGCTGATAAATCACATCAAGACTGAGAAGAAGCAAGTTCTTCCCTGACAAAGAACTGAGGCGCTGAATGAGTCGGTTGTACAGGGAAAAAGGCTTCTGTTGCTCTTAGATCATCTGCACTACTTGGATGAAATGTTTGTGTGAATTAACTGATCGGAAAAGGCAGTACGACTGCAAGCCATTATATTTTGTATCTTTACTTTGGTTAGAGAATGAGTTTTTTAAAACTATTTTCATGCGACGTTTTAAGCTTTAGAGATCAAGGAGGCTTGAAGCTGTTTAAACTTCCACTACTGTTGTGACTTAGTTTTCTTGACTGTCTTTTTTATGATAAAGGTCTGCAAGTTACCTTTTTGTCCATTGTTCTAAAACTGAAATAAAACAAGGAAATATCTTCCACGTATATCAAATCAAGTGAATGAAATGCGTTTATACAAACAGAGCACCCTGATATACAGGTAATGTAGCTTACTAGCCTGCAAAGAATAAGACTACACATCAGGCTGAGAGTATGAGTTGAAATTTGACTGTAATTGCACAGATGATATTGGAGACTTGTATAAACTAATCCTTTCCATACATATTTGATTCAACACTGTTCTCATTGATATATGATATGCAAGGAGAGACCACAGTTTGCCTCTTAAAACAGTGAAAAATCTTCTCCTTCGGGGGGGGGGGGGGGGGCTCGGGGGGCAGCCCCCCCCAACAGAGACGTCGCCCCAGCACCCCAGCCTACATTTCTGTCTTTTTGATAATTTGCCATTTCCATCTGATATATAAAATCACGCATAGGTTACCTGTGTACATTAATGCCTATATGCCATATATACACAGACATATACATCCATATAAACCATCATACATTATTGTTTCAGTGTAACATGACTTGCATTACACTGATCTGTTCTAATTACAATGCACATAAAGTAATCACACACACACACACACACTCTCACACACACACACACACACACACACACACACACACACACACACACACACACACACACACACACACACACACACACACACACACACACACACCACAAAAGCGCGCGCACACATATACATATACACATACATCACACGAACCCGCCTACCCATGTATACGTACTGGGTTGGGGTTAGGGTACTTCTAAAGGAACACTGTTTATTGAGAACAGTCTGTTTACATTTAGGACAGTAGTCTGTCAAGTCAATTCATAACCTCAATTAATCACTGTGGTGTTATTCAGCACTTTAGTGATACATTGAAGGATCAGAGTCGGGCAAAATTGCTTATTTGCTCAGTTTATTTGTTGGAAGAACTCAGCAATTTGTGTCGGAGGCATTTAGGAGACTACGGCCTAGAATGATAATTTTAAGTTATTACTCTCATCAGTTTGCCCTGATATGGCTCTAGTAGTCGGCTGGGCTATAAGCTATATGAACTTGAACTTGGTTGTTTTTGACGTGGTGTTAGCCCTGATATGGCTCTAGTAGTCGGCTGGGCTATAAGCTATATGAACTTGGTTGTTTTTGACGTGGTGTTAGCCCTGATATGGCTCTAGTAGTCGGCTGGGCTATAAGCTATATGAACTTGGTGGTTTTTGACATGGTGTTAGCCCTGATATGGCTCTAGTAGTCGGCTGGGCTATAAGCTATATGAACTTGGTGGTTTTTGACATGGTGTTAGCCCTGATATGGCTCTAGTAGTCGGCTGGGCTATAAGCTATATGAACTTGGTGGTTTTGACGTGGTGTTAGCCCTGATATGGCTCTAGTAGTCGGCTGGGCTATAAGCTATATGAACTTGGTGGTTTTTGACATGGTGTTAGCCCTGATATGGCTCTAGTAGTCGGCTGGCTATAAGCTATATGAACTTGGTGGTTTTTGACATGGTGTTAGCCCTGATATGGCTCTAGTAGTCAGCTGGGCTATAAGCAGAATGAATTTTGAACTTGGGTGTCGTTTTTGATGTGGTGTTAGGCCTGATATTGCTCTAGTAGTCAGCTGGCTGTAAGCAATATGCATTTGGAACATGGAAGAACCAGAGCTAGTAATTTTGTCATGTGGATATTTGGCCTCAAGAATCATGTTAACGAAGTTCTCTGTGGGACGTATTATTTTTGTATGGACAGCCAACTGACTCTTTCGCCAATATCGTTCAGTTGGACACTGCTTTAATTTTTGTTTTAGTACATTAAATATTGGTAGAGCTGTGGCTGTCATCTGTTTGATGTTGAATGGGACACCAGAAGGTTATCAGTGTTAATGGGTGTAGTTCCGTGAGATCACCACTGCTATTGACATGGGAATCGGTGGAAATTCGATCTGCGATTTGTTCAACATGTTTTGGTCTTTTATCGGCAAAAAGACAAGAGTATCGCCGAGATGGTGACAAGATCCAACGTCCATTTTTTTCGAACATCTTTGTGGGTTTTTTTCCTGTTTGACTTGTCAAAGCTGTAATTATGCAATACAGGCAATACAGCATGGTTAATTACCCAAAACGGAGAGTAGAGTCAGTCCTGACTAAACAATGACTTTATTAACAAAATGACATTAGGGCGAACCAATAGTGACCACCATATAGAAGCGAGAAAGGACAAGATTTGAACCCTGATTTAACCACACCACACAGGTCAAACTACATGGAATTAAAGACCTTTTAAAAATGGTTTACTTGGGATAAAACATTTGCATTTTCTTTTGTAAAGACAGTGTTGTCGGTATGAGATTCGCTGTGTTAACATATAAAAGTTTCCAAGAAATAACCATTATTTTCATGCGAATCTGTTTTTCTTAATTTTTTACCTTTTTCTATTTTTGTTTTATTTGTCGAAAAGCACTTTTGTTGACTTGGAAATTAAGTCGTGCGCACGCTTGTGTGTGTGCATGCGCGCACATGAGAATGTAGTTGTGGTGTGGTGTGTGTGTGTGTGTGTGTGTGTGTGTGTGGTGTGTGTGTGTGTGTGTGCGCGCGCGCGCGCGCGCGCGCGCGTGCATGTGTGTATTGATAATGCCCGTGTGTTTGTTGTACGTGGTCTTTTTTCTCCTGTTGGAGGTACTCGCTTCAAATGAATATTTTTGATCCAGACATATCATCATAGCCCTGATATGGCTCTACGCAGTCGGCTGGGCTTCAAGCGACAATAAGAATGAATACGACATATCATCTGGGTGGTCCACATGTAATATAGAGCTATTTTACCATGTATGGAAAAGTTCCTATGAAATAACCATTGCTGTTGACATGCGGCTGTGTGCTTACTTTTATTTGTTGTTATTGTTGTAAGAAAGAAAAGGTTAACATGTAGAGTGAAATCCAAAACAGGAACCAGAAAACAAAAAAAAACAAAAACAAAAACAAAAACAAAACAAAACAAAAAAAACAAACACGGAAATAGAATCAGAACTCGTATTTAATACAAGACAAGACGGCGGCGCAATTTTTCGGCCAACTGGCCTTTGTCAGGCGTAGACATAAGAGCACAAACGAACAAACACCAAATACAAAAATGAGGAGAAAAAGTCTGAAACTTCCCCTTGCTTCGTCCAGTGTGTGTACGCGCACGTGCGCGCGCGTGTGTGTTGTGTATGTGTGTGTGCGAGTGCGTGTATGAGTGTGTGTGTGTGTCTGTATGTGAGAGAGCTAGAGAGAGAGAGTGTGAGAGAGAGACTCAGAGAGCGAGAGAGAGACTCAGAGAGAGCGAGAGAGAGACTCAGAGAGAGCGAGAGAGAGACTCAGAGAGAGCGAGAGAGTGAGTGTATGTGTGTTTGTGTGTGTGCATGCATGCGTGTGCATATGCATGTATGTGTGCGTGCGTGTGTGTGCCCGCACGTGTGTGTGGGTCCCTGAGATGACGTCGGTTATGATCTGTTTTTATGAAACGTGTTTTTTTTTTTTTTCAGTCCATGAGATTGAATTGACCTGACTTTAGTATCCATTGTCCGTTTTGAAAATAATTGCTTAATAGCGGTTATTTTCAAAATGGATGTTGGCTACTAACAGCATGTCAGCATGTCAGTACAACAGTGAATCATGACTGCCCTCTAAAGGGAAGAAAGGAAGGACAGATTTGAACCTTATAAGATAACCACTACATTTAAATTGCCATAGGATCAGTGACTGACATGGAAGTAATATTTTCATTATTTACATTTTCATTTTTTTCTTTTTTGTCTTTTCCATCTTTTTCTTTCATTGACATAGAGATACATAGAGATCAGCAGTGTGGTCCACATGTGATACAGCTCTGATCTGTTATGTATAAAAGTCGCTGTGAAATAGCCATTGCTGTTGACAGGCGACTGTGTTTGTGTTCCACAGAGGACTGTTTCTCGTCTTCCATCGCTAAATTACCATATGAGAGTGACTGACATGGGACTAGTATTTTCATAATGTTATTTTTTACAGAGATCGTCAGTGCTCTGTTATGAACAAAAGTCGCTATGAAATAACCATTGTTGTTGACGGACGACTGTGTGTTTCTTGTTTTTTTGTGTTTTTCCAGTTGTAAAGTACTTTTATCGAATGTGAAGAGGGGGAGAGAGAGAGAGAGAGAGAGAGAGGAGAGAGAGAGAGAGGAGAGTGTGTGTGTGTGTGTGTGGTGTGTGTGTGTGTGCGCGCGCGCGCGCATGTAGATGTACGAGCGTGTAGTTGGTAAGTATGCGTGTGAGTGTATGCATGTATGTGGGTAAGAGTGTGTGTGTGTGTGTGTGCATGTGTGCGTGTGTGCATGTGCGTTCCGAGGATATGATTGGAAAGCATGTGTACACGTGTGTGCGCGCGTGTATGGGCGCATGTGAATGAGCGTGTGCGCACGCGCACACGTTCGTGTGTATGAGTGTGCTTCTGAGTGTGTGTAGTTGCTAAGATGTGTGTGTGTGTGTGTGTGTGTGTGGTGTGTGTGTGGTGTGTGTGTGTGTCGTGCGTTGTGTGTGTGTTGCGTGTGTGTGTGTGTGTGTTCTGCGCGTGTGTGTGGTGGATGGGTCGGTGTATTGTGATATAACCGTAATGAACATGGAGTGAACGTCAAGATGTGATTAAACATCTTTTAGTAAGTTAATCATTCATTTTTTCCCGATAGTCACTGACTTGAAGTACAGTAAAGATCTAAATCTGTTTTTGTGTGTGTGGGCGTGCGTTTCTTTCTTTTAATGTTTGATAATAGTTTCCTATGTGTGTCAGTGCCTGTGTACATGTGCTTGTTTGTGTGCGCGAACGTGCGCGCGCATACATTGTTTGTGTGTTGTGTGTGTGTGTGTGTGTGTGTGTGTGTTCCTGAGATGGAAGTTGGGTTACGATCCGTTTTTATGAAGTTTTTTTTCTTATTTTTAATTCAGGAGATTGAATTGACCTGACGTTAGTATCCATTGTCTGTTTGAAAATAACCATTGCTTGATAGTAAGAAATGTTTGTTTTCAAAATGGATGTTGGCTACTAACAGCATGTCAAAATAGTGAATCATGACCGTCCCCTATAGGGAAGAAAGGAAAGACAGATCTAAATCTTAAGGTAACCACAAGAACATTGTCGTTCACAGGGAATTACGTTTTTCTTCCCTATTCAAATTGCCCTAGGATCAATGACTGACATGGAGTAATATTTTAATCGTTTATATTTTCATTTTTTTTACATAGAGAACTGCAGTGTGGTCCACATGTGATATAGCTCTGATTTGTTATGTGTAAAAGTCGCTGTGAAATAACCATTGCTGTTGACAGGCGACTATGTGATTGTGTTTCACATGGGATTAAGAGTTTCTCTGCCCTCGTTAAATTGCCATAGGATCAATGATTGACATGGAATTATTATTTTCATAATTTTTTTTTCATTTTTTTATGACAAGAGATCACCAGTACCTCTGTTATTATGTAAAAACGTCGCTTTGAAATTACCATTGCTGTTGACATGCGACTGTGTGTTTCCGGTTTTTTTATTTTTTTATTTTTTTTATTTTATGAGATAAAGGTTAACAAGCGGAGTGAAGTGCGTGTGCGCACGTGCGCGCGCGCGTGTGTTGTACGTGCGTGTTTGTGCGTGTGTGTGTGTTGTGTGTGGTGTGTGTGTGTGTGTGTGTGTGTGTGTGTGTGTGCGTGTTCCTCAGATAAAATCAGGTTATGATATGTTTTTAGGAAACAGGTTTTTTTCTCGTTATTTTTAATTCAGATTGAATTGACCTGACGTTAGTATCCATTGTCTGTTTTGAAAATAAACCATTACTTAATAGTAAGAAAGTTTACTTTGAAAATGGATGTTGGCTACTAACACATGTCAGTTAAGCGGAGTGAATCATGACTGTCCTTTATTGGGAAGAAAGGACAGATTTAAACCTTCGGATGACCACTACATTACCACTGTTTTTAACAGGGGATTAAGGTGTTTTTTTGCCCATTTAAATTGTCATAGGAGTAATATTTTCATTATTCGCATTTTCATTTTCATTGATTTTCTATTTTTGGTCGTTTCTTTTGTTTTTCTTTTCTTTTTTTATTTTGTTTGTTTTTGTTTTTTGGACATAGCAATAACCAGTGTGGACCACATGTGAT
>CM060305.1:141820291-141882791 GCA_030674185.1 Monoplex corrugatus
TTCTTTTAACAGCTCGCCAGTGTGGTCTTTTGTAGTGGTTATAGCCCTGATATGGCTCTACGCTGTCGGCTGGGCTTTAGATAATAATAACAATAACCAGTTTTGTCCACATGTGATTTAGTTCTGTGGTATGTGTAAAAGTCGCTATGTGACAACCACCACGGTTGACATGCGACTGTTTCCTTTTATTTTCTTGTTCTTTTATAAAGTGAGAAAGCACTTTTCCTGAATGTGGAGTGAAGAGACTGAGCGTGCACTCGTGCTAGCGTGTGTGCGTATGTGTATGTGTGCGTGTGTGCGTGCGTGTGTGTATATGTATGTGTGTGTGTAACTATGTGTGTATCTGTGTGTGTGTGTGTGCATTCGTATATGTATGTGCTTGTGTGTACGTGTGTGTGTGCGTGTGTGTGTGTGCGTGCGTGTGTGTATTTGTGTGTGTGTGTGCGCGTGCGTGTGTATTTGTGCGTGCGTGTGCGTGAGTGTGTGTGTGTGTGTGTGTGAGTACGTGCGTGTATATCTGTGTGTGTAACAATATGTGTTTCTGTGTGTGTGTGTGCATTCGTGTATGTATGTGCTTGTGTGTACTTGTGTGTGCGTGCGTGTGTGTATTTGTGTGTATATGCGTGCGTGCGTATGTGTGCGCGTGCATGCGTGCCTGCTTGTGCGAGAGAGAGAGAGAGAGATAAGATTGAGATCTTTGTTTTGTGACAAAGTGGGGGTTGTTTTTTTTGGTTCAAGTTATTTTACAATCATAGGGTTGAATTGACCTGATGGTCCACATTGATTCAGCTGTTTTGTTATGTGTAAAAGTCGCCATGAAATAACCATTGCTGTTGACGTGCGACTTATTATGCGTTTTATATTTCATTCTTGTATAAATGGAAACGTGGTCTTGCTGATATAGGAGTGGTGTGTGTGTGTGTGTGTGTGTGTGTGTGTGTGTGTGTGTGTGTGTGTGTGTGTGTGTGTCCCATAAGATGACGTGGGATTATGTTTTTATGAAAAGTTTTTTTTCTGTTATTTTCTGTTCAGGGGATTGAACTGACCTGATGTTAGTATCCATTGACCGTTTTGAAAATAAAACATTACTTAAAAGTAGGGAACTTTGTTTATTGTCAAAGTGGATGTTGGATAGGAACCGCCCTGATATGGCTCGTGTAGTCGGCTGGGCTATAATCAATACGAACCTTGGAACATGTCAGGTAAATAGTAGGGTGAATCATGACTGTCCACTATAGGGAAGAAAGGAAGAACAGATTTGAACATTACGATACCACTACACCACCACTGTCGCTTACAGGGGATTCAGATTTCACCCGTTTAAATTGCCATAAAGCACCGACATGGGATTAATATTTTCATTATTTATACTTTCATTTTCGTTTTTTGTGTGTGTTTTTTTTTTAACATAGATCACTAGTGTGGTCTGTTTTGAAGTGGTTATAGCCCTGATATAGCTCTACGCAGTCGGCTGGGCTTTAAACAACAATAACAATAACCGGTGTGGTCCACATGTGATTTAGCTCTGTGGTATGTGTAAAAGTCGCTATGTAATAACCACCGTTGTTGACATGCGACTGTTTCCTTTTGTTTTCTTCTTTGATGAACTGAAAAGTACTTCTTGAATGTGGAGTGAAGAGACTGAGCGTTCGCTTGGGTGTGTGTATGTGTAAGCGTGTGTCTATGCGTGTATGTGTGCGTGCGTGTGGATGTGTGTATGTGTGTGTGTGCGTGCATGTGTATCTATGTGTGTGCGCGTGTGTGTATATATGTGTGTGCTTGCGTGGGTGTATATGTGTGTGTGCTTGCGTGTGTGTATATACGTGTGCGTGCTGTGTGTGTGTGTGTGTGTGTGTGTGTGTGTGTGTGTGTGTGTGTGTGTGTGTGTGTTACATAAAATGACGTCAGATTGAGATCTTTATTTTGAAGGGTTTTTTTTTTTTTGTCTACGCGATTTTACAACCATAAGATTGAATTGACCTGATGTTGGCGTCAACGCTAATGATGAAACAACTTTGTTTATTGACAGAAGTATGTTTCTTGTCAAAATGGCCATTGGGCACTAACACCGGGACAGTAGAGTGAAGTATGACTGTCTACTACAGGAAAGAAGAAATGACGGATCATTATCCATATTGACTCAGCTGTTTTGTTATATGTTAAAGTCGCCATGAAATAACCATTGCTGTTGCAATGCTGCCTGAAGAGAACTAGAAAAATCTGTTTTGTCATAACTTGCTAATATGTCAGCAGGTTGGTGAATCTTTTATATTTTTTTTTAGATTATTAATGTTCACTGGACGTTCTCTCTCGAACTGGTCGACCACGCGTTAATGTGCAGGGAATCATGTTTCGGAAGCTTGCTGATGACGAAAAGACGCTTGTTCGTGATATTGATAAAGGTAATGGTGTCAAAAGAAAACAAAACAAACAAAACGAAACAAGAAAAAAACTATTGGAGTTTTAACTGGCCTGAAGAAAAAATCAAGGTTCCACGGAAAGAAGACGGAAAAGAAAGGAAAATAGAACTGCAACTTCGAGACACTTTCACGAAGATCGACAAATTGGGCAAAGCCTTATGTTCCATGTGTGGTGATTTTTTTTATGAACTACGCCTCAAATGACAAAAGGCGCTGGTAAATCACATCAAGACAGAAAAGAAATAACAGAGAGCAAGTTGTTCCATAGCAAAGAGAACTGTGAGGCACTGAATATGTCAGCTGTACAGGGGAAAAAGACTTCTGTTTCCCTTGGATCTAAAGCTCTTCTTGGAGGAAATATTTGTGAATCAACTGTAGGATGAATTAGCTTTTTTTTAACCCATTGTCATGTGACGTTTTATGCTTTAGAGATTATAGAGCTTGGTGCTCTGTAACTTTGCACAACTGTAGTGACTTAGTTTTCTTTCTGGGTTGTCTTTCAGTTCTGACAAAAGTTCTGCAAATTACCTTTTTGTTCATTGTTCTAAAAACTGGAGTGAAACATTAGGAAATATCTTCCACATGTATAGGAGACCACAGTGGATGAAACTTGTTTATACAACTAGAGCACCCTGATATACAGGCTGTGTAGCTGACTGGGCTATAAAGAATAAGACTACACATCAGGTTGTGAGTAGGAGTTGAGATTTGACTGTAATTAAACAGTTGATAGCTGAAACTTGCACAAACTAATTCTTTTCATACATATTTGGTTAAACACTATTCTCATATGCAAAGAGAAACCACAGTTTGCTTCTTAAAAAGTGAACAATCTTCTCCTGCACCCCACCCCACCAGGGACCTGCACTCCACCAGGGGCTTAGGTGGCCCTTAGATCCCCAACCACTTCTCAGCCTTTTTCATTATTAACCATTCCCATCTCAGAGAGAGAGAGAGAGAGAGAGAGCGAGCTTGGTTCGTCAATCTTTCCAGGATGATCAGCCTAGCGTAGTGATCACTCACATTTTACATGCGCTCTTTTTGAACATGACAATCATGCTCTTTCAGTTTCGTCAGTGCAGACCACCTTGCCTGGTCTAAAAAGTGCACCATGTTTGGCATCGTTGGCCAGCACGCTTACAGATAGGAAAAAATAACCGCCCGCTTTTCGGATGCACCCGTGTAATCTTTTCTCGGGACCAGTAGTGTAAGAGCTGTGGGGATGCCGGGGGCTCTTTCGGTATAAATAGTATCCCCACCTTCTGGAATTCTGTGCTAGAAAGTTCCTCTTTTATGTCACTCTTTGTTTCTGTGTCATTTCTTCCTATCATTTTCTGCCTTGCTGGGCCATTCATCTGTATGTGTTCGATAAAATCTTATGTACTTTCTCTTAGGATTGATAATTGGGTACATGTATTAAGTGCACTTTTGGCTCTAGGGAAGTGAGATATGCGAAAGCAATTTTAGTTAATTTAGGCCTGTTTGTATATGTTTTAGTGTCCTTAGCTATGTTTAAATTTGTATTAAGGTATTTTTTAAATCCCCTGTGTGATAAATTGGATGGCGTGATAACGCCAGGGGCATTTCCTATGATTATGTATGCGAATGTATTTAATATATGTACTTAAATGTGTGCCTATTATGTCCTAAGTGTGCAGGGAAGCATTGAAGATCCTTCACTACTGTCGGGGTGGTCCAGCGTCTGTGTGGTTCTCCTGGTATTTTTCAGGGCCTTGAGTTCTCCTTACACGCATTGGTACCTTTTGAAAATGAAGTACCGTGGTGTATACCATGTGACGAGCTGTTGAGCGTCAGACACCTTACTGAATACTTTGACTTGTACGATGTGAGATATAAGCACTACATGGTGGACTCTTTAAAGAACCTTATCCGAAACGTCCCTCCTGATGCGATTTTCCAGTGTTTACAGGAGATCAATAGATTTCACCTGATATGATTTTACATCCGAGTATGGTTTTCTTTAATTGCATTTTAGACTTGCAAGGTTAACGGTGAGCATGGTTTTTAAATCTTGGTTTTTTTAAAAAATCTTAACCTGGTGGATGGTTTTGACGTGGTGTTAGCTCTGATATAGCTGTAGTAGTCGGTTGGGCTATAAGCAATATGAACTTGAACTCTACTGTTCGTCTTCAGGTTTTTCTGAGTCTTCCTGTCTTGGCGTTTTCCTTCTGGTTTCCAGTACAGACCAGTCTGGATGATTTTATCCTGTCTACAAAGTGCCAGCCCAATACATTTGTATCGATTTTTTATGATGGTGTCCATCTCTTCTGACTGTGCTGAGCGAGTTGGTGTTGGTTTAGGATGGTGTTGGGGCAGAAGATTCCTAAGATACTTTAGAGGTTCTTGTGGAAGTTTGTAGGTTGGTAATGTCTCTGTCATCGTTCAGCATTGTGAGCCGTAAAGCATGGTACCAGAAAAAAAAAAGCGGAAAAAGAATAAGAACGCGTATTTAATACAAGACAGACAAGACATTAAATACATGTTGTATTGAATACGTGTTCTTATTCTTTTTCGTGTTTTTTCTTGTTCCTGTTTGCTTGAACACAGGCAGTCACACTTGTTTTGGATTTCGTAAAGCAGGGTGTTAAGGACACAGTACTGGTACGGTTTCAGCTTGGTGTTGTGGTCTTGTATTGATGGGGAGGGGGGGGGGGGTGCTCCACATGTTGTTTAGCATTCTGAAGGTGTTGTGGCCTTGCTGTGAGACAGGTCTTGATACCATTGCCTGCTCCTTTATCATGTCTCTTTTAGGTGAAGTTTTGTGTTTATGAACGTAAACATAATATCAACGCTAAAAATATGGAGTACAGCTAACTTTTGCTTATTGCCAGATAACTCTGAAGAAAAGTCACGAGCATTGAGCTGGACATCATTGTGCACATCACCAAAACGGACGGTGTCGATGAGTTTCAAAGCCAATCTGCTTAAGAGAAAACGACAAAGACTCGAACCTGCCTTTGTCGACAAGGTTTGCAAGCCGGACAGCCACACGTCCAACGGGGCCAGAATGTCGAGGTGAGTGAACAGAACATGTATATGTATATGTATATGTATTTGTATATGTATATGGATATGGATATGTATATAGACAGATAGATCGATAGATAGAACAAAGGATTATGGATTGATAGAGCTATATAGATAGACCCCATATGGGGATGCCCGGGCTCTTTCGATATAAATAGTATCCCCACCTTCTGGAAATTTTGTGCTAGAAATGTTCTTTTCTGTCACTGTGTTTCTGCCTTGCTCCTTTGCTACGTCGATTCTTCCTGTTATTTTCTGCCTTGCTGGTCCATTCACTTCAATGTTTACTATAAATTTGTAGCCTTGCATGCTATCTCTTGGGACTGATAAATGGGTACCTGTACTGACTGCATTTTTGATTCTAGGGGAATGTGATGGGCAGGAGCAATGTTAGGTACTTTAGCCCAGATTTTATACATGTTTTAGTTTACTTAGTTGTGTTAATTTTAGGTACATTAGCCAAATTTTATACATGTTTTAGTTTTCTTAGTTGTGTTTACGTTTGTATTCAGTTATTTTTCTTTAAAACTCTCTGATGTTAAACTGGGCGGAATGGTCAACGCCAGGGGTATATCCGAATCGTTCATTTGATTTAACGTCTTTTCACTCTAAGTGCTTAATTTTCTTTAACAGGTGGGTTTTTGTTTTCGATGAGATGTGCACGTTTTGAAAGAGTAATAGCCCGATATGGCTCTGTGAAGCTGTCTAGGCTGTAAGCAATAAGAACAACATAGATAAATGGATGGATGGGTAGATAGATACTTAGATAGGTAGTGTATGTTCGTGTGCGTATGCAAAAGCACACATGTGCACACGTGTTCAAGTTGCTGTCCATGTGTGTTGCACACCGAAACATGAAGTAAATTAGGAAATATTTTTCAGCGTACGTTTTGTTGAAATACCACGATATAAGCACTTTGGACACATGTGATGGAAGTAGCTCGCATTTCAGCTTAGTGTTCAACTTAAGTTTAGGGGAGAAGAGTGGCAGAATGGTTCAGACGTTCGCCTGCCAATAACTAAACTAGAGGTTCCAGGGTTCGCTCCCTGTAGAGACCTCGACTTTTCTCCTCGGTTTGACCGGAAGATCAAACTGAACGTCTAATTCTTCGGAAGGGGATGAAAAACGAGTCAGACCCATGTGCCTTCTGGCTGCGCACGATAAAGATCCCACGGCAATTGAAAATCGTGAAAAACAGGGCACTGCCTGGCTGCCTAGATAAAAAAAAAAACATTGGAGAGAGGTTCATTTCCCAGGTCCCACCCGTTGAAGACCATTTAGCCTTCTTGCCTTTCTGAAGTCTTTGAATCGACGGAGAGGGGATGGGTGCCGCCCTCGTGATGCTGAACAAGCTGCTCCCGTGGGCGCGGAAGAGTGCTTAACATTGAACGATTAGTAGTTGACAGTTGATAATGAAGTAAGTAGCAAAATATGGAACAGTTAATTTTGGATGTTTTTTCCTCTGGGAGGGCAGAATATGTGGACAAGTGGTTAAAGTAATCTAAGGTATGGGAAAGTCTGGTTCAGTTCTTGGTCAGACGGCGGTTTTTTCCCACTCCACCAGACTTTTCGAGTTCTGGTCTGGATACTAGTCTTTTGGATGAACTGATAAACTGAGGTTCTGTATGTGTAGCATTTACTTGGCGCATGTTGAAGATCCCACAGCAATCAAAGAGCTGTCCCTGGCAAAATTATGTAGAAAACATTTTAATAGGTGAATGAACATACGCATACAGGATAAGGGGAAAAAAACGAATGGCGCCATACTATGGCAATATGATTTTTCTCGGAGACAGGAGTCCTCATTTCACAGGGAAGTTTTCTGTTAAGGCAAAAATCAAATCCAAATCAAATGCAGGTCATGGGGTTATTTTTCGACAATGGAGCCCCGACATCATGCGCAAATTTCTCTAATGCTTTGGAGAGGGTCCATGGGCCAGAACATTGCACTATAATAACATCAGATTGAATCGGGTGTGTGTGTGTGTGTGTGTGTGTGTGTGTGTGTGTGTGTGTGTGTGTGTGTGTGTGTGTGTGTGTGTGTGTGTGTGTGTGTGTGTGTGTGTGTATATGTGTGTGTGTATATGTATGTATATATGTATATATACACACATGTATATATATGCACACACACACACACACACACGCACACATATATTATATATATATATATATATATATATATATATATACATGTATATATATACATACATATATATATATACATACATATATATATATGTGTATATGTATATATACACATAAACATACACATGTGCATACATAAAATGTGTGTGTGTGTCTTGCTAGAATGATAGGGTATTAACATTCATCGTGGTCGGAGACATTACCGTAAGGGTGTAGCGTACTTTTAGTCATAAATAAATATTGACGGCAAGGGTTAGGTCTGGTTTCGTTCACCAAAACATTAACAGTAAAAGTTAGGTCCACATTTATTCTTCAAACCGCTGAAAGCAAATACTACGTCTACTTTTGCTCGTCCAAGCATTGGCAGTGAAGATTGACCTGCTTTTATGCATCAAAACATTGACGATAAAGATAACTGTTATTCCTGAAGCGAAAGGTTTCATTAAAGACTTATGTGTGCACTTAGTGCATAACACTTATACTGGTTTGGCAGGAAAAATGCCACCAGTGCGTGTTGTTGGAATACCAGTTCATACTGAAATTAGAGCTAAACGCTTTTACCGTAAGCCAGACACTTCGGTTAGTTATATCGCGAATTTGCAGTTTTTAAAGCTGTACTGGTACTGGCCTGAAAACTAAACTTTTAAAATGTTTGATCTGGCCAATCATGATTTATGGCTGCGAAACCTGGACTCTGAGAAAAGCTGACTGCAGAAGAATTGAGGCAGCAGATATAGTTTTATCGGAGACTACTACGTGTCAAATGGACAGAACTAATGAAAGTGTCCTGGAAGAACTTGACACCGCCAGAAAATGAACAGCAGATATCAAGAGAAGATTAGAATATATGGACATGTACCACATAGCAAGAATACAGACCTCATGGCAACCATTTTTTCAAGGAAAAAGAAGCAAAAAAGGAAAAAAGACATACCTTCACATCTCGTACATCGAGAACATAACCAACACCGGTGGCCTAAATATTCAAAAAGTTGTCCACAAAAGTCAAGACAGAACCATTTTGCAGGAGAATGGCTGTGTCACGAGAGGACAACGGCCAACACTGAACCCGGTGACGCCGACAGGTGAGACTGGTACATGGCAAACGTACATAGCATCTCTGTCTCAGCACGTCTACCATCATTGTACTGATATCACACATGGTGAGACAGATGGGCAACTGGCTCTTATGATGCGCGGTATATCTGTGTTTGGAGCAACCTGCGGCCCGTTGCATACAGCAGTACAGAAGGCTCGGGACAAAACAGACAACAGACTGTTATAGCACTGAGATACGTGACACCCGCACTGACTCACCATGATTGCAAGAAAGCGTGATTCCGGTCTTTCTGTATTTATGTCTCTGGTCTGGCCTAATGACCAAAAAGGATTTTGAAATTAACACTTGAATCGCCAACAAGAAAAGCAAGACAAAGACTAAGGGACAGAGAGAGAGAGAGACAGGCAGGCAGGCAGGCAGGCAGGCAGGCAGGCAGGCATCAGACGGAGGGAGGAACATGTTAAATATCGTTAAAGCCTAATACATCAGATGGTGACTACAGATTGACGATCTATAATAATAATAATAATTACAATATTTATATAGCGCAAAATCTTGATAAAATCAAATCTAAGCGCTGAAGCAGACACACACGCAGGCACGCACGCTCGCACACACACGCACGCACACATACAGACACACACACACACACACACACACACACACACACACCCACACACACGCATGGCTATAAATGGGGAGAAAGAATAAAAGCAATAAAAGCAAGAATAAAAGCAATGGAAAATTATAGAGAGCATAGCATACAATTATATATTATAACCATGTGGTTCCCTCCGAGCGGAGACAGGCTGCAGAGGGGAGGGTTGAGTGAGGTTAGGATTTTATGCAGGAGAGAAAAGGTGAGTTTTGAGAGCGGACTTGAAGGAGACAAAAGTAGGTTGCTGACGGACTGAGAGAGGAAGTTTGTTCCAGGAGAGTGGACCAGAAACAGAGAAGGCTCGTGGACCATAGGTATTGAGCTTAGTGCGTGGAAAGCGAAGAGTCAGAGGATCAGAGGCAGAGCGGAGGGTACGTGAGGGAACATAGATCTCAAGTAGGCTTGACAGGTAATCGGGGGCTGCGTTATTGAGGCTTTTGTAGCGATCTTAGTAATTAGCAATAATGACAATAGCAATATGATAACAGTTATAATGGTTGTCATAGTTATCTGAATCATTATCAGTACCATTGTTATTAGTATTATTACGATTGGCTTTTAGAATTACTATTACAATTAGTGCTACAGTTATTAAATTTACATTTGCAATCATCAATACAATTACAATACAATCATGACCACTTTTGCAGCGTCTCATTGTACACAAACCCAAAACGCTTCACAAAAGCGTGACAAAGAAACTACACGAACACGCAGGCACGCTCGCACCCAGGGAGGCACACGCGTGCATATACATCAATTAAAAAAAGATGTCTTCAGACCAGGTTTGAAGGAAGTGAATGAATCTGTTACGGTGATCGGTAAAAAAACAACAACATGAAATCCCCTCATGCAAAATAATATCAAATGGCACAACATTAAACGGTCATCTCACCGGACGGCAGATGCACATCAGAAATAGCCAGCAGAATCGGCCAAGCAAAAACAGCATTCAAGAAAATGAAAAGCGTCTCTTACCATTATGTAACCAGCAAATGCCTTTCAGTTAATATCAGAGAGTGAGTTCTTGAATGTTATGTAGAACCGATAATGTCATACGGTTATGAGGCGTGGACGGTCAACACGCAAAGCCAGAACAAGAATGAGGCAGCCGAGATATGATTTCTGAGAATAAAGAAAACAAACGAGACAGTCTTGGAGGCAGATACAAGATCCTTGATAAAGATTAGGAATAGACAAGCAACATTTAAAGGCCATTTGCAAGGAAATGGGAATTAGAGCACCTCGTCACAACAGGAAAGTGGAGGGAAAGAGAACATCGGGTAGACCCAGGGAGACAATTTTGGACTTGCAGGGTGGCTGAGGACAGAGAGGGTGCAAAATGTACTTGCAACGACAAGGGATAGATGCATATGGAGGGCCATGATCGCCAACGCCATGCGGGAGGGCACATGATGATGATGATGAGGAGGAATGAATCTGAATATCTAATGTGGCCAATAGTTTTCATTATAAGTAGATCTTGGTTAGCGAATCGTACGCTAGTTAAGATTTTGTTCTGAAAGATCGAACACAAAATCAGAAGAGGTGCAAAACTTTCTGCGTGGGGTATATAGATGTTAAGAATGCTAGAAAGTCTTGTTCATGCTGGTTTTAGTCAGTTTGTATTCATATATTTTTGTGTAATTTGTCTCACTGACTGGCAGGCTATTTGGCTGGCTGGTTGGCTGTCTTTCATATCTTATTTTTTCTCTACCATTCATTTAGACATATTTGATTATCAAACTATTTCGTATTGTGCTCATAATGTTTTGTTCTCAGTTTTTCAGTTTGCCCGTAAAGACGATAGACCAGGCGAGGATACTGTCATACGCTCTTCACTCCAAAAGAGGGAACAACAAGAACAAGAACAAGAAGAACAAGTAAGATTTCCATTAAATGTGCATTGGGGGAAAATGAAAGAAACAAGCTGGACTCAGAAAATACACGTGGAGCAACAAGCGAGCAAAAATCACAAATAAGCAAAGAAATCTGAAAAAGGTAACAAGCCCACAAGCTCAACAACAAACGAGCAAAATTCCAGAATAAGCAAATTTAAAAAAAAAACAAGCCCACAGGCTCAACCCCACAAGCTCGACAACAAACGAGCAAAAATCCCAAATAAGCAAATAAATTTTCAAAAGGCAACGAGCCAACAAACGCACCAAAATCAACATAAACCAACAAGAACCAATAAAAAACCGTTCCAAACACAAACGGCATACTGAAAACCATACCAAAACCATCAAAACACTCTACCACTATCCTGGAGAAAATATATACACACACAAAAAAAAACAAAAAACAAACCTGAAACATAAAAAAAACCAAAGCCAAAACAAAACAAAGCACAAAAAAATCACCACCACACCCTAACCAAAGAAAAACGAACAAAAAAAACAACAAATATAAGCAAAGAAAAACTACATA
Source organism: Monoplex corrugatus (assembly GCA_030674185.1). Classification (NCBI taxonomy): domain Eukaryota; kingdom Metazoa; phylum Mollusca; class Gastropoda; order Littorinimorpha; family Ranellidae; genus Monoplex; species Monoplex corrugatus. The sequence goes on from CM060305.1 coordinate 141,832,057, forward strand.
AAAACGGCAAAATACAAAAAACAAGCATACGAAAAGGCAAAAAATCCAAAATATATAAAAACACAAAAAACATACAAAGCACATAAAAGCCTACAAAAATACAACAAAAACACAGAAAACATAACCAAGAAACATGATACAAACCACACAAAAGCAAAACAAAAAAATTGAAAAAGATACAAACCCGAACAAAAGCAAGAAACAGCAAAATCCAGAATAAGACCAAAGAGAAAGAAATTATACAAACGAAACCACAACAACAAAGTCAACAAAAACAAGAAGAGGAACAAGTATTCAAAAAACAAGAAAAGAAAAGTCGAAAAAAAAAACCCACAAAGAATGTAAAAATCAACAAACGCTTAATCGTAACACCAAGAGCACGAAAAAAAAGAAATGGAAAATTACAAAACATAACAACAAAAAACAAAACAAAACAAACACAAAAAAGCAAAACGGAAGAGTAACAAAAATAAGAACAGCAAAAACGAGAGAACCAAATGAATGAAAACAAGAAAATAAACAAAATAAACAACAAAAAAAGAAGAGAAACGGATAATGGAAAACCTAGAGTACAGATAAAAACCGACAACAGCAAGAGTTTAAGAACAGTATCAACTAATGGCAGAACCAGAACATCAATAGCAGCAACAATATCGGGAATAATAATTATATATCAGAGCAAAACCAAAAAGACAATAAAAAAAACGCACAAAAAAACAAAAAAAAACCAACAGCGATAACAACAAAAAGCAAACAGAACAAAATAGAACAATAAAGCCAAAACGGTACAAAACCACGTCTGCATAAGCAACAAGAACAAAACAACGAACAAAATCGAGAACCAAAACGATGACAACTATGAGCAAAACAAACGAAAAGAACTGCAAAAAAAAAAAAAAGTCAACAAGTACAAGGAAGAGGAACAAGTACAGCAAGAACAAAAGAAGAGCAAAACCGACAACAGCAAGAGCATATTTTGGACCCATCCCATGGAATCGACGAACGAATAGATACTTTAGTCCTTTAGCGACTGGTAGGAGTCTTGCACACATGATCCGTGTTCTGAAGAAAGGAAAGAACAGGACAAAAATCCAGAAGTACCGCCCCATAACCTTGACAAGCTGTGTTTGTAAGACCATGAAGTGCATCGTCCACCATCGCCTACAGCTATATTTGGAGATGGAGAGCATCATCGCCCCTTAACAAGCTGACTTGAGACAGCACAAAAGTGCAAAATCCCAGCAACACTCCTCGCTCAGATTATAGAGGACGCTTTTCGGGCTCAGAAGATCACTCTGGTCGTTTTTATTGATCTAAAGAAGGCTTTTGATAAAGTCAGGAAAGATGGGAAACCTTGTGAATCTTCTACGTTGCGGCGTCACAGGCAACATGTATCGCTGTACTCAGTCCTACCTACATAACTTAAGAGCCAGAGCGTTAATGGATGGTCGCTGTGGCCAGAAGATGCTGCTGCGTCAGTGGTCCCGCAAGGAGAAGTTATCTCCCCTACTTTGTTCATACTGTAAATCAGTGACATCGTATCGGAGCTGCTCAACTGCCTCCAATTAGCGCTATATGCAGAAGACCTGGTACTCTAGTGCAACAACTGCTACCTACAAAACGCAGCCTGCTTTGGAGTGTCACAGAATGTGCAGACAGCTAGCGTGTAACTATCAGCAGAGAGAAAACAACAGCTGCTCTTTTCTCGTTCTTCCACAAATTGCAGCTTAGTAAACTTGCCTGTGGCGATCGCATTGAAGATAGATGATCAACAAACATACCTGGGATTCACTTTTGATAAGAGATTAACATGGAATCAACACGTCATGTAGATGGAAAAAGCCATAAAAAAACCCGAAAAATCGTGAGAAAACTGTCAGAAACACACTGAGGATTTTATGAAAGGCTCCTTTAGACAGTCTCTCGGGGGATCGTGCGACCAAGCCTGAAGTATAGGTCAAGCTCTTCGATAACGGCACAGACACACCAGCACACCTGAAGTCCAGAACGAAGTGCAGAGGATCATCACAGGCGCGATGAATCCACACCATTAGAAAAGATGGGGGCAGGTGATTGACATACGTCTACTGCATAAAAACATAAAATACAATTATGCAGGCCGTCAAGTACAGATGCAATCAAGACCTTCTTCAAATGAGTGCCCAAACTTACGCAGCTCTCTTCTGGGGCGCAGAAGAGATCCAGCTCGTGAAGTTGACCTTCAGAGTATCCTTGTCTCGCTTCAGTGGTCTTTCCTGGTAACGGTACTCTTGTTGCAATTCTACATTCATCTCTGGGATGCCGTTGTCTTCCATACAGACGGAGTGATTACTGCTGACTATACTGTCTTGGAAGCCAATTGTCTAGTTTTGATTTCCTAGTTTTTGACAATCGGATGTGGTGAAAGGCTAGACGCCTAAGAAAGATAAGAACAATATCAACAAATGTCAGAACCATAATAACAAAAGCGCTGACGAGAACACGAATAAGAAAATATACTGAACAAAAAAAAGACAAATAAGAACAGGACAAAGATTATCATACCCAAAAACACAACAGAAAGAGGAACAAGAACAAAAACAAAACCAAGAACATAAAAAAAATAAATAAAGAACGAAAGAACATAAAAAAAAAAAAATAAAGAACAAACTAAGACGATAGGAAGTAAACCAAAAGCACAATATTGTAATGACAAGAGCAACAATGAGAAGAGCAAGAATAAAAGAGCAAACGCAACAGCAAGAATGTAAGAACAACTGCTACAATTATGACCATGAGCATCAACAAAGACAGGAATGGCATTAAAAAAACTATAAAACAAATCGGGTCAAAACTAAACGATAAAACAAACACTCCGAAAAGCAAAAACAAAAAAAACAAAAAAACAAAAAAAAACAAAGGCAAGATCAACAAGAACAAAAAAAATAGAACAAGGTTTGACAACATTAAGTCAAACAAAAGAACAACAACAAAAGTCACGGGTAACAAGGAGAAAAAGCGACTAGTACGACAAAATCACCAAAAGTACAAAAGCAACAAATGCTAAAAACAAGACAAAATTAACAAAGTAAACAAGCAAAGAAACTAAGAGACAAAGAAACATGGAAGCAAAAAGAGCCAGACAAAGAAACAATGAAACTCGCAAACACAGAGAAACAGAAATATGAGGAGGAAAAAAAAGAAACCAAACCATACCAAGCAAACCAACAAACCAATCGACCAGACAAACCAAACTGCATGAACAAGAACCTTTAAAAAAAACTACTCCCGAAATTTGAAAAGAACTTTTTTTACAAAGCAAAGCAAAACGGAAAGAAAACATGAAATTAGAAAAAAAAAAAAAGATTGCAGGGGGAAAACCCAAAAGAAATCGCTAAAGGAAAACTGCAAAGAAAAAGCACTTAAGAACAAAACAAATCTGCAGAAACATCAAACAACAGGAAGAACACGAACCAACGGAAAGAAAAGCTACACGATAGAAACAAAACTACGGAAGAAAAAAAATACAGGAAAAAACAAATTACAGAGAAAACGAACTGCAGAACAACAAACTGCGGAGTAAACCATACTACATAAAAAACTACATACAAAAGGAAAAACTACAAAAAGAAACGGGAACAAACTCCAGAAGAGAAAGAAGAAAAGCCACAAGAAAAAATACAGAAGAAGAAAAGCTACGGAAGAAAAAGCAAAAAGTGTGCACATGAAGGAAAACAACAACAAAATACACACAACACACAAACCACCACAGAAAGAAGAAAGGACGAAAAAGAACTGAAGAAAACGTCTACAGGAAATAAGACAAAGCTGAAGGTACATGTAAACCATACATATACACACAAACCCCAGTCATTCAAATTCAAAAGTAAAATAACGAATTACAGGAGAGAAAGAGAATCTTTCAAAGACAAGAAAAAGCGCAGGACTGAGAAAAGCCAAACTATATAAGCGAAGACTACACACAGAATACAATAGAAAGCAAACTACACTCATAAAACAAGAACGAAAACCGCACAAAGAAACACACACCACACACACACACACACACACACACACACAACACACACACACACCACACCCACACACAACCGGGGAAAAAGTACTCCCCACCCTTTTGAAAAATGAAAATGAAAAAAAAAAAACTACATAGAAAAATAACCCAACACAAAAACACATGCTAGAGGAAAAACAAAGTACAGAAAAAATACTTCCCCCATCAGAAAAAAAATCCAATAAATACAAAGCCACAGGAAAAACTCAAACCGCAAATACTCGCACATAACACAAAACCTCAGGTTATAGGGGAAAAAACGCAGGAAAAAAATGGCCACACAATGGGGAAAAACTACTGTGGGAAAAAAACCTGGTTTTGTTCAGGCAGTTTGTGTTTTAAATCTACAGACTACAGGAAGAAAATAGACTCCACGGAAAAAAATGGACCACAGACTAAAAACAAAACTTCAAAAGGATAAAAAAAAAGTGCCGAGAAAAAAAAAAAAAAAAACCAGACAGAAACAGGAAACGACACAAGATGTAAAAAGTACAGAAAGGAAAAAAACCACGACACAAACACACAGACGAACTACGAAATAAAAACTACAGGGTAGCGCGTGCCCCCCCCCCCAAAAAAAAAAAAACAACAACAAACAAACAAACAAAAACAAAAACAAAACTACACTGAACAGAGTACAGAAAACATTACAGGAACAGAATGCCTGGAGAGCACTTCAGGGAAAATGCAAGAGAAATAAATCTACAGAATGAAAAACAGTTAAAAATAAACTACAGAACAAAACCACAAAAAAATCCACATGAATAAAAACTACAAAACAGACACAGAATAAGCAACTACAGAAAAACATAAAAAAACAAATTTACAGAAAACTACAGAACGACGAGATATGGATAGAACATGGATAACAGCCAAACGGACACAGCTGAGATCTTAAAACAAACTGCTCTGTAAGGAACTCGGCAGAAACGGAACAATACAAGACACAATATTCACGCTTTATGCAATTCAATCTGGGAAACTTGGCAATGGTCAGACGACTGGAAAAAACAAGAATTTGTTATGTTGCACAAAAGTGGAGACACTGGAAACTGGAAACTACCGAACAATTGCCCTGATAAGTCACACCAGCAAGGTCCTACTAATAATAATACTAAGTCGACTGAAACAGAAAATCGAAGAAGAAACATCAGACTTACAGGCCAGCTTTAGATGCAGTAGAGGAACCAGTGACATACTCTACATCATACAAATTCTGATGGAAAGAATAAAAGAGTTGAATGTTGGCGAAGATGGGCAGAAGATGGGAGCTTTACATGGCATTCATTGGTTACTGTAAAGCATTTGACACTGTAAAGCATGAGTACCTCTTCCAAACCGTGAACAAAATGGGTTTCCCAAGGCACCTGGTCGCACTGCTAATCAACTCTACACAGACCAGCAGGCCACGATAAGATGAAACGGAAACATTGCAGGTTCTTCTCAGTCCAAGAGTGAGTCAGGCAAGGATGCATACTCTCACCACAGCTGTTCAGCTTGTACACAGAACAGGTAATGAGAGAGGCAGAGATTGAAGAACTTGGTGTAAACACTGGCGGGGTGGAAATCGCAAATCTGAGGTACACGGATGAAACTGCTCTCGTATCAGACTGCAAAGACAATATGCAAACAATCGTTGACAAAATAAATGGAACGAGCAGAACTGCAGGCCTAAAACTCAACGCAAAGAAGACCAAGGTAATGCATATCGGTGAATCCATGGATTCACATTGCAGTCGTTGGAGAACCCCTCGAAGTTGTACAGCACTTCAAATACCTTGGGTCATACAAGTCAGCTGATGCCACATGTAGCAAAGACATCCAAGCAAGAACTGCCCATGCCAAACAAAAATGGTTCATCCTACTAACATTTGGAAAGACAGATATTTAGGAAATGAGCTTAAACTTAAAATACTGCGAACACCAATTTGGCCCGTTGTGGTACATGGAAGTGAAGCTGCAGATGAAAACAAAACCAAAAGTGCACGTGCAGAGATGTGGTTCTACAGAAGACTCCTAAGAATTAGCTGGAATGAAAGACGAACAACCAAAGCATTCTGGAAGAACTGAGCAAACAACCCGAACTTTTAGGCCTGGTTAGGAAAATGAAAATGAAAAACCTTGGACATTCTATGAGACATCAGAGCTGCCATGTAATGAAGACTGTGGCCCAGGGCAAATTGGACGGCAAGAGACAAGGAAGACCGCCAACTTCCTACGTAGAGAACATAGCCAAGTGGACTAAGTTGCCAAAAGATGAAATCTACAGGACTGTTAACAGAAGGGGATGGAGACAGCTGACGGGGCATGCAACAGCAGCTACCATCAAGAATGTCGTCGACAGTCAAGATACAATACGTAAAGGGGCCAGAAATAGCAAGAGCAATGACAATAAGAACAACGCCTTTTTTTCTTAATAGAATGATTAACAGTAGAAATACACAACGTGACCATCGCCAGCGTGAACAGTCATTATGTTCCATGCGAAATGGCGTTGGCAATCATGGCTCTCCATACGAATCTATTCTTCGTCGTTGCAAGTACATCTGTCACCCTCTCTGTCTTTATCCGCTCCGCAAGACCAATACTTTTTCTCTGGGTCTACCTGGTGCTTTTTCCCTCCAGCTTTTCTGTTGTGACCAGGTGCTCTAATTTCTCTTGCCTCTTAAAATGTCTTACAAATGCTGCTTGTCTTTCCCTGTTATTTTCTTTTGTGTCGGCCTCCTTGAAGGCTGTCTTATTCGTTTTCTTCGATGTCCATGGAACTCTTAACATTCTTCTTAGAAATCACATTTCAGCTGCCCCAATCTTGTTCTGACTTAGCGTATTGACTGACCACGCTTCACGCCCACACAACAACGTCGGTTCTGTATAACACTGAAGAACTCTTTTCCTGATGTTAATTGATAAGCACTGTTGGTATGAACTATTTTCATTTTCTTGAATGGTGTTATAGCTTGGGCGATTCTCTGCTGGCTTCTTGTAATGTGCATCTGCCGTCTGGTGAGATGACAGTCGCCAGATATTTCAACTCGTCAACTTATATCAGTGTTGTGCCATTTTTTTTGCAGATTTATTTTACCGATTACCATGAATTCAGTGATCTTGCTACTGGCTCCAGCCCATTATTTCTGCTTTCTATTTATATTATATTATATTCACAACATTTCGTAAGTCTTTGTTCATTTTCTGTAATTAGAACGGTGTCATCTGCATAACTATGTTGGTTTATCACTTTTCCTCCAACCTTTATTCCAGGGTGTTCTTCTAGGTTTCTCTTGATGGTTTTGCTGTAAAATGAAAACAGATCTGGTAAAAGAACAAAATATTAAAAAATACCTTGTTTGTAAAAGATCCTTGGGAGCATAAAACACAACGTTTCGAGCCCAGGCCCTTTGTCAAGTGAAAAATAAAATGCTGGTAAACGAACATATCCCAGTCTCTGGATATTTTGGAAAGAGCCTATATCATTTTCGACTCTAATTGCTCTTGTTTGTTCCAAATGCATATTCCGTATTATTCTTAGATCCTTTCCATCAACAGTGAGCCTTTCTAGTTGTTGTATAATCAACAAAAATATAAATCCTTATTCAGCTCGATTGATCTTTATGAGAATTCTTAGGATGTACATGGCATTATTTCCTTTACCCTCGACAACACTACATTTCTCTTCTGTCTTTTCTCTTTTGATTCTGTTCCTTGTCATGATAATTCTTAAAGGAATCTTTGTTACATGACTCGTCAAGCTGATTGTACGATGGAATTCGCATTCTATAGCCCCTGCTTTCTTTGGAAGTGCAATGAAAATTAATTGACACATCTTATGGATTTTGATTTTTTCAGTGTCATGAATTCATTAAGGTTGCCTGTTATTTTTTCAGTACTATATTTATCTAGAGCCTCAATCATTTCGGTAGTAATGTTGTCTGGTCCTAGGGCTGTTCCCGGTTTCATCTTTTGCAACACTGCTCTAACTTAATCTTTCTTTTTTTTCTTTTTTTTAACAATGCAATGACAATGGTGTCGATGAGGATGATAATCATTATGCTATGGATTTCCATGTAGGATTGAGACAACGTGACAAGGCTGTACTCAACGTTCACTCCCATCATATATCCTGACGTCTACCAAGCCCGAGAGATACAGACACCTGCGGTGCAGGTCAAAAAATTCGAGCAACACCCTCATTGACGCATCTGTGAAGTGGATGAGACTCGACTATGTAGTCCCAGTCTTCCCAATGAGCCCATAGCACGCCCAACTCTGGGTAGGAGTCGTTTAGAGCCGAAAAACCCACAATGATATATTTTGAAGGGACTAATGGGGATTCGAACCCACAACCTTCCAGTTAACCACTACACCCCGGTGACTGGTTTTACTTACATCTCTCGTTATGGGTGGTCCTGCAACGTTCTTATGTATTCTTTCTTTCTGACAGTCAATAAAGGTCTTAAATGACTCTCCCCATCTACATGTATCTGAGATTTTCTATTTTTCCGTAATAATCGTATGATCTTATGATTTCAAGCGACCAGTTGATGTGCACAACCTTTTCCTCTGGGCAATTTCTTCAGTGTTTGTGTAAACAATTTTAGGATCTGTTTAGTGTTGGTCTTCTGTTTCCTTGCTAAGCTTCCTTAGTTAGCTTCATTGCAGCTATTCCTGTTTTCCTTATGTGTGCTTTTTGGATTTCTGTTCCTTTTGCATTTCTCCGTTCTTCTATCGAGCTTACATGTAGGTGCTCAAACCAAGTTGTTGCTATTATGAACTTCTTTACTTGTCACCATTTAAGTTTCTCTCTCCTTTCATTTCGTGTGCCAAGGCCACGAGGTCGAACTGTCTATTTTCCTGTCACACTTTTTGTGTGTGTTTATGTGTGTGTGTGTTTAAGTGTATGTGTGTGTGTTTATGTGCGTCCATGTGTGTGTACGTGTTTGTGAGAGTGAGTGCGTGTGTGTATGTGTGCGTGCGTGTGTGTGTGTGTGCTCACTTAAGTTAAGCTCCTCTTTCATTTCGTGTGCCAAGGCCACGAGGTCGAGCTGTCATCTACTTTTTCCTGTCACACTTTGTGTGTGTGTTTTTGTTTATGTTTATGTGTGTGTGTGTTTACGTGTGTGTGTGTACGTGTGTTTGTGAGTGTGTGTGCGTGTGTCTGTGTGTGTGTGTGTTCGTTTGTATGTGTTTTGTTTTGTGACTGTGTGTGTTTATGTGCGTCTAAGTGTGTGGGTGTTCTGTGTTTCATTGTTTGTGTGTTCTGTGTGAGTCCGTGTATGTGTGTGGGTTTTGTGTGTGTGTGTTTCTGTGTTTATGCTTTATGTGCGTGCTCGTGTGTGTGTGTTTATGTGCGTTTGTGAGTGTTTGCGTGTCTGTATATTTGCGTGTGTGTGTGTTTGTGTGCGAGTGTACGTGTATGCTTGTGTGTGTGTGTGTGTGTTTCAGTGTACGTTTCTGTGTATTTGTGTGTGTGTGTGTATCATGCATATGAGTTTGTTGGTGTGCATCCCTTTGTATGTGTGTGTCTTTGTATTTGGTTTGTGTGTGTATGTGTTTATTTCACTGTGTGTATGTATATTTCACTGTGTGTGTATGTATATTTCACTGTGTGTGTATGTATATTTGTGTTTGTGTGTGGTTTTTCCATGTGCTGTTTTGTGTACGTCTGGTTTTGTGTGTACGTCTGGTTTTGTGTGTACGTCTGGTTTTGTGTGTACGTATGTTTTTTATGTGTTTGTGTGTTTGTTTCTGTGCGTGTGTGTCCGTCTTTGTGTGTGTGTGTGTTGGTACGCGCTGTGTGGCTGTGGCCCGGGCTTCATCTTTCCACCTTGCCATTCGGTTTGTAAACAAGATAACTGATGACTCTGTCCAAATGAGTCATGGAACACATGGACAGTCCCTCTTTGCTTGAAGAAATGACTGTCGATTGGCGTCGGGAGCTTGGGAGGTGAGTGTCCGCAGAGTGGCAAGTCATTGGTGTTCCAGGTCCTATCTGCACGCTTGTATTTCTTGACTCTCTCCCTCCCCCGTCTCTCTCCCCCATCCCCCATCTCTCTCCCCCGTCTCTCTCCCCCGTCTCTCTCTCTCCCCCTTCTCTCTCTCCCCCGTCTTTCTCCCCCCCCCCCGTCTTTCTCCCCGTCTCTCTCTCTCCCCCCGTCTCTCTCTCCCCCGTCTCTCTCTCTCTCCCCCGTCTCTCTCTCCCCCGTCTCTCTCTCTCCCCCGTCTCCCCCGTCTCTCTCCCCCGTCTCTCTCTCCCCCGTCTCTCTCTCCCCCGTCTCTCTCTCCCTCATCTCTCTCTCCCCCATCTCTTTCTCTCCCCCGTCTCTCTTTGTCTGTCTGTACGTGTGTAGTTGTGTGTGGGTTTGCATGTGTGTTCGTGTTTGTTTTTGTGTGTGCACAATTCGTATGTGTACGTAGAGGGGAGAGAGTATGTATGGGAGGGGGAGATTGTGTGTTGAAGGGGGGAGGGAGATTGTGTGTCTCGGGTGGGGGTGGTGGTGGTGGTGAGATCGTGTCGCGGGTGGGGGAGATGTATGTCGCAGGTGGGGAGTGGGTGGTGAAGATTGTGTCGGGGATGGGGAAGATTGTTGATGGTGAGGGGGGTGGGGAAGATTGTCCCGGGTGGGGTGGTGAAGATTGTGTTGCTGATGGGGGGGGGGGGGGGTGAAGATTGTGTGTTGCTGATGGGGACGGGGGTGGGGAAGATTGTGTGTCGCTGATGGGGAGGGGGGTGGGGAAGATTGTGTGTCGCTGATGGGGAGGGGGGTGGGGAAGATTGTGTGTCGCTGATGGGGAGGGGTGTGGGGAAGATTGTGTGTCGCTGATGGGGAGGGGTGTGGGGAAGATTGTGTCGCTGATGGGGAGGGGTGTGGGGAAGATTGTCGCTGGTGGGGGGGGGGGGTGTGGGGAAGATTGTGTCGCTGATGGGAATGGGTGGGGAAGATTGTGTGTCGCTGATGGGGAGGGGGGTGGTGAAGATTGTGTGTCGCTGATAGGGAGAGGGAAGATTGAGTGTCGTGGGTGGGGAGGGGGGGGGAGTGGGAAGATTGTATTGCTGGAGGGGAGGGGAAGATTGTGTGTCGTTGATGGGGAGGGGGAAGGGAAGATTGTCGCTGATGGGGAGGGGGAAGATTGTCGTGGGTTGGGAGGGGGGAGTGGGAAGATTGTGTCGCGGGTGGGAAGGGGGTGGAGATTGTGTGTGGGGTGAGGAGGGAGATTGTGTGTGGGGAGTGGGTATATGGAGATTGTGAGAAGAGGTGGGTGGAGATTGTGTCACGTATGGAGAGAGGGGGGGTGGAGATTGTGTCACGTGTGGAGAGAGGGGGTGGAGATTGTGTCACGTGTGGGAAAGGGGTAGAGATTGTCACGTGTGGGGAAGAGGGGTAGAGATTGTATGTCGCGTGTGCGGGGGGATTGGGTGTGTGGAGATAGTGTGGGGAGATGTGGAGATAGTGTGGGGAGATGTGGAGATTGTGTGTTGTGGGTGAGGAAGGGGGGAGATAGTGTGTCGCGTGTGGGGAAGGGGTAGTGTGTCGCGTGTGGGGAGGAGGGGAGAGTGTCTCGTTTAGGGAAGGGGGTGGTGGTGGCCGAGTGTGTGTCGCCACCACCCTGAGTGTGTGTAGCGTCTGTTATCTGTATGTATCGTGTGTGTGTGTGCGCGCGCACATGCGTGCGTGCTTCAAAGGTTTCGTTTTGCTTTTAACTCGTTGTCTACAGCAATCAACTATGTTTCAGATTAATATGGTACGTTTTATCACAACTGATTTTCCGTGTGAAATCTGGGCTGCTGTCCCCAGAGACCGTGTATCGCCATAGAGTAGCGCCACCCTTTTCTTTTGATTCTGACAGGGTATATTTGTTTAGTTGTGAACGTTTTCTTTTTCTTTAAGGTTTTGTCAGGGACAACGTTTTTGTTGCTGGTAGTGTTTTGACGTGCGCTAAATGCATATTGCAGACGGATCCTCGGTATATTGTCTCATCGGAAAGACCTTAAGAGGAGAATCATCAGATCACTCTCTCAGTCACAGACAGAAAATGACTACCACCTTCTGCCCAGTGAGCACCAAATAATCCTGACGAGGCTCTGTACCGGTGATGACCGACACAACGCCCCTCCTTCAGCCACGGACAGAAAATGACCAACTACTACCAGCTGCCCAGAGAGTAGCAAGTGATCCTCATGAGGCTCTGTACCGGCGATAACCAACACAACGCCCTTATGAACAGCAGGTTCAGACTGACACCTTCAACAACATGCCCTCTGCGGTGAAGTGGACCAGACAATTAAACATATATCGCAGCGATGTCACCTCAGTCGATTAGAGAGACAGAAGACATGTCCGACTACAACACCTGACCACCAAGCTCCATGGCAGGGGCTGGGAAATACCGGCCAGTCATCGACAAATGTGGCCTGGCTATGTAGAAGGCAAACGAAACGAGACGAAGAGGAAAAAGGAGGAAGAAGAAGAGAAAAGAGAGAAGATAGGAGGAAGAGCACGAAGAGAAGAGAGAGAAGGGGAAGAAAGAAGATAAGAATCAAGAGAACAAAAAGAAAGAAGGAGGAAGAGAAGAAAGAAGAAGAAAAACAAGAGAGCGCTTTACTGCTTTCTTGATGAAACAAACTGAAACTGTGTGATTCTAGATCCGAACGCGAGTCTTTTCACATCCTTAAAGGTGCTCTGACTATGAGATTACCACTTTGCACTCCTAACTCCGTATTATTTTAAAACAAAAGATTTTTTGTTGTCATCAAACAGATAAATTCATTACATTAAAATGAATCGAAAATTAAATTTGTATGATCATGGAAACAGAAGTATTCAATATTTCGCGAAGAAGATTTTACGCGAATATTGTTTGTGCATAGCTCTATGAACTGACATATCCGTGTAACCAGAATACTCCGCTGTATTATAACAGCGCTCCATGAAAAACTGGCATCTAATAATTATCATTCCTTTGTTTCTTTGCTGTGTTAAAACCGAAGTGCAATATACATATAATTTTTCACATAAACGTTATAATCGGCTTCATTTCAAAGGTGATTCATAACAAACAAAAATGTGCTTTGCCTGTCAACGATTGGGAATGTACGTATAAATCGGTGACACTCTGGTGCTTTATCCGCTTTTCAAACAACCCCTTAATCTCCAGAAAAGTAAAGCCCTAAAACCATTCTGTGTCGCTAAAGATACAGTGCACCACTCTGGAATTCTACGTGCCTCCAGTTGTGTCTGTTAAGGCCGGGGATATTAAGGTCAGAGACATGGGGAGAAAAGGGGGAGCGGTAGAAAGAGTAGGAAAGAGAAAAAGAGAGGGAAGGAGGGAGGGAGAGAGGGAGAAAGAGTGACAGAATGAGAGTGAGTTACTAATGGAGAAGAAATAGAGCGGGAAAGAAAGAGAGAGTGAGTGAGTTTAAGTAAAAACAACAGCACAGTTACTAATCATATAAAAATGGCTTTAACATATATAAATACATAAGAAAGAGAGAGATAACTGGCTGTAAAACTCGGTCGGTATCAACATCTAGAAACATAGGTATGTTATGTTCACTGTGTCTATGGTCAATGTCACTGCGATGCCCGTGATCTGGCGCATGCAACACTGTGCAGCAGAGGGCTCGGGACAGTACCACACACACATTTCCGCGCTAGGAGACACATCGTACACGCATTGACTGACCGTTGGTGTCGGTGAAGACCAAACCGCAACAATGATGATGATAATGACGATGATGATAACTCAACAATAACAACAAAAACAAACAATAATAATGATAGCAAAGACAATAGTAATGATAATAACACTACTACTAGTGCTACCATTGCTACTACTAATGATGGTGATAATGAAAATGATAATAAAACTACTACTAGTAATATTACTATTGCGGTTACCACTACTACTGTTGTTATTACTATTAACACTACGACTACTACTAGTAATACTAATACTACAACCAACAAGAAGCGGACAACGACCAACAACAAAAGCAACTAACCACCATTACCACCACCACCACCAACAACAAACAGCCATCAACAAACGAACCAAAAGAACAACATTCTAGCAAGTAGAAATAATGAATAGTAATAAGCAGTGATGATGGTAATAATAATAACAGTTACAACAATAACGACAATAAGAATAATAACAATTCAATCTGTATAGAGCTAACGGCTCACCTCAAGTTATGGTTGCTGCACATTACACAGCACAAGAAGAAGAAACAAATGGGGATGGGTGGAGCATTTGGTCATATATATTTATACATCAATGCAGTGTAAACACGATTCATCAAAAATAACAACAGGTTGTAATATGAATTTTTTAATCGGATATAGGTAACAGTTGTACAAGTTCACAACGAACAAAACATGCAAGAAAAAATGCATGAATCGCAATATAAGCAGGCTTGCAAGTCTGATAAGTAGGTTGAAGCCTTTAAGATAAGTAGGCTTAAACATCTTTATGATAAGTAGGTTTTCACGTCTTTATGGTAAGTAGGCTCACAAGTCTTTATGGTAAGAAGGCTCACAAGTCTTTATGGTAAGTAGGCGTGCAAATCTTGTGATAAATAGGCTTACAAATCTTTATAAGTAGGCTTACAAATCTTTATGGTAAGTAGGCTTACAAATCTTTATGGTAAGTAGGCTTACAAATCTTTATGATAAGTAGGCTTACAAATCTTTATGGTAAGTAGGCTTACAAATCTTTATGATAAGTAGGCTTACAAATCTTTATAAGTAGGTCACAAGTCTTTCATACACACACAGACGGGCGCGGTTGTCAAGTGGGTAAATGTGGAACTTCCAATCGGATTTTTGCTGGGTACGATTCCGCCCGGACACCTCCGCCTGTTTGGTGATTTTTCCGATCAACATGTGTGTAGGCTTGCCAGTGCCTACACCCCCGTTGTATACTTATGCATAGAGTATATCAGATAACGTTTATTTTTAAAATTCTGTAAGGTGTGTCATGCAACACCCGGCATGCAAACTACAGCAAGTTTGAAAAACAAAAGGCTTTTGGCTAATA
Organism: Monoplex corrugatus; assembly: GCA_030674185.1. Taxonomy (NCBI): domain Eukaryota; kingdom Metazoa; phylum Mollusca; class Gastropoda; order Littorinimorpha; family Ranellidae; genus Monoplex; species Monoplex corrugatus. Next base: position 141,847,142 of record CM060305.1, read on the forward strand.
ACTTTTATCATTGGAAAATATCGTTATTACCTCTGTGTCCCTCAGGCTCTGTCTGTCTGTCTAATGTGTCTGTCTCTCTAACACAAAACACATACACACACACACACACACATACACACACACACATACACACACACATACATACACACACACACACACATACACACACACACATACACACACACACACACACACACGCACACAGATCTTAATTGACACAGCTTGGGGCACGTTGAATTCCAGAGTGGCGCGTGGTATCTTAAGTGACACAGAATGGTCTGAGGACTTTTATTTTCTGGACATTAGTCAGTGTTTGAGCTGCAGATAAAGAACCTGAGTGTCATTAGTGGCACTTCTCTGACCGACCACTGTCCCCCCGGAAAGAACAGCCAGGATTTCACACAGCATGTCCAGTGTGTGAAAAAGAACAGAAACGAAACACGGTGGTAAAGCCGTTCTATTATCTTCCTTTTTTTTGTGTACAAATGTGACCTCCCACCACGAAATCAGTCTTAACTCGCAGTCAGTCGAACAGCACTAGGAGCTGAAAAGGTGACTGAGGGTCTATCTAGGGTGTTTTGACTTTTTCTCAAAATTGATTTCTGTAGACTATAATCTATCCCCCAGAGAAATTTCTTTCTTGATTTGTGGCATATTAGAGTTGATATACCATGTTTAATGTAAACCCAACGCATGAATGCGGATCTTTGGTTTGTACTTTGTGAAATTGTATTTAATTTCAAAGAAAAGAACCTTCAATGCAAGGGGGAAAATGATAAAAAAAATTAATGAACATAAAAGAATTTTTCGTTTCTAGCACGAGCATTTCTCATGGCAAATGTCCGTGCAGGGAGATTTTGTGGCCGGTTGGTTGGTTCGGTTGATAGAGCCGTGGACTCGTGTTTTTCGTGCTTCCATTGAACAAAGACACATAATAGAGCTTTGGATAGCCTGCATACATTCGTGCATGCAGACACACACATACACACGCACACGCTCATACTCCACTCGATATGACATAGCCTCCCTTTTTTTCATAAAGGAAGATTGAGAATTAAAAAGAAAAAGCAAAACCATTAGAGATAATCTCTCCGGCTAAGTGTGCGGACATCATGACTGGAGTACACTAGAGAACGGTTGACTGACTATTTGATTAACTGGCTGACTGACTTCTGATTTTGGTTGTTTGATTGATTGATTGTACAGTCGACTACTGATCGACATTAATTTACCTTGTACAAGAATGGAAAAAAATGACCGATTGATTGGTTGATCGATCGATTGAGGACTGAAAACTAACTTGAGCCATCTACACTCCAACTGACAGAAATCCAGATCTTGCTAGTTTAAGGATGAGAGAGATGGAGAGACAGACTGAGACAAAGATTTGTGCTCTTCGCCGAAGCTAACGAATGAATCAAATTGATTAATGTAAAGCAGCAATGCAAGCAATAAGGACGAACGTAATCCATGTGTAACAAATAATATATGATTGTTCAAGTCGATTTCAGTAAAGTTGACATTTTTGTTGATCCTTTGAAATTCAAGCAGACACATCACAGAGAAACAAGTAGGCTATATGTACACACATCTCACCAGACGGCAGATGCACATTAGAAGTTGTTCAATATTATATAGAACCGATATTGTTGTACGGATGTGAAGCGTGGATAGTCAACACGCAAAGTCAGAACACGATTGAGGCAGCTGAAATGTGGTTTATAAGAAGAATGTTAAGATATCTATGGACTGCAAAGAAAACAAACGAGGCAGTCTTGAAGGAGACACACACACACACACACACACACACACACACACACACACACACACACACACACACACACACACACATACACACACACACACACCATTAATGAATAGGATTAGAAAAAGACAAGAAACATTTGTAGGACATTTTATGAGGCAAGAGAAATTAGAGCACCTAATCACAAGAGGAAAGCTGGAGGGGAAAAGAGCACTACGTAGACCTAGGGTGAAAAAATTGGACGGACTTGCGCAGTGGATGAAGACGGAGAAGGTGGGAGAAATACTTGCAGCGACAAGAGAGAGATTCATATGGAGGGCCATGGTAGCCAACGCCATGCTGCAGGACACATGATGATGATAATACGAACACAGCCAGTGTCTTTGGAGCTTGTTCAAGAGGAAGCCATCGCGCTCGGACAATTCCAGATGCGCTCCACCCAACTCTGCCAGCAATTTTCTGGCAAACTTTCTGAGCCTGTGCAAAAAAACCCTATGCCCTTGCCAGGTCTTGAAATGGAGAGGAGGGGGAAAGAAGGGACCTATGAAACAGTAAACTGACACCACCAGAATGGAAGCCTTAAGACTGGCAGCAGACAGACCAGTTTTGGGGAGTAATTTTCTAGGCTTGAATTGACTCGAGATATCAGATCCTGAGTCCACGGCTGGGTCAGAGGAACCCGCGTAAGTCTTTGAAATCGTATAATCGATCAAAATATTTTAAATTGAATCAGAGATCAACGACAACCTCTTTATTCAGCACGTGTATATCAATAAATCCAATTTATTCCCCATTTTTGTTAGGCCAGTCTATCCAAACATTCCCGCATTCACATAATAACGGCGCCGTATATAAACAGGACGGGTATACAAATAAGTCTAATTACTAACGTACTCACTTAACCATACTTGCAATAAAACTTAGCTGTCCGTCAAACGAACACGCATTTGCACGCGCTTTTCACGCGTTTGTTTGGGGCTTCGCCGATGTTGTGTTGTCCAGCGATATGTTATTAGGTGCAACCCGTTCTCAGAGTTGTCTGGGCTGGCTTATATCTGCTTTGAAATCCCTGTCAATGTGTCATACATGATTTAAAGGGTTTTGTTAATTGATATTTCCACGAAAGGTAATAATTCTCCTACCTGTAGAAAGGTGCGGATAAAGACGCCAGCAGACAAATATTTGTTTACATGCATGTTCGTGCGCCCAAACGTACGTACGTACGCTCGCACTCGCGTTCTCTCTCTCTCTCTCTCTCTCTCTCTCTCTCTCTCTCTCTCTCTCTCTCTCTCTCACACGCACGTACGCACGCACATACACACACACCAACACACACACCACACACACACCACACCACACACACACACACCACACACACGCACACCACACACACACACACCACACACGCACTCTACACACACATACACACACACACACACACACGCACACACGCACTACACACACCTCACATACACATAAAACACATCGTACATACACATTACATTCATCCCACCACACAGACATACACAGACACACACACATAGACAACAGACACACACATACAAAGAGACAGATAGACGCGCGCGCACACGCACGCACGCACACACACACTCACACGCACGCACGCACGCACGCACTCACACACGCACACGCACACGCACACACACACACACACGCTCGCACACACGCACTCGCGCACACGCGCACACACACACACGCACGCACGCACGCACGCACACACGCACGCACGCACACACACACGCACAGAGAAAAAGAGAGCGAGAAAGAGTAATATTGACACTGGGCCTATTTGAAGTCGCAGGCAATCTATAATCATCAATTAACGGATCAAGCCAACAGAGCGCGAGGAGTGACGGACACAGAATGGAAATGTGGAAGGAACGATATAACGGTTTGCACTGGACGCTCAGCTCGGAATTACTTTCAAAGCGCACTCCATCCACTCTGCGCAGACTACACAAAATATCTATGGCTTTTAACTATAGAGGAATTTTTATGTTTAACCTTTTTGACTCGCGCACCCTATCCACCAACTACAAAAACTTAACCCTTTGATTCCCTCACCCTATCCACCAGCTTCCTGCAGGAAGCTGGTGGATAGGGTGAGGAAATCAAAGGGTTAAGTTTTTACTTTGCTAGCATGGTTGACAACGTAGGATTCAGGTGGACAAGGCGCGAGAGTCAAAGGAGCACACTGAGAACGACAGAACGCCGATGCACTAGAAATGTTAATTTTTAAATCAAGTTGAGAACGATGGACAACACCACTGCGTAGACTATGAAAAATGAACACAGGTCTACCAGATCATTCAAACGCATATAATGGCATTGAACATCCCTAACCTCACACCAATCCAAACAGATGGAACAGATCTACTCACAACAGAAGAGTTCACCTACCTAGGCAGCACTGTCAGACACTGAAAGAGCAGACATCAACAGCAGTCTCAAGCAAGACCAGCAACACCTTCAGAAATCTGAACAACGTGTGGGGGGTCCCCAGAGCACAGCATCAACACCAAGCTGAGACAGTAGGGTACCACAGCTGTGTCCTTTCCACCTTACTGTACAGCTGAAGATGTTGGAGGATGACAGAGTGATGTTACCACCCTACCAACCTTCAACACAAAGAAACTCTAAAGAATCGTACAAATCTTCTGCCGCAACGCTATGTCCAACCAACAACTACTCGCTAGATACAATCAAGAGATACTTGTTAACTAACTAGTTATTTAAATGATTACTTCGATGATTGTACTAATCACCATCATTGTCAGGACGATGAAGATAGATTACACAATTTGTCTTAAGACAGCAGGATAACACCCGGACCCAGTAGGACGCGGAAGAGGGAAACTCGGCTACAACTGGCGACAAACAGGAGAGAGAAATCTCGAGGACCTCAGTTATCACAGGGGTACTATACGGAGGCTCAGTCACTAGATCGACCGAACTAGCGAAGCAAGCTGACCATCGGAGCAAGAGCGCAAGAGAAAAGACGTACAGCAGAGGTTCGAAGAAAACGAGAAGCGGGCAAGGCGCGACCGACCTCCAATCATACAGCTGCACCAACTCACATTTGCCTTACGTGCTGGCCAGCCTTCCTGGCCCGGATTGACCTCACCAGCCAATCTCAGAACCTACAATTGCCAACCCCATCTTCAAAATTGAAGTCGTGGTCTTCATCGACAACGAAGGTCGAACAACATACGGAGGCTGGTTCAGAACAGACAAGTGTGGATGATCTTCATTGGTACCCCACATGCCAGCGGCATAATGGGCAGTATGTGAGTACAGTCTGCACCTTGACACGCCGAGATACGTTGAGAACGCCGTCCGACCTTTCTGTGTTGACTGCTGCAAACGTGGATCTGCTTGCTATCTGAGCGATACATCGGAGTACGAATGGGTGTGCCTTTGAAGTGCTGAAACGCGTTCAGGACTTTGGCATACTGTCTCTGTTGTGCATTTGAACGTGAGTAGTTGGTGCCTGACGCTGCAAGGCACGATCAGAAAGCAAGTCATTCTTTCTACACAGACTGCTGGAAATCTGGTTTTGTTGCACGTATGATAGTTGAACAGGCGCCTCTCTCTCTCTCTGCGCCTCTCTCCCTCTGTGCCTCTCTCTCTCTCTCTGTGCCTGTCTTTATTTCTGTCTGTCTCCTCTCCCTCCCCCTCTCATTCTGTGTGTGTGTGTGCCATACAAAAAACAAAACAAGCAAAAAACAAACGAGCAAAAACTGGCTCTGTTATCTGGACAGTGATTAATTTGCACTGGAAACACCGAAACAATATTTCTGGGAATGCCAGCATAGCTGACCCATATCAATGTTACCAGCTTCCCGCAGGGTCATGGAGACAAAGGTTCAATACATTCACTGCAGCCGACCGCTAGAAACATGGTTATTCTCTCTGAATCACCGATGATGGAACATGTTCCAGCACCTGACTGATGGACTGGTAATGCCCTTGATGTGCCGAGACGACGACCTCAAAGTTGGTTGCACGTGCAGTGGTGGTTAGATAGAGTGGAACTTGTCCAAGAGCCTTTCGTTGAACTCGGACAATTCCACATGCGTTCTACCAAGATCTGTCAGCAGTTACCTCAAGCCTGCGCAAAACTCTACGCGTTGACGAGATGCTAAAATGTAGTGGGGAATTGGCGAAGAGACGTAATGAAACGCTAAACTGACATCACCAGCAGAAATGGAGTATTCATATAGGCAGCGAACAGGCCAGTTTTTACGTTACAGGTTGCTATTGAAGACAAAACTTCAAATCTTCAGTCCACGGATACATCAAAAAAAGCCAGCCCACAAAAACCTGCGCCATCCCTCCCCACTTTACCCCGAGGATCGAACCTACAATCCCTGCATTATGATCATGATGCTCTAGTCAACTAGGCCAACAGGCAAAAATTGTAGTACGATGAAATTAAAATGGGATGAAATAAAATGTAAAATAGAACAAGAAAATGAGATTGTATAAATAATAAATACAGGACTAAATCGATCTATCTATATATATACTCCTAATCATAATTTAAGGGCCACTTCTTCCTTCCTCTCTAATTTTAAGTTGAAATAATTGACAATGTTTAGAATTGATTCTATGTTTTATTTCATCATTTCCACACCTGTTTTGGAAAAAGAAATTAGCACAATGACCCATTAGTGAACAGCACATGCATTTAAAGGAACATCCCCCCCTTTTCAAAAAACAGAAAGTGTCAGATTTGGCCAATCTGTTTTCAATATCGCGTGTGTCCGCCCCGAGCCTGGATGCATGCTTCACAGCGCCGATGCATCGACTCCACAAGGGTACGGAGTGTGTCCTGAGGGATGGCCGCCCACTCGATCTGCAGGATGTCGACCAGCCTGGCCAGGGTGCCCGGTGGGGGGTGGTTGTCCCTGATGCGCCTCCCGAGCACATCCCAGAGGTGTTCAATTGGGTTCAGGTCAGGTGAGCACGCTGGCCAGGCCATACGGACGACTTCATGCTGCTCCAGGAAGTCGGTCACAAGGCGTGCTCGATGCGCAGGTGCATTGTCGTCCTGGAAGATGGCGCCTTGACCAAGGTCCACAAGCGCAGGCAGTGCCACGGCCGCCAGAACCTCGTCCCGGTACCGGACCCCGTTCAGGATGCCGTCAATGGGGAGCAGGGGGATCCGGGTACCACGGCTCATGCCACCCCACACCATCACCGACCCGCCGCCGTACCGGTTATGCTCTTGGACAGTGGCGTCAGCGAACCTCTCCCCTTGACGTCGCCACACCCGAGCCCGGCCATCGTTAAAGCTCAGGGTGAACCTGGACTCATCCGAAAACAAGACCCGGGCCCACTGTTGCCTTGTCCAGGTCACGTGCTCCCTGGCCCAGGTCATGCGGCGCACTCTGTTGACCGGTGACAGCACGGGTCGGACGGCCGGTCTCCGTGACCTCAAGTTTGCCTCATGTAGCCGTCTTCTCACCGTGCTGCAGCTGATGTTAGCACCTGTTGCGTCCCTCAGCTGATCCCTCAAGGTCACCGCAGTGGATGCCCTTTCCCTCAGGACGGAGAGGGCAAGGTAGCGGTCTTGCTGTCTTGTCGTTACTCTGGGTCGACCCGTGTGACGCCTTTCCTGGACTGCTCCAGTCTCATTGAAGCGCTCCAGCAGTCTCTGGATTGTGGAATGCGACACTTCAAGTCGTCTAGCAACTTCCCGCTGCGCTAGGCCTTCATCAAGCAGAGCGAGGGCTCTCCCCCGCTGCTCATCCGTCATCCGTCGTCTTGCAAGCATGGTTAAAACGAACCAAGAACGGGTCCTTTTTATCCTCGTCTGCGGGCAACTTTGGCTGGAGTAGTGTTCAAAAAGGGCTTGCCTTGCACGTGCAAAGCGAATTTTGTCGCTACCTTGCCTGCGTCGTCAGAGAGACCCTGCTGAAGATTCGACAATTTCGTGTGGAAATTGTCTTCCTTGGGCCGCCCATTGCAAATCGGCAAATCCCCAAACACGTGCCAAAAGGAAACTGCAATGTTGTCTGAGCTCTTATCCATTCAGTTACGGCAACGAATTGGAGAAAAGAGTAAGAGAAAATAGGTTATTTCTCCTTTCAAAAATTGACTCAAAAACGTTCCTGGCCCTTCAATAATGACGTGTAGTATATATATACTCCTAATCATAATTTAAGGGCCACTTCTTCCTTCCTCTCTAATTTTAAGTTGAAATAATTGACAATGTTTAGAATTGATTCTATGTTTTATTTCATCATTTCCACACCTGTTTTGGAAAAAGAAATTAGCACAATGACCCATTAGTGAACAGCACATGCATTTAAAGGAACATTCCCCCCTTTTCAAAAAACAGAAAGTGTCAGATTTGGCCAATCTGTTTTCAATATCGCGTGTGTCCGCCCCGAGCCTGGATGCATGCTTCACAGCGCCGATGCATCGACCCCACAAGGGTACGGAGTGTGTCCTGAGGGATGGCCGCCCACTCGATCTGCAGGATGTCGACCAGCCTGGCCAGGGTGCCCGGTGGGGGGTGGTTGTCCCTGATGCGCCTCCCGAGCACATCCCAGAGGTGTTCAATTGGGTTCAGGTCAGGTGAGCACGCTGGCCAGGCCATACGGACGACTTCATGCTGCTCCAGGAAGTCGGTCACAAGGCGTGCTCGATGTGCAGGTGCATTGTCGTCCTGGAAGATGGCGCCTTGACCAAGGTCCACAAGCGCAGGCAGTGCCACGGCCGCCAGAACCTCGTCCCGGTACCGGACCCCGTTCAGGATGCCGTCAATGGGGAGCAGGGGGGTCCGGGTACCACGGCTCATGCCACCCCACACCATCACCGACCCGCCGCCGTACCGGTTATGCTCTTGGACAGTGGCGTCAGCGAACCTCTCCCCTTGACGTCGCCACACCCGAGCCCGGCCATCGTTAAAGGTCAGGGTGAACCTGGACTCATCCGAAAACAAGACCCGGGCCCACTGTTGCCTTGTCCAGGTCACGTGCTCCCTGGCCCAGGTCATGCGGCGCACTCTGTTGACCGGTGACAGCACGGGTCGGACGGCCTGTCTCCGTGACCTCAAGTTTGCCTCATGTAGCCGTCTTCTCACCGTGCTGCAGCTGATGTTAGCACCTGTTGCGTCCCTCAGCTGACCCCTCAAGGTCACCGCAGTGGATGCCCTTTCCCTCAGGACGGAGAGGGCAAGGTAGCGGTCTTGCTGTCTTGTCGTTACTCTGGGTCGACCCGTGTGACGCCTTTCCTGGACTGCTCCAGTCTCATTGAAGCGCTCCAGCAGTCTCTGGATTGTGGAATGCGACACTTCAAGTCGTCTAGCAACTTCCCGCTGCGCTAGGCCTTCATCAAGCAGAGCGAGGGCTCTCCCCCGCTGCTCATCCGTCATCCGTCGTCTTGCAAGCATGGTTAAAACGAACCAAGAACGGGTCCTTTTTATCCTCGTCTGCGGGCAACTTTGGCTGGAGTAGTGTTCAAAAAGGGCTTGCCTTGCACGTGCAAAGCGAATTTTGTCGCTACCTTGCCTGCGTCGTCAGAGAGACCCTGCTGAAGATTCGACAATTTCGTGTGGAAATTGTCTTCCTTGGGCCGCCCATTGCAAATCGGCAAATCCCCAAACACGTGCCAAAAGGAAACTGCAATGTTGTCTGAGCTCTTATCCATTCAGTTACGGCAACGAATTGGAGAAAAGAGTAAGAGAAAATAGGTTATTTCTCCTTTCAAAAATTGACTCAAAAACGTTCCTGGCCCTTCAATAATGACGTGTAGTATATATGTGTGTGCATATATATGTGCGTGTGTATACAGACGAGCAAATGAATGAATAGATACACAAACATATCAATAAATAAAACGGTGATCAGAAGACCCACCTGGGTAGCCAGAGGTCTCATTTGATCGACTAATTGTTGTTTAATTGATTATTACCGATGAATGATTGATTCATGGACCGATCGTGTTATGTGATTACAGTTTAGCTGGCCGATTGAATGACCAGTGAACTGATGGATGAATGGATTGACTGACTGATTCTTTGGATGATAGATTCAGGTGATGGATTATTGATTGGATTAATTTGTTGGATACTTGAATGATTGATGAAAATTAGAATCACATTTTCGGTTATGTGTAAGAGACGAGAATGTTCGTATGATCCTGAGGCACTGTTGTATAGTATCAGTAGATTCTTCCCATTGCGTTAAGTGCTTGTAAGTATGTATGGACTCAACAACAACGACGGTAACAACTTCGACAACCACAACATTAACAACAAGACTAATCCAGTTGCTATTCCATCCCTTTGCTTGTGTTATGGCTTAAGGCCGATGTACTTTAACATGTCTGTCTGTCTATCTGTTTCACACACACAACACACGCACGCACGCACGCACGCACGCACACAACACTGTCTCTCTCTTTCTTTCTTTCTCTCATACACACACACTCTCTCTCTTTTTCTCTTTCTTTCTCTCTCTCATACACACACACACACACACACTTTTTACAGACACACACACAGACTACACACAAATAAACGAACGAACGAACGAACAAATAAAGATACACACACACACATATACAAACTCCCCACACACACACACACACCATACACTTATACACACACACACACACACACACACACACACCACAACACAAGACATAAACCACACACACATACACACACACACACACATACACACACACACACACACACACACACACACACACACACACACACACACACACACGCACACACATCACCATTCCACGACACAGAAAGCTATTGTACAAGGTACGCCTGGTCCCCGCAGACTTCTAAAGGTGTTTTGGTGCAGTGCATTACTATCCATTTACACATGTTTTCGCATCGATTTATTGACAGCATGCAGTCGGGACCCTTCTCCCAACAAACGGCAGGAATGTCTTGCATGCCCGTGCATATTTTAGTTGCATTGTCAACGTCAACCCAGATCGTGAGTGTTTCTCCTGTGTTTCGCTCGTCACTAGACTCAAACTCGGACTAAAAAGGCCAGCTCATGGGTTTATGTGCAGGCTTAAGGCTTGTGCCGTTATCATTCTGGATCTTGTCCATCACATGACACCTGTGACGTTAGTTCATATGGAATTCATTGCGAGCGCGGAGACGTCATCGTAAGAAATTGAAACTGAAAATCGGACTGAAGAAAAAAATTAAACGTAAGAGATACTATAGACACCAGAGAAAGTTAAACCGAAAAGAAGGAAAGAAATGACACCAGACCAAATCATTTGCAGACTAGGGGCATGGAATATGTGCATTTATGAACTGCATGTTTTAAAGGATTTGTAAACATATCTGGTAAATTCAACATATACTCCTAATCATAATTTAAGGGCCACTTCTTCCTTCCTCTCTAATTTTAAGTTGAAATAATTGACAATGTTTAGAATTGATTCTATGTTTTATTTCATCATTTCCACACCTGTTTTGGAAAAAGAAATTAGCACAATGACCCATTAGTGAAGAGCACATGCATTTAAAGGAACATCCCCCCCTTTTCAAAAAACAGAAAGTGTCAGATTTGGCCAATCTGTTTTCAATATCGCGTGTGTCCGCCCCGAGCCTGGATGCATGCTTCACAGCGCCGATGCATCGACCCCACAAGGGTACGGAGTGTGTCCTGAGGGATGGCCGCCCACTCGATCTGCAGGATGTCGACCAGCCTGGCCAGGGTGCCCGGGGGGGGTGGTTGTCCCTGATGCGCCTCCCGAGCACATCCCAGAGGTGTTCAATTGGGTTCAGGTCAGGTGAGCACGCTGGCCAGGCCATACGGACGACTTCATGCTGCTCCAGGAAGTCGGTCACAAGGCGTGCTCGATGCGCAGGTGCATTGTCGTCCTGGAAGATGGCGCCTTGACCAAGGTCCACAAGCGCAGGCAGTGCCACGGCCGCCAGAACCTCGTCCCGTAACCAGACCCCGTTCAGGATGCCGTCAATGGGGAGCAGGGGGGTCCGGGTACCACGGCTCATGCCACCCCACACCATCACCGACCCGCCGCCGTACCGGTTATGCTCTTGGACAGTGGCGTCAGCGAACCTCTCCCCTTGACGTCGCCACACCCGAGCCCGGCCATCGTTAAAGCTCAGGGTGAACCTGGACTCATCCGAAAACAAGACCCGGGCCCACTGTTGCCTTGTCCAGGTCACGTGCTCCCTGGCCCAGGTCATGCGGCGCACTCTGTTGACCGGTGACAGCACGGGTCGGACGGCCGGTCTCCGTGACCTCAAGTTTGCCTCATGTAGCCGTCTTCTCACCGTGCTGCAGCTGATGTTAGCACCTGTTGCGTCCCTCAGCTGACCCCTCAAGGTCACCGCAGTGGATGCCCTTTCCCTCAGGATGGAGAGGGCAAGGTAGCGGTCTTGCTGTCTTGTCGTTACTCTGGGTCGACCCGTGTGACGCCTTTCCTGGACTGCTCCAGTCTCATTGAAGCGCTCCAGCAGTCTCTGGATTGTGGAATGCGACACTTCAAGTCGTCTAGCAACTTCCCGCTGCGCTAGGCCTTCATCAAGCAGAGCGAGGGCTCTCCCCCGCTGCTCATCCGTCATCCGTCGTCTTGCAAGCATGGTTAAAACGAACCAAGAACGGGTCCTTTTTATCCTCGTCTGCGGGCAACTTTGGCTGGAGTAGTGTTCAAAAAGGGCTTGCCTTGCACGTGCAAAGCGAATTTTGTCGCTACCTTGCCTGCGTCGTCAGAGAGACCCTGCTGAAGATTCGACAATTTCGTGTGGAAATTGTCTTCCTTGGGCCGCCCATTGCAAATCGGCAAATCCCCAAACACGTGCCAAAAGGAAACTGCAATGTTGTCTGAGCTCTTATCCATTCAGTTACGGCAACGAATTGGAGAAAAGAGTAAGAGAAAATAGGTTATTTCTCCTTTCAAAAATTGACTCAAAAACGTTCCTGGCCCTTCAATAATGACGTGTAGTATATCTGGTAAATTCAACTTGAGCATGGCGTAACGGCATAATAGAATTTGCTTTATGAAGTCTGGGTATATTATTACGAGTTAATTGATATCAGATGGAAAAAGTTGGCGGCTGTCAACCAAACCCTTATTAACAGTCAAAATCAGACGTGACGTCATAGAGAGAGCAGTCATTTATAAAATGTCATTTATTCTGCTGTATACATGTAGACAGCAGTCGCTCACAAAATGTAATTTATTCTGCTATATACATGTGGAGAGCAGTCATTTACAAAATGTCATTTATTCTGCTGCCTTTTCATGTTAGATCAGCAGTGTGGACCTGAGAGGTGATCTGTCCGTAAACTCGGTCACAGTGTGCAGTCTAGTTGTCTATTGACATTAAAATACCTTTATTCTGCCATTGAAATTGCTTTTTTCTTATTTTTCATTCTCCTTTTTATAAGGAAGATTCATTCATATCGAGCGAACGATGCACGTGCACCCGCGTGTATGTGTGGGTGTGTGTGTGCGTGAGTGTGTGTGTACGAGTGCGTGTGCATGTGTGTGTGTGTCTGTTAGTCTGTGACAAAAATATGTGAAGTGTTTTTCCAGACCTGTATTAGTGGATTTTTTCGATTAAACCAAATTTGGCTGAAAGCAATGTACTGTTGGCGATCATGGCCCTCCATAAGAATCTATCTTTCGTCGCTGCAAATGCATCTCCCACCCTCTCTGTCTTCATCCGCTCTGCAAATCCATCCAATATTTTCTCCCTGGGTCTACCTGATGCTCATTTTCCCTCCAGCTTTATCATTGTGACTAGTATTGTGACTAGGTGCTCTAACTACTCTTCCCTCATAAAATGTCCTATAAATGCTGCTTGTCTTTTCCTAATCTTCTTCATTAATGAAAAACACGAAAATAGAATCAGAACGCGTATTTAATACAACAAGTTGTGTATTAAACACGCGTTCTGATTCTATTTTCGTGTTTTTCTGGTTCCTGTTTGATTGAACGCGGGCAGTCGCATTTGTTTTGGATTTCTCCATTAATGTTCTTTTTGTGTTTGCCTCTTTCAAGACTGTCTCGTTTTGTTTTCTTTGCTAAACCAAAACGTTATAATTCTTTTATTGTTTCCTTATCATTGTATTCGTTTCCGTCACCGCTGACGGGTAAACTGTGAAACCCTTCTTGAAGGAAAGCCCACAACTGTGTTGGATTAAATGGGATTAGTCAAGGTCGCAGACTCGGATATTCTGAATTATTCAGTGCTAAGCGCCGTGCTGATTAGCCTCTGTTGATAGAGCCGTGGACTCAAGATCTGATGTGGGTTTAGTCTTAGTCTGGAACATAAAAACTGGTGTGTTTGCTGCCTGTCTCAATGTTCCACAATCATTCTGGCTATGTCAGTATAATGTTTCACAGGTAATCTTTTTCCCCCACATTACCCTTCCCCATTTCAAGATATCGTCAATGTATAGAGTTTTACGCCAACTGGAGGGTCTGCCAGATAATTACTGGTGGACTGAATGAGTGTATATGCTATTGTTTGAGTGCGATGAATTGCGGCTTTTGAACAAATTCCAAACTGCTAACTCCAGCACTGCTTGAAAAGGAAGGTTATGGTTCCTTTATATTGATGGTCTTTTCAACTGTATTGTTCTACCTGCTTTTAATAAGATTAATTTATTTTCAGTGTGTACTGCTGATGTTCATCCGCAGTCAATGCAAGTTATGCCATTTAGATTCGTAATGAAAGAAAACGTCAAAGGAAGAGTTGGGGGTGGGAGGCAACTACTGAAACGGATTACTTTGACGCCTCGATGGTAGTTATTTCCCTTCCCATTCACATCGCGTTTGATGTCGGTTTTATCAGTGGTTTGCGTAGGTAATGTATCGAGTGTTTGTAATTCACCTGCTCTGAGTCTTCTACGTTATGCACGGGACAATCAATCTATCTCTGTGCGGTAAGTGAATTTTAAGGCCGAATTGATGCAAACTGAAATTCCTCCATTCTGACCAATCTGCTTGTGTTTATTGCTCGTGTGCTAATCAATCCGTTTGGTGTGCTGTGTCACTTAAGTTCTTCAAAGGATAACACTGATAATCCTTCGTTTTAAGGACAACAGTGTGTGTGTGTCTGTGCGTGCGTGCGTGCGGTTCGTGCAAGTCTATGTATTATGTGTGTGCGTGTTTGTATATGTATGTGTATTATGTGTGTTGCGTGCGTGCATGCGTGCGTGTGTGTGTGTGAAAGAAAACAAAATTTTGTTCCCACTTGTCAGCAAATCAGATGACCCAATAGCCTAAATCTGTTAAGTGTTGCGGAAATCTTCAGATGTTTCTTAATATATCACACACACACACACACACGCACGCGCACGCACGCACGCACACGCACATATGCACACACACACACATGCACACACACATATATATGTATGTATATATATATATATATATATATATGTACAT
This sequence comes from Monoplex corrugatus, assembly GCA_030674185.1. Classification (NCBI taxonomy): domain Eukaryota; kingdom Metazoa; phylum Mollusca; class Gastropoda; order Littorinimorpha; family Ranellidae; genus Monoplex; species Monoplex corrugatus. The sequence goes on from CM060305.1 coordinate 141,862,347, forward strand.
ATTATATATATATACGTATACATACATACATACATATATATATATAATATATATATATATATATATATAGATATATATATACATCACATACACTCGCACATATACACACACGTACACACACGTACACACATACTAGCTCGCACCACACACCCACATACGTGCGCACACTACACATACACACGTGTGCTTATGTATGTATGTGTATGTTTTATAAATCTGTCTGTCTGTCTCTCTCTCCATCTCTCTCTCTCTCTCTGTCTGTCTGTCTATATATATACATATACATATATATATATCAGCATCATATCTATATATGTATATGTACATCTATAGATATCAAAGCTGGGGATGGGATGCTCTGTGATTTGTATTCTGTGCAGATGCACCAGCGCTGCCTGCATGTTGATGTGGGTATGTGGTGTGCATGTAGATGGGCGGAGCACTTATGGAATTGTCGGAGTGTAATTGAAACCCTTTAGAAAAACTCCCAACTGTCTGTCTATGGATGTGAACGGGAATTTGCGCGTGCACGCGCGTGCGCGCACGCGTGTGTGTAAGTGTGTATAATGTGTACATGTGTGTAGGTATGTTTATGTATGTGTGTAAGTGTGTGTATGGGTATTCGTGTATAGTGTACATGTGTGTATGTATGTGTATAGTGTGTGTGTGTATATACATATATATATATATATGTGTGTGTGTGTGTGTGTGTGTGATATGAAAATAGATACATGTGGGGGTGGGGTGAAGAAAAAGACGGTAGGAGAAAGGGGAAGGGAGGGGCGCACAGTCTCACCTACTTAAACTTGACATCGTTCAACTTCAGAAGTGTTTCCTTTTTAAGTCGCCAACAGGAAAATGGCAAGCCCTTTTTTAAATACTGATTTTCACCTTGGTCAGAATAGATTGATACCAATCTTTTGAGTCAAGAAGTACACGAGCACGCACATGAGGGCTCATACACGCATGTAGCACGCACGTGTGCACGAACGCACAGAGACAAGGAATACATATATACACACATGCATTATATACATACATACATACATACATACATGCATACAGACATACATACACACACATACGTACGTACATACATACGTTTATACGTGCATACATACATACATATACATACGTTTATACGTGCAAACATACATACATACATACTCTGTACGTGCATGCATACATACATTGATACATACATTCATACATACATACATACATGCATACATACACACACACACACATACATACATACATACATACATACGCACATACATACATACATACATATATACATGCATACATACATACATACATGCATACGTGCATAGATGCATACGTGCATACGTATATACATCCTTTGTGCGTGTATACATACATACATACATACGTACTACGTACGTACGTGCATACACACATGCATACATACATAGATACATAGATACATAGATACATGCATATATACATACATACACACACACACATATACATACATACATACATACATACATATGTACGTACGTACGTATGTGGTACGAACGTACGTACGTACATACACTCATACATACACATGTATACACACATACATGCACACATACATACATACATACACACATACATGCACACATACATACATACATACATACACACATACATACATGCGACCTTATCACTCAGACAAACAAACATACACACAGACAGACTTTTATATGAAAAATAAACGAGAACATTGTGGATGTGTGTGTGAATATGCATGTATGTGTGCTTTTATGTATGTATGTATGCATGCATGTATGTATGACATTGTATGTATGTATGTAAACACACAAACGCATATATTGAATATTAACAAAACACTTCAAACTAACGTAAACGTCACACAGGAAAGGTTGGAAAAATAAACAATGAATTATACAGTTACAGAAACACAGAGACAAATAGACTGACAAAGACAGACAGAGACGGACAAACTGACAGAGACAGACTGAAAAAGACATTGAGAGAGAGAGGGGGGAGAGAAAGAGGGAGAGAGAGAGAAGGAAAGAGAGAGGGAGAGATAGACATAGAGAGAGTCACAGAGAGAGGGGGGAAGAGACAGAAAGAGTTAGAGAAAGAAAGAGAGAGAGGGAGGGACAGAGTTAGAGAGAGAGAGAAGGGGAGACAAAAAGAGTAAGAGAGAGAGACAGACAGAGAGAAAGAGAGAGAGAAGAGAGAGAGACAGAGAGAGAGAGAGATCGGTTTCTGTTGCACGCTGTGTTTATCCCGCTGATTCAGCCAATGACCGTACCACACACTACTACAGTGGGCCCGGGATGGCGCAACCCAGAGTTTATTTATTTATTTTATTATTATATTTTTGTAGTTTTAAGGCATGTTGCGTATACGCAGACTGTAACCGTTGACATCAATCTAGCCAGAACGTGACTGCCAGCGAAATGGTGCAAGGGTCTCTTTTCACTTGTCTCTGTTCATACGAACACGAAAACCACGGGAAGAGATCAAAAAGATACTTTATTTGGCCAAACATGAGCCCCGTATCTTACACGCTAGCACGCTCGCACGTAAGTGGCGAGACAACGAATGGCGAGGGCGAGAAAATAAATGTGCTGTGAAACGGAAGAAAAACTAGAGCACCTAGTCACAACAGGAAAGGTGAAGGGAAAGAGAGCACCAGGTAGACCCAGGGAGAAAATACTGGAATACTGGACAGATCTGCAGAGTGGCTGAGGACATAAAAAAAGGTACTAGGTGGGATATGTACTCACAGCGACAAGGGACAGATTCGTATGGAGGGCCATGATCGCCAACGCCATGCGGCAGGGCACATGATGATGATGATATGAAATGAACGCAGGGTGGAAGTAAGATTTTAGCTAATGTACAAGTTTGTTTGTTTTTTTCATAGTAGAAGACGGAATCGTCCTCAAACACAAAGACTATTTGCACGATCGCCATTTTTACCCCGCCGGCAGGATCCTCTCGATACTACCTAGCGTTACCTAGCATACACCTAGCCACGCTAACCGCTAGATGAAACAAAGAAACGTTCATATCTCACGTACCTAACGAAAACCTGGCCTAGCTAGGGTGTAAAAAACAGGCCACTGGTCCTCGTTACTGACCCATTGGGAGTTATCTGACTTGTTCAGCACAGGATGAAGTGGTGATAACCATAACTAAAGTAGTCCAATCGAAACAAAGTATATACAGATTCTGCCTTTTGACTTCCGCACCCAATCCACCAGCTTCTTACAGGAGGCTGGTGGATAGGTTAAGGGAGTCAGATGCTTAATTTTTATTTATCATTATAAGTATTTTTGTTGTTGTTGTTGCTTTGCTGTCATGGTTGACAAGACAGAATGCTAGTGGAAAGGCTGAGGAAGTCAAAGGGTTAACTTACTTTTAAATCGGCACCCTTTAACTGCACGAGGATACTGGTTGACCTGTTCCTGCTTTGAAATGAAATTGCCTATATTTCTGTTGTATTTTTTCGTATGCAATTTTTTTTTTATTCTTATAACAAACTTACTGCAATTTTTTTTATTCTTATAACAAACTTATCAAAAACGCAGGATGGGGGTGGGGGGTGGGGGTGGGGCGGCTTGTTTGTTTACAGTTGGCTGCTAATGGTGGGGAAGCGGGAGGGGGGGGGGGAGTGATAATGTATTTCTTAAAAAATTTTTTTTTTCCGTATGTTGGCTTTTCTTTTATCTTTCCTCCTACCCTAGGTTACCTATCCCATTCTTCAATCACTGTACGTAGTTCATGATACAAGCACACAACATCACACACGTCCGTACAATGAACAGATCAGTAGTTTGGATATTTTTTTTTAGATTCTTTAAATGGAATGGGGCAATGTTGTTATCTCACAGAATGCACACCTGGACACAAAACTAGTGCTTAACTGGTATAACCACTGTATTGTATTGTATTGTATATTGTGTTGTATTGTATTGTATCGAATTGTATTGTGTTGCCTTATCTTGGCTTGTCTTGTCTTGTCTTGCCTGCATTGCGTTGCGTGGCGCTACGTTGTGTTGCATAGTGTTTGTGTTGTGTTGCGTTGGGTTGGTTGGGCTGTGTTATGTTGTGCTGTGTTGTGTTGCTTTGCGTTGTGTTGTGTTGCTTTGCGTTGTGTTGCGTTGTGTTGTGTTGTGTTACGTTGTGTTGTATTCCGTTGCTTTCCGTTGTGTTATGTTGGGTAGTGTTGCATTGTGTTGCGTTGCGTTGTGTTGTGTTCCGTTGCGTTGCGTTGTGTTGTGTTGTGCTGTGTTGTGTTGTGTTGTGTTGTGTTATAATGCATCACTTGCAGTTTGTCGCATCGTGCTGTGTTCTACGAGCGTATTGTCTGTTTTGAATTTCATCGCTTCACAGCAACTCACTTGAACCAGCTCCCCCCCCCCCCCGTCACCCGCGTCTCTTAAGGGCAAAAAAGAAACACACACACACACACACACACACACACACACACACACACACACACACACACACACACACACACACACACATCAACAACAACAACCGCAATATAATAATAACAAAACATTGCGCATTGTAAGAGGTTAAGTACACCGACGTACTAAGAGAGAATACAAATCAACAAGTTGTGATACAGTCAAAGATGCACTTCATTTCCTAGATAACTGTCAAAAGTGCAAAGAAATAAAACTAAAACTGACAGAAAAAAAAGACAATGACAAAACCATAGGAAAACCAAAACTAAAAGTACGAAAGATACTAAACCTCCCACCTCCCTAAAGAAAACAACAACAACACACACAAATAAAAACAAAAGCAGACACTAGAATCAGGACGTCCACAAATTTTTATTCTACATATTGTACATTGTCCTAGTGACATGCTTACTTAAGGTCATTTACGAAGTCATGTTACAAAATATAACAAATGGATGAATGTAAGTATTTTGTAAATTCAGAAATTCACGTTTCAAAAGATACCAAATGGATGATTGTAAGCATTTTGCAAATTCACAAGGGCTATAACTTGTAATTTAATTTATTATTTCTTTTACCGTCTGTTCACATTCATGCTTTCAGAGAGCCTCTTGTTTTGTTTTTGTACACACGTTGGTCTAATAATACTTCGGAAGTCACTATTGCTGTTATCACATTCACTTAACGCCATCTGGGAAAGTCTGCCTCATTAAGATCTCTGTGGGCTGCTTCCAACGTGGTAATGGGATGACCATCCCAAGCACAACGGGTGGCAGGTTGCAGGTGGTGGCTGGCAGATGGCAAATGGCCTTCAGGTACAGATGTTAGCAGGGAACTAAGCTAGACATACATGGACGAACAAGCAGTCCGTGACCGACTGGGAATGGTTTTTTTTAACTTGTTATGTATATATACATACACAAACATAACAATATTATTACACATATTAATACATATATACATAACAACCATCACACACATATGCTATACACATATTCAAACAAATACATATAAACTATAACATCATATAGTATAACACACTACATACATACATGTATACATAAGCATATTAGTCTATATGTCTAACTAGTAGTATAGAATATAAATCCATATTACGCAATTTAAGAAGAAAATATTACACGATTTAAAAGAAATAAGAAGTACAAATGACAATGTTAAAAAGAAAAAAAATCACACACACACGCACACGCACACACACACAAACATACACACATGCACGTACACACCACACCACGCACACACACACACACACACACACACACACACCACACACACACACACACACACATAATCAAGCATAAAAACAAACAAACAAACAACAAATAAATAATTGGACGAACAATATCGAAATCCAACAGCTTCTCTGAAATTTTATTCTAGTCATCAAGTGACTGAGCCTTTAGATAGTAAGCGCCGCCCTAAGCCCAAGCGCTCTGTGATCACAAGGTAGGTCTTTTAACCGTGAGCTAAAGGCGGGGTGAAATTATATAGCTACCAAGGTGTTTGGGGGCCTTCTGACAAACTATATTACCCTGCAATATGACGGAAACGTGGTCGACAGATTGTCTACAAGGATGGCGTTTTCCCATTGAAGTCACTTTAATCAACCCTTTGACATCCACACCCTGTCCACCAGCATTGTGTATTGTCACCCGTGCAAGCGAAGCAAAATTTAACCCTCTGACTCCCTCACCATATCTACCAGTTATGGTAGTGCGGAGTCAAAGGGAGTCAAAGGGTTAAGTTTTTCCAGTTTGTGGACAGGGTGCCGGAAGTCAAAGGGCTAATTAACCCTTTGACTTCCACAACCTGTCCAACAGCATCCTGCATTATTAACCATGCTAGCAAAGCAAAAAACTTAACCATTTGATTCCCTCACCCTATCTACCAGCTTCCCGCAGCAAAAACTTAACCCTTTGATTTTCTCACCCTATCCACCAACTTCATGCTGGAAGCTGTTGGACAAGATGAGAGAGTCGAAAGGTTAATTTTTTTGCAAGGTGATGGATGCGGAGTCAAAGGGTGAAGGTGGAGCGACACCGGGCCCTGTGCCTTGACCAGCGTCCACCCTGAGCAATTGGCGGTCCTTCCCATTCGTCTGGTCAAGCCAAAGGATGCGACAGGACAGCTGCTTCGCCCTGACCACACAGATCCATGGCAGTTGGTTGAACTAGATTTCATAATAACTTTATTTTTTAAAATGTCATCCACATTTACGAAATGAATGAAAAACTTCTTTCATTCATAGTCGCCAAGCACTTGCACTAAATAAATAAAATGAAACAAAATAAAATGAAATGAAATGAAATAAAAAAAATAAAATAAAATAAAACAAAATAAAATAAGATAAAATGAAATAAAATAAATATAATGAAACAAACAAAATAAAATAAAATAAACAAACAAACAAAAATAAATGAAACACAAACGCTCAGTGATCCTTCAGCACGAGTCCCTTTTCCGTTTTCATTTCCAAAAAGTCATAACAATACATTGCTTTTGAAATAAGTAAAATAAATAGAATAATAAATATATATAAAAAAGAAACAAGCAAATAAATGAATAAACTGTTATTGTTATTATCAGTGTTGTTTAAAGCCCAGCCGACTGCGTAGAGCCGTATCAGGGCTATAACCGCTTCAAAACATAAAACTTCAACAGAAATTTAAAAAAAAAAAATTTAAGTACACATATCAATGCATTTGCGCTGTAATCTAAGGACATGTCCCAGGCGTTGACCACTCCGTCCAATTTATTGCGCAGGGGATTTAAAAAAAACACACCTGAATACAAATTTAAGCATACATAAGGACACCAAAACATGTACAGTGGAAACCATTTATAACAGGACCGGTTATAACAGGAATCCGGATATAACAGGGCTTTTTTCAATCCCCATTTTTTCTTCCTCTTTGTCTCTATTAAAACTTATCGGCAATAACAGGGAGACAAGAGGGCTCGATCGGTTATAGCAGACGGGCTCTGCAGCAGAAAGGCCTAGGCCTAGACTCAGCACGCCACGCAGTAGGCCTAGATCTAGATCTAGGCTAGCCTTGGTATACTGTGTACTGTACACTGAAAGAACGCTTCGCAATGCGAGCGTGATGCGCGCGCAAGCGTGTAGGCCTGAGGCCACTGAGTCAGTGACTGACTGCGCCATCATTCAGTTTGTAAGCTTACTGCACATTACACCAGACCAGATCTAGGCCTAGATCAAGAGTTAGTTGATCAGTCCTTATTTCCCTTGATATCTGATATAACAGGGATCTGATATAACAGGGATTTTGATTTGGTCCCATCATCCCTGTCATATCAGGTTTCCACTGTATAAGAACGGCCATAAATTATCTAAAGTGCTTCCGCATATCTCACCTCCCTAGAGCCAAAAATGCACTTAATACATGTACCCAATTATCAATCCTATGAAAAAGTACGTAAGACTTTTATCGAACACATACTGGTGAATGGACCAGCAAGGCAGAAAATGATAGTAATAAAGGACAGAAAGCTAAGGAACAAGGCAGAAACAAAGTGAGTGACAGAAAAGAGGAAATTTCTGGCACAGAATTTCCAAAAGGAGGGGAGACTATCTATACTGAAAGAGCCCACGGCATTCCCACGGGGGTAAATGAATCAATGAATAAGTATAAGTAACTAAGTGAATATGAATAAACAAAAAACAAACAAGCAAATAAACAAATAAATAGATACATGAATAAATAAGTAATAAATAAAACTAACTAATTAACTAACCAACTAACCGACCGACCGACTGAGTAACTGACTGAATGACTAACTGAATGACTGACTGACTAACTAATTAACCAACTAATTAACTAAATGAATGACTAAATAAATATTTCTATTAATAAAGACCAGCCACATTCATGGCCAGATGTGGCCCGACTTCGCAGATGGCGAAAAAAGGAGAAGAAGGAGAAGTAAGCATGAGGACTCCTCTATTACGGACAAATCGGCCTTCTAATGACAAATGAGTCCAGTCGGACTTTGAATCCCAGTCTATGACTTACATGTAAAATGAGAAAAGAGAGGGAGACGGACATACACACACAGACACCAAGACACATACACAACACACACACACACACACACACACACACACACACACACACACACACACACATACACACACGCACACACAACACGCACACACACACACATACAAACACACACGCGTGCGTGCGCACATACACATACGCACAACTCACACACACACAAATACACACGCGTGGCGCCATCTACGCACACACATCATACCACACACATCATAACCCCCACGACACATTCGACACACACACACCACACGCACGCGCACACACACATACGCACACACACGCGCCGACCACCACTACACAACACCACACACACACACACACACACACACACACACACACACACACACACCACATGCATACGCACTACACGCACACATCAAAATTGTGTCAGGTGTATGCGTGTATGTCTGTGTTTGTTATGTGTATGTGTCCGTGTTGGTGTGCGTGCATGTGTATGTGTGTGTGTCTCTCTCTCCCCATCTGAAGTCACAGAAAGAAACATAATACAATAGATCTATGTAATTTGAATTCAAATATGTAATGAACATGAATACTATATGCCTTTGTGAATTATGTGCAAAGATGGTTGTGGTTTTAACAAGTTTATGGCACACTTCTTTTTAATTTGAAACGAGACTTTGACCTGTATATTAAAAAGAAAATTAACACCATCCCTCTATTTCTCTCTTCTGTCTATATATATATATATTATATATATATATATATAAATATATATATACACATACATACATACATATATATATATCTGTCAGTCTGTCTGTCTCTCTCTCTCTCTCTCTTGCTTCCGTTCTCTCATCATTTGGAAGATTAAGGATACCGCATTATTTAGTATTTTAGTGCTGATGAACTGTGAAACATTTATTTCGTTTTATTCTATTTCTTTATAGTTTTCAGCCAGAAATATCTGTGTCACCGAGCTGTAAGGCTGTGTCTGCCCTTGTAATAAGTAATATGGTTTTCATTCACTGTCCTCTCTTCCCCTTCTTCAATTTTTGAAGTGAAGTATTACCGGATATGGAAGATTGATAAGTGAAGATTTCTGCATGGATTTGAAAGGGCCAGTTTGATTCATCGTTCCCAATATAACTCTCAAGCACCTTTTCTCTCTTCTTGAAGTATCATAGGTTCGATAACTCTTTCCGCATTTAGGTGCCCCTATTCAAGTTTGATAACCACGACCACACTTTCGAAGGCACCCAACTCCAGGGTGAGTTTGGAAATGTCCGAGTTTCTCTCGCGCTTTAGCTAATCTTATCACACTTTTAAGTGTCTGATACCAGCTAAATTTAGGAACAACTTGTTCCCGAAATAATTTCTGAGTTTAGATTTGATTTAGATTTAGAATTTGATTGGATGAAAAAGAGCGTCTCTCTCCCGCCGTTAATAGTCGATTTAACACCAAGTATCCATCGATGGGTATAAATTGTGGCAGTGTGTGGCCGTCACAACATTTCCAATCGTGTTTTCATCCTCTACATATTGCTTGACCGTCTGAAAGTCGATCAGCCCACTCTCGCATCTTGCATCCTGTACGCAACAGTCAGTGCATCAGCATCGAAGCATCGCATTGCAAACTACTGTCATCATGGTTATAGAAGTTGCCTTGGCTACGGCTGCAACTGTCTGCATTCTCCTGCTGGCTCTGTACTGGTAAGTTAATATGTTTGTTTTAGATCTTTATTTGTCTGTTTGTTTTAGATTTTATCTTTATTTTGTCTGTTTGTTTTAGATCTTTATTTGTCTGTTTGTTTTAGATCTTTATTTGTCTATTAAGAGCATATGTCACTGATTTGACATGCAGAAAGAGCATCGGTTATTATTGATAAAATATGACGGAACAAATAGACGCGTTGATAATTCACGTGACGTTTTTTATTAATTATCAACAAGTACTGATTAGCAAACGCTACAATCTGATATCGTGGGCTTATCTGATTTGTTGCTGTTGTTGTTGCAGGCATCTGAAACGTCATTTCTCACTGTTTGAGAGACTGTCCTATACCCGGACCCACACCCTCCCTGCTTGTGGGCAACCTGAGAGAGATCATGGAGAAGGTAATTTCAACTGTTCAAAACCTTCCTTCTGTACAGTTCCCACGAGTTAAAACGTTATTACTATTTTAATGTTAAGTATATGAATTCTTTTGATTTCTTTCTTTCTTTCTTTCTTTCGTCTCTCAGGAATGAGACTTCACATGCAAATTTGATGATACCACGTATGGAAATGTGGCAGATGCTAGAAGATCACGCATAAATCTAATAATTAAGACACCGTTCAGATACTAAGTGTTCTCAGATATCAGTTGTGTACAAGAATTTGAGTTAATTGTAAACAAAATTGCAGTGTACATATAAAAGAGCTGATGCGAGATAAACAATCTCAAATGAAGAAGACATCATAGGCAAAACACTTTCAGATCACGAAGGATAACAAGAACTCAAGAAAGCTGAGAAAAGTTGATCGTTTTGATTTTTTTTTGTTTATCATTATAATTATCATTTTGATGTTAAACCTGATACTGTGAGTGTTGTATGTTTGTCAAAGTTACCAACCTAAACGTCTGGACCTTGTTTTTGTACTCAGGGCCAGTTTCAAGCAACCGTGGAGTGGGGCCGAAGTACGGAAGAGTGTTCGGTTACTTTGAGGGTTACACTCCAGTCCTCAGTGTCAGTGACCCTGGACATTCTGCGAGAGATTCTCGTCAAAGACTCCAGCAACTTTAACCACCGCAAGCCTTTTCCTTTGGCACCACGCAAGAGCCTGGGACTGTTCCTTGAGAACGGCGCTCAGTGGCATCGCAGTCGTTCCCTTCTTACTCCTGCTTTCTCTGCCGGAAAACTCAAACAGGTATGTGGAATTGAAGGAAAGATATCGAAGGTGTCTCTTTGTTTTTTCATTATAAATTTAGCAAGATATGTCATCGTGTTCGTTCTGTTAACTAACTCTTACAACTGTTATGTACTTTATACTAGTACATGTTGCGGTATAAGTAAGACAGAATAAGACTAAACAGAGGGATATTCAAATTTCGAAACATTAATGAGAACAGTTCTAGATGGAAAGCAATACATATAAACAGGTGACGAAACATACTAGAAAATATCTTACTGGCGATCAAAATATTAAACGACATGAGTGAATCTCACATCGCTTTTCATGAGTGGTCTATTCAAAGTCTTGTCCAGTAATAGTATTTTTATGGAGATCCAAAAGTGTTCTAATATGTCTTACGGCTACCTGTGTCCAGATGATGCCCATCATGACGACCTCAGCGGACGTGCTGGTTCAGGAGATGTCCAGGCAGGTGAGGAAGGAAAAGGAGCTGGACATCTACAGTGTCTTCCAGAGTCTGACCCTGGACATCATTGGACGTTGCGCTTTTGGCCTACAGACCCGTGCCCAGACTGACCACACGGATGAGTTCCTCACCAACATCCGATCCCTGTTCAACACCATGTCCTCTACACTCATCCTGCCCCTAGTCAGTAAGTATCTGACAAGTTCTATGGACTTTCGTGTAGTTGTGTTCGCGAGGTTGATTGATTCGGTTGACGAGGATGGTGGTCTGTTTTGAAACATTGATTTTTGTCATGTGTTTGTTGTTTTTGTTGTTGTTTTTGTACGTGTGTGTGTGTGTGTGTGTGTGTGTGTGTGTGTGTGTGTGTGTGTGTGTGTGTGTGTGTGTGTGTGTGTGTGTTGTATGTGTGTATGTCTGTGTCTGTGTCTATGTGTGTGTCTGTGTCTGTGTGTCTGTGTTTATGTGTGTCTGTCTTTGTCTGTGTGTTATATGTATTTTTTCTTTGTGCGAGGTTTGTCTTGAACAACACAAACCGTTCTCTAGTGTGTTTCCTTATTTTATTTCCGTTTTGTTAATTTACGTTTTCTATGACATGTTATTATTCAATCAGTGAAATGTTATTTCAGTTAGTACGAAGAGTTATTTTCTCCGTCTAAAATGTGCATTTATTTCACTTCTTAATGATAAAGTAACTTTACCTCTTTCATGTTCATTGCATGAAATGTGAGATGTTTTATGATTATTTGTTTATTTATTTGTTTGTTTATTTATTTATTTATTCATTCATTTATCATCCTATTGATTTATTTGTATATCTGTCTATTTATCCATCTAAGATTTGATTCACTTTACCAAATGACGAGCTACTCAGTACACTATTATTGAATTAATATTTAAAGAATGGATCCTGTGTCTGTGTTTCAGTGGCCTTCCCCTTCCTGTCTCACTTTATCTTTGCCTTGAAGAACATCGTGTTCCTGTTCGGCATGAACCCTGTCGTCTGGCTCAGGCTCAAGCTCAAAGAGATCATTTCCACATCAGGAAGGACATGGGGGTAGGTAGACATTATTTGTTTGAGTGTTTCTATATTGTGTTCTGTGTGAAAATTTGTTGTTTCATTGATGAAGTGACACTCAGCCTTTACTTAGCCATATTCCTCTGTAGTTAGAATTACGCTAATAGTTATTGTTACGGGAGTTTTGATATTTGATTGATGACTTTTTAAGAGATTTATGCTGGGGGGGGGGGGGGGGGGGGGGGGGTCTGGAATGAGATCATTAAGTATATGAAGCAAAGCTCTGAGTCTGTTTCAAAACAGAATTTGAAACTTGATATCTAAAATCCTCTGTTTTATGTTTTAAACAGCAACACAACCAAGTTAAAAACAATTTATGAATTAACAATTTTACATGACAACACAACTCGCGAAAGACAAAAACTGGAAGGAGGTGGACAGCAAAAAGTTCTTAGAGAGGAGAACAACACCCCCCTCCCTCGAGCAAGTGTTTTGGCTCTAAAGTCACTATATTCTAAAAGGGTCGGGCCGCATCCAGGTCACGACTCCTGGATGCCTTTCTCTTTTCGGTTCTTTTTCATATATAAGTTTTTAAAATCAAAAGATTATGTAAAAATTTAATACGACAACACAATTCTCAAAAGACCTATGTTATTAAATAATATGTATTTTTTCTCTCAAACAGACAAGTCATGAATGTGTTCTCTGTTATAGCCTAATTCCAAAGTGGTCGACCTGGTGCAGCTGATGCTCTTTCCATCCAACATTCGCTCCACAACGGAGGCCGCTCCTTCCGACACACACAACCATGTGTCCAAACAGATGACTGAGCGGGAGATCGTGGCACAGAGCATGACGTTCTTGCTGGCCGGATACGAAACTACCAGTGCTGTGCTGGCTTTCCTGTCACGTGTCCTGGCTGAAAACCCGGATGTGCAGAGTCGTCTGCACGAAGAGATTGACGCTATGGAGGGAAAGGTGATTATGTTAAACTGTTTTGTTTCGATTGTTGTTGATAATGTTCTTGTTGATTTTTTTTTGGTTTCTATTGTTGATAATGTTATTGTTATTGTTTTTGTTGTCGTTGTTATTTGTACGCGTGTATGCGTGTGTATATATGTGGTTACAGCGGGAAGGGTGTTAATCTTCTTAGAATAAATTGGTCTAATATGTCACTGCACAAGATGTAAATGGCAACGTTATTAACAATGTAAACAGAAGTGCAAAGTGAAATAATGGTTGTAATGTCAATAGTAACAAATGACCAAATGAAAATATATCATTGTCATCAGGATAGCGGTTTTCTTTCTGAAGCTGGCCAGTATTTGCTATTGCCATCATTTTAATCATCATCATCGTCGTCTCATCATCATCATCATCATCATCATATCATCATCATCATCATCATCATCATCATCATCATTCTGTGTGACCCAAAGACGGATTTTTTTTTCCACAGTACTAACAGCCGTACCTTTGTGTTTTTCAGGACGTGACCTACGAGTCTCTGAACGGACTGCCCTACTTTGACATGGTGTTTGACGAGGTGTGCCGCATGTACCCCACTGCTTCACAGTAAGTAGACCTTTAAGCCTACATCCTTACACCTTTCCTAGTATCATGGTTTTTTTTATGAAAAACATAAAAAGAAACAAGAGGATTATTCAAGAAAAACTAAAAGAACTACAATAAGAAGAGAACAAGAAAGAACTGGAACCAAATGAATATTGACATATAAATCATATATAATATTTTTTGTCATATAGTTGGCACAAAAATAAAAAAAAAGACAACAAACACACTTTAAAAAAAAAAAAAAAAAAAAAAAAAAATATATATATATATTTATATATATATATATATATATATATTATATATATATATAATTCGTAATAAGTAGGTGATAATCATTATGGATATTGCTTTCCAGTAAAAGTAAATACCAAAGCCATTAGACATGTACATAGTTTTTCGTACAATTTTGTTTTTGGCACTAGTGAACAAAGTTAACAGCATTTAATTTTTAGTCACATACTTTAAATCGCATATGAACTTTTTATGATGATTAAGACTAATTATCACTATGTAGCAACAAAGCAGAAATGACTCACATAGTATATGAAATATAACAACACGTTTGCCTTAAATCAGAGTATAACATGACAGTTTTGTTCACAAATCCACCAAGCGACAAAAGCAGTCCTTTAACCCTTTGTCTCCTACACCCTATCCACGAACTGCAAAAACTCAACTCTTTTTGACTCTCTCACCCTATCCACTAGGTTCCTGTAGGAAGCTGGTGGATAGGGTGAGGAGGTCAAAGAGTTAAGTTTTTGCTTTGCTAGCATAGCTAACAATGCAGGATGCTGGTAGACTAGGTGTGGGAGTCGAAGGGTTAAATAGCAGTGTACTGTTGTGTTGACAGAATCGTGACTCGCCAGGCGGCAGACACCCGGGTGATCCAAGGCGTGCACATTCCCGCTGGCATGAACATCCACGCCAACCTCTGGGCCCTGCACCACGACCCGCAGTTCTGGAACCAGCCTGAAGTCTTTGATCCTGAAAGGTGAGTTCATCTCTTTCATCGTTAAATGAGTTTTTCTGTCCTGGTCTTTCAGTCTTGACTTCTCTCCTTTTTTTTTTCTCTTTTGATACAGGGATGGAGAAGGCATAAAACAACAAAAACACTCTTTGTGTGGATGTTATTATTGATGTGGGTCTCTTCCATCTGTATAATGCAGTGAGAGGTTTGTTAGAGATGTCACACGTGAAGAAAATCAAAACTGGAAAGAATTATCTCTCTAAGATTGAAACTTATAGAGTTAATTTAAAACAACACATACACGGGTAAATCGCAACAAGAAAGAAAGAAGGGAACAAATACATAGCAGCTATGATTGTATAAAAGTATGTTGGAACTCTTTGCATGCACTGTGGGCCTACAAGTGTTTATAATATTATCAGCTTGCAAGTTAAGCGGTGTACGTTTTGAGTGTCCATGTATTCATGAAACCGATGCCTTTGGATATAATGTCTGTATGAATATCAAAAGGGATGAGACTAGGAGTGTGAACTTAACTATACGTACGGACTTTCTCTGAAGGTAAAAACAAAATATGACCGCTGGATCTTCAGGGTAAAACATAAAACATTGAAAATATTGTTAGTGAAAGATCCTTTGGAGTAATATAAACACAACATTTCGAGCCCCAGGCTCTTTATCAAGTGAATGAAAAGTGGTAAATGAAAGTGACGTGGAAAATAAAAAGTGATGTGGAAAATAAAAATGACAGAGCAGTACTGGTACTTGATAAAGAGCCTGGGGCTCGAAACGTTGTGCTTATATTAATCCAAAGGATCTTTCACTAACAATATTTTCAATGTTTTATGTTTTATACGTACGGACGTTAGTTTCTTTTTTCCTTGTTTTCTTTCTGTTCTCTCAGATACAATTTCCAGCACTCATTTCTTGAATCACTGTTTTACTTTAAAATCTGTAGATACACAAGAAACTTATGTCTTTGTCTTTATTTCTGTGCAGATTCTCCGCAAAGAACAAAGAGCAGATCCAGCCTTACACCTACTTGCCGTTTGGTGCGGGGCCACGCAAGTGTATCGGCATGAGGTTCGCCATGGTGGAGACCAAAGTGGCCATGGTTAAGATGCTCAAAGACTTCGCTCTCAGTCTGGAAGATGATCAGAAGGTGAGAATCGTGATTTTTGTTGTTTAATTGTGGAGATTTATTGTCTTGGTCTTTGTGTGTGTGTGTGGTTGTGTGTTTGTGAGTGTGTGTATGTGTGTGTGTGTGTGTGTGTGTGTGGAGTGGGGGGTGGGGGGTTATTTTTTGTGCGGATGGTTTCTTTTGTGCTTCTCTGGAGTTGTTTCTGTCTCAGTTTTGTTTTCTTTTTTGTTTTGATTTTCTTGTTAAAATTATAAACCAAAACAATTCCACTTTCCTTCTGCTTGCCCTTAATATATCTCTATATACATAAACATGCCTCCTCGTTGTGTGTGTATGTGATGTGATGTGATGTGATGTGTGTGTGTGTGTATAATTGTATGTGTGCGTGTGTGTGTGTGTGTGGATGTAGACGTGTGTAAGCATCGCTTGCGTGAATCCGGAGTGACAGTGAAAACGGAGCAAATAATCAACAGGCCCAAATTAATGTTCCTGGTCAGTTGTAAGCTTGCTTTCTTTTTGTTACTTAACTCACACACACACACACACACGCATACACACACACACACACACACACACACACTCTCTCTCTCTCTCTCTTCTTCTCTCTCTCTCTCTCTCTATATATATATACATATATATATATATATATATATATATATATGTATATATATATGTATATCTCAAACTCAAACATCAAATTCATGGTCCCTGTCTCTTCTGTTTTCTCCACAGACTCCAGTGGAACTGATGGGACGTGGAGCCATCGTTCCCAAGCACGAGGTCAAAGTCAAGTTAACGAAGCGAACCATCCACAGACACGCCACCAACCGCCATGGCTGAAATCCTCCAGTATCCATGATCGATGGTTTTTTGAAATCCACGGAACCCCAGTCTCCGTTCTTCTTCAACGTCGCTTCGATAACAGCCAGAACGTGGGGCTGAGCCGCTGGCTGCTTGATAAACGATACGCTTTGCATATTATGGCTGTCAGACTTTTGCTTCCGCTGCTTCTTCCAGTCTGAACTTTGTTTACGCTGAGAGGAGATGAAGCTGCCTGGAGACACTCCTGGTAATTGTTTTGCTGAGAGAAAAGCCTGGAGATCAAGTTGCCTGGAGACACTCCTGATAATTGTTTTGCTGAGAGAAAAGCCTGGAGATCAAGCTGCCTGGAGACACTCCTGATAATTGTTTTGCTGAGAGAAAAGCCTGGAGATCAAGTTGCCTGGAGACACTCCTGATAATTGTTTTGCTGAGAGAAAAGCTGGAGATCAAGTGCCTGGAGACATCCTGGTAATGTTTTGCTGAGAGAAAAGCTGGAGATCAAGTTGCCTGGAGAACTCTGGTTTGTTTTGCTGAGAGAAAAGCCTGGAGATCAAGTTGCCTGATGGAAAGCTTGGCAATGAGGTTTTCTGGACGGGGGCTTATTTGAGATCATGCTGCCTGGAGGAAGAGTATCTACAGAGTATCTCGCCTGGTACCTGAATACTGTCACCTGGTGCAAGGCTTAGAGATGGATGATGTCACTCTTGATCATCACTTCACTTATGTTGGCATCTCCACAAGTTCTCCACTAGACAAAAATAAAGAGGCTGCTCGCTGCTTTATCATATACCCACATCGCAGATCCTACTATCAATGGGACAGTAAAAGTAATGTGCCTAACCTTGGCCAGAGAGTTGGGCGTATTCCGATATTACCTGACTGACTGATGTTCTCTATTGCCGGACAAGTTCTCTTCCTTATCCCTCGTTCCCAAAACCTGAGGATGTTTATGTAAGCATGTGATGAGTAGTTATTACAATAGTGGTTCTGCTAAAACGAATGGGGCACATCTCAAAGACATCTTTGAAAATGGCATACAGTCACAGTTTATTATTGTGACTAAAGTCTTGGGCTTGCAAGATTCCAGTTCACCTTGTGCTAACACCGAGCTCAAAATGAATGTGTCTATTGCAACCTAATCAAAATGTATTAACTTTTGACACAAATCCTTTCATGTTTAGATGTTCAATAGTTCAAAATGGCCACCATGCTGATTTTAATTGTATGTCAACAGATGACACAAATGTTTTCTTTTCAATATTTTGATTCAAACCAGACTAATATTTTGCATACATTTCTGCTTTGAAGTTCTGAATGGCTTTCATTACTTTTTGGCACCCCCCCCCCCACACACACACACCCCTTCCTCCTCAAAATATGGCGGTGACACATTGGATTTTTACCTTCTATGGAGAGCAAAAAAAAACCCAATGTTTTGTTGGGAAGTTTATTTTCCTTTCTTTAAAAAAACATGTCTTGTTGAGTAACCGTTTCGTAGCAATACTTACTACTGGTTACATTGTGGGCTGAAATTATGAATGCTGCATATTTGTGCTAATATTTCATTTAAGACAGTATATCTGCGGTATATGATGGCGTCTTCAATGTTGGGACCAGTTACCAACTGACTATGGTTTGCTGCCGCTCATATTGTAATTATCTATGAAAAATACAAGAATTAGTCAAATCAACACAGTATTTACAATTAACAATATTTGTTAGTATTTGGAATATATTTATACCCCGGGATTATTGATCAACTAACGAGTCACTTAGCTGATTAATGTTTAAACTCAAAGGTGATTTGATGAAACCAAATATCACTGAAATGGACACTATGAAAAGTGTGCATCTGCCAATGGAAAAGTGGACTCTTGTTGCTGCAGAGCATTCTGTGGTTATGTGATGAACACTGAAGTATTGTTTGGTTTTACAAACTTGTATGAACAAACAAAAATGGGACTGATGAGAGAGAGAGAGGAGAGAGAGAGAGACAGAGACAGAGACAGAGACAGACAGACAGAAGAGAGAGAGAGACAGAGAGAGAGACAGACAGACAGACAGGAGAGAGAGAGAAAGAGACAATGACAATGACAATGACAATGATGCTTTATTTTTCAACGGTAAAAGCTATTGGCTAGAAGCCATTTTTCAAACTTGCATTTGTTTACAGTAACAAGTACAGCTTAAGGAAAATACATGTTGAATACTAAAATTAAGATACAATGAAATCAAGAAACGTACACAGTCACCACTTAGAGATAGGTAGATAGATAGATAGATAGATAGATAGATAGATAGATAGAGAGAGAGAGAGAGGTAGATAGTATAGATAGATAGATAGACAGATGAGCAGGTAGATAATGATAAGTAAATAAAGAAAGAAAGATAATGTTGATAGTGATAATAATAAAAATAAGACGAAGAAGAGGAAGAAGAAGGAAGAGGAGGAGGAGGAGAGGAAAACACAGTAAACAAAATAGTAATAAGATAAAACAAAATAAAATGAAATAGAGGGAGAAGAAACATTACATGTGACAAATTTATAGAAGATAAATCAAGCGTCAAATAGACTAATGTTCTTACAATTAAATCAAAGAAGATGAAATCAATTTTCTGATTACACACAAAAAATATTAACACTGTTACAAACAACAATTACCACTACTACCACTACTACTACTACTACTACTACTACTAAACCCAAAGATAATAAATGGAGGTAGAAAAAAGAGCAGTTCAGAAGGATGATTAGAGGGGAAAAAAAAAAAAAAAAAGGGGGGGGGGGGGGTAGCAAACATTGGGTCGATTGAAGGCATAAACACATAAAATTCTACAGGAGACAGAAATCAACAGATGATATGAAGTCAAATAGACAAATGTATAGATAGATAAATAAAGTAAATGTTACTTTCGACAATAGGAAATTACAGTAATGATAAACGCATATGTAGGCTATAATAGAAATATCATACATGTGTAAACAAATCAATAATTCATGTAATAAGACATAAATAAATCAAGAATAGTAACCATAATCAAGCGCCG
>CM060305.1:141890291-141892791 GCA_030674185.1 Monoplex corrugatus
GTTAAGTTTTTGCAGTTGGTGGATAGGGTGCGGGAGTCAAAAGGTTAACTTCGAAAAGAGCCATTGGAGCGTCGCACTGTACACTAGTAGATTCCTCCAGCTTTTTCACTTGTGCATACGAGTAAGTGACCTGACTCCATTCATTTCGCGGAGTATGGTCACAGTGTACAGTTGGATACCGAAGTTGTAAACATGAACACGAGCAGGCGCAACCACGATTGTTGTGTGTACACGTGTTTCATTTACGTTTATTGATTTTTTAGCTCTGTGAGTGTGGCTCGTTAGGCCAGGTGGTTGGAGCGCTATGCTGTGGACACACAGGTCGTGCCATAACATTTTGTTATCATTGGGTTGTTGTTGTTGCTGCTGCTGTTGTTATTGTTGTTGCTGTTGTTTTTGTTGTTGCTGCTGTTGTTGTTGCTGTTGTTGTTGTTGTTGTTCTTGTTGTTGTTGCTGTTGTTGCTACCGCTATCATTGTTGCTGTTGTTGTCGTTGTTGCTGCTGTTTTTGTTGTTGATATTGCTGTTCTTGTTTTGTTGCTGCTGCTGCTGCTGCTGTTGTTGTTGTTGCTGCTATTGTTGTTGCTGTTGTTGTTGTTGTTGTTGTTTCTGCTGCGGCTGCTGTTGTTGTAGCTGTAATTGTTGTTGTTGCTGCTGCTGTTGATACTGTTGTTCTTGTTGCTATTGTTGTTGTTGTTTTGTTGCTGCTTTTGTTGCTGTTGTTGTTGCTCCTGATATTGTTGTTACTGTTGTTATTGTTGCTTTTGCTGTTACTGCTGCTGTTGCTGCTGTTGTTGATGTTGTTGCTCTTGTTGCTGTTTTTGTTGTTTTTGTTGCTGCTGCTGTTGTGTTGTTGTTGTTGCTGCTGTTGTTGCTGCTGCTGCTATTGTTGTTGTTGTTGCTGCTGTTGATGTTGTTCTTCTTGTTGCTGTTTTTGTTGTTGTTTTTGTTGCTGCTGCTGTTGTGTTGTTGTTGCTGCTGCTATTGTTGTTGCTGCTGCCGCTGTTGTTGTTGTTGTTGTTGTCGTCTCCTTGTTGTTGTTGTTGCTGTTGTTGTTGTTATTCGCGGGCTGGTTGACTCTGGTACTAGAGCCGTAGACTCCGGACCGCCTTTAAATATAGCTTTACCGTTTATTGAACAACTTAACGATAGTTTCGCACATGCTATGTGGCTGGTTTTCTGAAAGGTCCGTAGATCTCTTGGTTACTCCACCATGCTGGTAACGCAGGTGTTGTGGGTTGAGGGAGTCAAAAGGGTTCTGTTTTTGCTTTGCTAACATGGTTGACAATGCGGGATGCTGGTTCAAGTTCATATCGCTCATAGCCAAGCCGACTACTCGAGCCATATCAGGGCTGACACCACGTCAAAAACGACAACCCAGTTAAGATAAAAGACAACAGTTAAAAACCATGCTCACCGTTAACCTTGCAAATCTAAAAGGCAACTAAAGAAAAACAGACGTAAAATCATATCAGGTGAAATTTATCGTAAAAACTGGAAAATGCGTCAGGAGGGACGCCTCGGGAAAGGTTCTTTAAGGAGTCCGCCGTGTAGTGCTTTTGTCTCACATCGTACAAGTCCCAGTGATCAGGGATGCTGGTCGACAGGGTGCAGGGAGTCAATGGGCTAATATTTCACAAGTCCCTCTTCCCGCCTCTCCAGTTCAAGACCTTACCAGCGCAAATTTTTTTTGTTTTGTTTTGTTTTTGTTTTTTGTTTGTTGTTGTTGCTTTTGTCCAGGAGTCTGCCAGACAAATGCTGGCAGACTTGAGCAGAGCGCATATGTAGTTGACCGACTGCGTCAAATCCCTCTTTGAAAAACGCCACTCTCTAAAACTAACCCGCCAACTGACAGGCCGGCCGCAGACGATGTAATCGTGGAGGGGAGGAGGGGAGGAGGGGATGTGGAGATAGGGAAAGAAGGGTGAGGGATCTGCGGGTCATTAAACGACCGGACACAAGTGAAAAGCTGACCATCTGTCGCTGCTACGAACACAGTGTGTCATGTGAACGGGATGTGCGTACGCCATGTCAGCCACAAGGTGTACTGGATTCTCTTTGGCGATCACCTGTGGCGGACAGCGTTATTATTATCTTTTTTGTATTGTATCACATTGAAATGGAAATCTAGTCAGAGTGGTGGTGGGGGATGTTCTGATTTTTTTTAATAAAAAGGAAACACGTACTAATACATTTAGATACACGCACTCACGCGCGTGCTTACGCACACACCTGCACACGCACAGACATAGTGGAGCACATACGCACATATAGGAACACACACACACACACATACACACACAACACACACACACACACACACACACACACACACACACACACACACAAAGAGAGAGACAGACAGACTGACAGACAGACAGACAGACAAAGGGAGAGAGACGGAGAGAGGGAGAGACCAATCACACACATACACACACACGCACGCACACACACACACACACACACACACAATCACACACACACACAACACACACACACAC
>CM060305.1:141897791-141900291 GCA_030674185.1 Monoplex corrugatus
ACACACACACACACACACACACACACACACACACACACACACAATATATATATATATATACTGTCTAATATCACTCATAGTGAACAGACGTTAAATTAAAGAACGAACGATATATATATACACAAAAACACACACACACCACGCCACAACACACACCACACACACACACACACACACACACACACACATACGCACAACATGTACACAGAGACAACATAAAATAAACACGTACAGAACATACCACACACAATCACAGCACAGATAGACAGACATATAGACAGACAGACAGAGAGAAACAGAGAGACAGAGAGACAGAGACTGAATTATGATTGATAATCAATGATAATTTGCTTGCTCATGTAGTTCAGTGTACAGGCCTAGTATGAAGTATGCTCTTCCTGAATGGCAGACGTTGACCCATACGTTTCGTCACGGGACAGCCGTTCTCCTAACTGACTTGACATTACAGTTCAAAAAGGGACACAGTGTATTTCAAACTAACACGACATCTGTGATGTGATTCAGAGTCACGTTTTCAAGTATAATTCACTACGAATCGAAGCACAATCTTGTGCATTTCAAACTAACACGACATCTGTGATGTGATTCAGAGTCACGTTTTCAAGTACAATTCACTTCGAATCAAAGCACAATCTTTAGGTAGACGATCAGTTTGGATACTCCGGTCTCACTTTTTGTTTTTCTCATCCTCACTCGTCACCTGTCAGCTTCATCGAATTCGATGGTAGCCGCTGCAGTCACGTCACAACAACTCTCCTCCATTCGCTCCGGTCTTGGCCTCTCTTTGCTACTTCACAGACTTTCAAACTACAGGAGGTGGGTGGTTTCCCTGGATTTCTTTTGGCCTGAAATTTTCTTAATAAAAGTGTTGTCGTTAAGGTTGTGTTGGTATTGCAGGTTGCATGGCCGATGTATTCCGTGTTTCTTTTCATTATTTCTGCCAGTAGTTAATGGTTGGACTGTGAGTTCGATCAAACTGCTTTCTTTTCAAGCGTTCTCTTATCGGTTCATTTGACTCTTAGTAAGCTTTTACTCTTTGTTTTGCAGTCAGCCGTATGTGGTCCCGTATCACAACACACACCTGGTCTTTTTTCCCTCATACTTTTTGGTTTGGTTTTTAGTGTTTCATGATGTTTCGTTTAAGGCGCAGTCTAGGTCTTTTTCACCCTTGCAGATCTCACGCAAAAAAATGCACAGGGAACTTCGATCATTACTTCCGACAAAAGTAAGGAGCTGGCCTACCCTAACCATGATGGCGATGGATGCTTCTGTCGATCTGATGCATGAGTAATTGGTCACTTCTTGTCTGTTATGGGTCATCATGTGGGATATTAGACCGATCCTAGAGACAAACGTTCTTCCGCATATGCTGTATGTGAAGGAGTCCTGTGGCTTTCTCCCAAGCCCTCGCCCTATCTATAGCTAGCTCTGTCTTATACATTTTTGTCAACTCACTTCCTTGTCTCAAGATTTCTCTGACAAGAACGAATTAAGGAAGTTTTGGTCAGTTCTAGTTTCATTGTTATACGTGTATGGTTAAAACTGGCCACGACAACTACCACTACTTACTGTATCTTTTCGTGAAATGCAAGAGAACCAGAAACTTAACTGTTGGTGTGGGTATGAGTTCCAGATAATTTTTTTTAGCAGATTTGGGTAAAGCGCATATGAATTTTTCCAAGTGATACGAATCCCTCTGGAACAAACTCCGAACATGACTGACCAGTCAAGGCAAGACGATGCTAGAACACAGACACAGAACCCTGGCTATGATTATAGTAACACCTAGCCGTGCCAGTGGTTGGGCCAAGCTGAACTCGCCCCAGCTACAGGTAAGTTGACATGTTGGTCTCGCACACCTGAACACACGACCGGAGGAACAACACGACACTCGACAGTCAGGAGTGTCTGTCCTGGCTAAGTGTTTACCGCCTGTGTCGTTTTACTGTGGTGATTATCCACACTACCGTATTTACTACAGTAATCAGTACTACAAGCCGACTGTACGCCAGGTATGTGACTTTTGACTTTTATGTCGTTAGTGTTGGGAATTTTGAAAGCTTCAATGTGTTATCAGATACAATATCAAGGGATATTTTTCATGGCAGGTCTGAGTAACAATTCCGATATATGTATTAGGTTGGCGACAGATAGTTCACTGTGTCTGTTTTGGGAAATGGATGTGTAGCTGAACAGGTTGCCTGTTGTTTGAAAATACAAGGACACTAATTGTTGATGACTGAGAAAGGAATTTCCGACGCTTGTTGCGCCTCACTTATGTACGGCCTAGTGGGTGAAGTAATGGAAAACAGGGTAGGTGCTGTGTAGGCTACACTTGACTGCCTTCAGGTAAAGAAAAATAGGACACAAAGGAGGCCTATCCAAGTCTACTAACACTTTCATGTTTCGTTCTTTGAAACTGTTTCGTTGTCACTGTAGTTTTGAGGAACTGAATGTCAGCTCTCCAAACTTTGCACGG
>CM060305.1:141907791-141917791 GCA_030674185.1 Monoplex corrugatus
ACAGATTTTTGTCAGGAGACGGACTATTAATGTGACTTTACTTTTTGTGTTGTGTGTGTGTGTGGTGTGTGTGTGTGTGTGTGTGTGTGTGTGTGTGTGTGTGTGTGTGTGTGTGTGTGTGTGTGTGTGTGTGTGTGTGTGTGTGTGTGTGAGTGTTAACATATTAACGCAGCAAAACGATCAACGAGTCCATGTGTCGAGCCCGAAACGTGTCTAGGAGTAAGGAACAATGGCTTATTGTGTGTGCCTGTGTGTACTGACCTCAAGCAGTCTCTCAGACGGGCGAAACATTTAAAGGTCTTTATGAACCGCATACCTGCGGCAGAGGCGCCTGATGTCATCATTTTCATGCGTTGAACACACTGAGTAACAATGTTCAGTGATTTCTCTGCATGAGATACAGTGATACAGTTTGGAGATGAACTTTCTTTGAAACAGTAGATCAACTTTCTTGAAACGGTAATAATCCATATGTGTAGAAACTGCTGTCTTTCTCAAATGATTGCTAAGTACTGATTCATGCCGGTAATATCCTATAACAGGAGTACTACTGGTGATACTGAGTGACAGCAGTAGATGTAGTAGTTTTACTTTCAGTTTTCAATGGACAACATTTCCATGTTCTAGATCATTCTATATACTGTATATGCGTTAACGCCGCAATTGCCATGTGATGGAAGGAGCTCCAAACTCGGGCATGCCATAATCCTTACGCCTGGCAGAGTCTTGAAGTTCTTCCTAAACTATCGGTTGTACTGTAGTCGTGTCTCAGTCTGTCCTTTGAGCGAACTTTTAACTGTATTGCATGTCGTATCGTATATTGTTTAGACCATAATGTATCTCTGCATCTGTACTGCCCTGTGTACTGGCGGGGTCCTAATCTCCATGCGACTTGACTTGTGGTCTTCCTACAAAGCATTATGCTCCACCCTTTCCATCGTTTGTCAATAGTTCTATACCATCTATACCGAAACAAGTCTGTAAATCAGGAACTGATCCAGTGTGAGCTTCCCGGCTGTCCCTTGAAAATCATCTGAAAATTTAAAATCCATCACATATGTGTTCTGCCCCTCCTGACTTTCAATCCATTAAGTAAAACACCCACGTGCCATCAAGGCTACAAATCATGTCCCAGTATATCCCTTCCGTTTCGCTGACTAGACGAGCACAAACAAACATAAATGCATGCAATCCCAGAGATCGGTTTTCATTTCAACCTCTACTCCCATTCCCTCTCCACCGCCCCCCCCCCCACCAAAAAAAAAAGAACGTTGTCAGCAGCAGCAGCAGCAGTTCGTTGAGTAATAGGACAGTCCTAGTCCCATCCCATGTCCCTGATTCACAATGTCAGCATTTTGCAGTGATTTGAGACTGGTCTTGCTTCATGAAAATTTGATTTCACACGTTGTCAGTCGTGATTTTGGACTGGTAAAATTAATGGTATTACAACATGTGATAGTGAGATCTGTATGGCGGACAGGGTGCTTTCCAACATGAAAACCATGGGGCTTCCGGCATCGGTACGCAAAGCCCTTCTTGCAGAAGTACAAAAGGGCGCAAAGTTGCCTTGCACACACACGCTGACTTTTAGTAAGATATGTTCGCAATTCGAACTTACACATAAATTATTAACACTTGTCGTCACACAGTTAATGTTTCAATGACTTTTTTTTCAGTTACTGTTTACATTTTCATACTTTAATGAGTGCATACATTTTAGGCGATTTTACTTAAGGTAACAGAGTATATTGGTGTGAATCTTACGTGAAGTTATCATTCTTCTTGTTCTTGTTCTTCTTCATAGTCACCACCACAACCACCACCACCACCACCATCACCATCATCATCATCACCATCATCATCATCATCACCACCACCACCACCACCACAATCATCATCACTATCATCATCACCACCACCACCACCACCACCATCATCATCATCACCACCACCACCACCACCATCATCATCCTCATCACCACCACCACCATCACCATCACCACCACCACCACCACCACCACCACCACCATCATCATCATCATCATCATCATCATCTTCTTCTTCTTCTTCTTCTTCTTCTTCATCATCTTCATCATCTTCATCATCATCATCTTCATCATCATCTTCATCTTCTTCATCATCTTCTTCATCATCATCTTTCTTCATCATCATCTTCTTCTTCTTCTTCATCATCATCTTCATCTTCATCTTCTTCTTCTTCTTCTTCTTCTTCTCTTCTTCTTCTTCTTCTTCTTCTTCTTCTTCTTCTTCTTCTTCTTCTTCTTCTTCTTCTTCTTCTTCTTCTTCTTCTTCTTCTTCTTCTTCATCTTCATCTTTCATCTTCATCTCTTCTTCTTCATCATCATCATCTTCTTCTTCTTCATCTTATTCTTCTTCATCATCATCATCATCATCTTCTTCTTCTTCTTCTTCTTCTTCTCTTCTTCTTCCTCTTCTTCTTCTTCTTCTTCTTCATCATCATCATCTTCTTCTTCTTCTTCTTCTTCTTCTTCTTCTTCTTCTCTCTTCTTCTTTCATCATCATCATCTTCATCTTCTTCTTCTTCTTCATCTTCTTCTTCTTCTTCTTCATCTTCTTCTTCTTCTTCATCATCATCATCATCTCTTCTCTTCTTCTTCTTCTTCTTCTTCTTCTTCTTCTTCTTCTTCTTCTTCTTCTTCTTCTTCTTCTTCTTCTTCTTCTTCTTCTTCTTCTTCTTCTGCTGCTGTAGTTCGGTTCAGTTTCAGTTTCAGTTTCATGTTCTCAAGATGACTCACTGATGTCACAAATACTAATTGATGGAGAAGATCCAGAACGATCATGACCCGAGCTTAACCGTGCACATAAACATGAGTTGGACAGTTCCTGAGGTCCTACGTCAAGCGTATGGGTTTTGTATCTTATACTAGTATTTGAATGAGTCTGTCACTCGAACAATCTTGGCTACATTGTTTTGAAATGTATACCTGTCAATCTTATCTTTAAGCAAAAAGGGACTGAATGATAACACAGCCGGCCACTATGTACATACTTGCCTTACTCCACAAAACGCAACTCCCTGTCCCCAATTACTATTCCTGCGCCCTTTTGTCATGGGTATAAAGGCTGTGTCCTTACGTTCTTTATCGCCTTTTCGTCCGTTGCTGCTCCCGTCTTCCGGGTTGAGCGCACGGGTGCTAATCTCGATCGCTCGAGAGAAAGTTTGTGCGTGCGACCTTCAGCCCACCCACCTGTACATGGCTACCCTGACCTTTTTCAGAATTGCGGAAGATAAAGTGGCGAAGGAGAGGTGATGATCATCACCCACAGATAAATGTACATCGGGCATAATTATCGTAATATTTACCCGTAGAGAAGTTGAGGTCTTTTCTACCACCTTGCTCTACAAAGACATTGGGGTTATATCAGGGAACAATTGTTTCCTACCTTTTCAGTTCTACAGTAAACCTGGCATATACATGTTGAGTGGCTAGTTGTGTTGTGATTCAGACCTCTATTTATTTATTTATTTACTTTATATATCTGTTCTTTTCTTTGAAAATTAAGATACACAGATACACATGTCGTTTATATGTAACCAAGATTGTTCCAGTGACAGGCTGATACAAATACTAGTATAAAAAATGTAGACGAGGTAAAACATAGGCTGGATAGTAGGACCTCAGGACCTGGCCAGCTCATGGGTTTGTGTGCAGGTTTAAGGCTTGTGCCATGATCACCATATACATGGCATCTGTGGCTTTAGTACATATCAAACTCATTCCAAGCGCGTAGACTTCATCTTGAGAAACTGAATCTTACACGCATACACTTTGAAAGGCGTGTAGTGCTATACGTAAGTCTTGTTGACATAGACATCGAGGGGCGAGTTTGGACTGTTAGCGCTGTATTACCTAAAGCCTTTGTTTAAATAGACTTTGTGCCATCCATGCCCACGGCGTCAGGTCGTATAGAATTAATTCTGCTTTGAGAAACTGAAATTGAAACAGCATTTGGACTAATAGCGCTACAATAAGCCACGCTTACATACACTTTACACAGTAACCCTAGACTGTTGGCGTTACGATTAGCCGAATTCTGTAGTTTGTGCGGTAACTTTCGACTGTTGGCGTTAACCCTTTGATTCCCGCACCCTATCCACCAACAGCAAATACTTAACCCTTTGATTCCTTCACCCTATCCACTAGCTTCCTGCAGGAACCTGGTGGATAGGGTGAGGGAATCAAAAAGCTTTTACTTTACTAGCATAGTTGACAATGCAGGATGCTAGTGGACAGGGTATGGGAGTCAAAGGGTTAAGGTTAGTCCTATCGTATGCTTTGTGCTGTAACTTTGGACTGCTGTCGTTGTTCTTACTCTTGTTTACATGTTTCGAGGTATAATATTCAACGATTAGCTAAGTTCTTAAAGTCGTGCTTTTGGATGATCACGGTTATTAAACAGTTATTCGTGCCGAGTTATTAATTTGGTTGTACTGTGAGTACTACAGCAACCCTTTATTTACATACATTGAGCTGTGATTTTGGACTGTGAGTACTACAGCAAGCTTTATTTACATACACTGAGCTGTGATTTGGACGTGAGTACTCAGCAGTTATTTCTACTGGACTGTTCCATGAGTTGATTGGACTGTGAGTACTACAGCAAGCTTTATTTACATAGCATGCGGGAGCTCGAGTATTTTAGACTGTTTTACTGCGCTTCAGTACCGGCTGTATTTGCGACATGGACTTCGAGGCCTGATTTTGGATCTTTATACATTTATACAAACTCATTTATTGTTCTTTGAGGTGTAAAATGTGAAGTAGTGGCGTTGTAGTACACCTTGTTCACATACGCCTGGAGTCGTGGTGCTGGACTTATGGTGCTGGTAAGCTTCATCTGCTCCTGATTGAGGTATATTTGAAATAGAAAAGTAGCATAAAAGAAGAGGGGGGAGGGGGACAAAGCGACAAAGTATTTAAAACTAAATGAAAAATAAACCCAACTCCAGCTTCGATTTGCCATTTGAAATATAATACCAGAGAGAGAGAGAGAGAGAGGAGAGAGAGAGAGAGAGAGAGAGAGAGAGAGAGAAGACGAGAAGAGACGAGAGAGAGAGAGAGAGAGAGAGAGAGAGAGAGAGAGAGAGAGAGAGAGAGACTTGAGATTTAACGACTTGTTTTATGAAGAGAATAACGAGAAACTGGGGCATGAAATGGACTAAAGCTTCAGTTTGCTTTTCTTCAAATCCCGTCTCCGTTTTTGGGTGGGTGGGGGTGGGTGGTATTTGCCAACAACAGGGCGAGATCTTGTAAAACTTTCCAGGTTCACTGGTGAACATGAATTCTTTTTGTGGTGTACAGTAGGGATAGTTAGGATTAGAACGCTACACTGTTTACTTTCACGATCACGGATATATATACGTACAATAAACATGGGTGGATACTTCAGATCAGCCTATAGCAGCCGACTAACCAGAAAACAGCACACTACGCTCTCTCTCTCTCTCTCTCTCTCTCTCTCTTCTCTGTCTCTGTCTCTGTCTCTCTCTCTCACACACACACACACACACACACACACACACACACACAGTGTTCCGAGTTTCTCTCTCTT
The DNA here is from genome assembly GCA_030674185.1 of Monoplex corrugatus. Taxonomy (NCBI): domain Eukaryota; kingdom Metazoa; phylum Mollusca; class Gastropoda; order Littorinimorpha; family Ranellidae; genus Monoplex; species Monoplex corrugatus. The sequence continues at coordinate 141,913,387 of CM060305.1, forward strand.
GTCTCTGTCTCTGTCTGTCTGTCTGTCTGTCTGTCTGTTTTGTCTTCTGTCTGTCTGTCTGTCTGTCTTCTCTCTCTCTCTCTCTCTCACACACACACACACACAGTGTTCCGAGTTCCTCTGTCTCTGTCTGTCTGTCTGTCTGTCTTCTGTCTGTCTGTCTCTCTCTCTCTCTCTCTCTCTCTCTCTCTCTCTCACACACACACACTAGCCAAACAAACCAACCATTTTTAGTTTTCTCCCATTGGACGAAGCTGCAGGGAAGTTTCAGTCTTTTTCTCCTAATTTTGTATTTGGTGTTTGTTTGTGATGTTACGACGAAGGCCAGTTGGCCGAAAATTTGCGCCTGTCTTGTTGTATTTAAATAAGCGTTCTGATTCTATTTTCGTTTTTTCTAGTTCCTGTTAGCTTGAACGCGGGCAGTCGCATGTGTTTTTGGAACCAACCATTGTTCGTCTAGTTATGTAATAGAGTTCAGTTAGATACGCTGTCACTGCCCCAAGAGAAGTTAAATCAGGGTCATCTCCCTTGCTGCGTAAGTCGACTCCATTTTTTTTTTCAGTGTATATATCATTTACAGGTAGGTTACATACACGCATCAAGAAAATGCATTTTTGTACCTTGTGTATATATGTTCCGATACACAGGTCACTCGATCGTAGAGTACAACAGACGATTGACGAAGCAGGCAAAACAAACAGGCATCGACCATAGGTTATACAATACGAATGAAGAGGCGTGTAAAACACATAAGCATCGATCGTAGAATACGCACAGAAAGGGCGATTAAAGAAGCAGGCAAAACAAGCAGTATCGATTATAGGTTACACAATACGAACAAAGAGGCACGCAAAACAAACAGGCATCGATCACAGAATATACATGTATATACAAAAGGAGATTGAAGAAGAGGGCAAAACACGCAGGCAGATTCAAGAATTAATGAGCTTTTTGCTAAACTTAAGACTTCTCACTTAGGAGTTATTCGTTGTATATGTGACCCGTTTTCACGGAAATGAGTCCTAACTCGCAGGCAGCGAAAAGCGTAGAGGCCCAGAAAAGGTCGATTTTGTCAATTTTTATTTTTCGTGAAAAATGGAATATTTAATCTTTAAATTACATGTACATGCACTCAGCACTTTACAATTCAATCGGAAAATGTATTTAAAATGCGTTTTAACCAGATAACGGCATGCTTTTTGTGTCAGAAAAAGGGATATATAAACTTAAATAACAAGACAATTACGGTAGATTTTCACACCAATTTTTGTGTGCTATTGTGGCATGATGTGTTTTACCATGGTACAAAATTTGGTAAAGATTGGTGAAGTACAAGTACAGTACCTGTTGCTAAGGTAAAACTTCACTGAAGTGGTGAAAATTGTAAAACTTGATTTTCTCAGAATGGTTGTTTGCTATGTTACGCACTTCAAACACCCATAACTTCCTTATTTTTAGGAGTAGAATAATAAATTTCATATGAAAAGAAAGTTAATAATCTGGACATTTTGAAATCACAATATCCTAAGATCTGTTATTTTCACCTTAGGACTCATTTTGTTAAAACGGGTCACATATTTGATTGTTTGTACATAGAACCATTGTTACATGGTTTGCTACTGTCATGTTAACATTTTAACCCTTTGACTCCCGCACTCTGTCCACTAGCATCCTGCATTGTCAACATTGTATATTTGATTGTTTGTACATGTACATTGAACCATTGTTATATGGTTTGCTAATGTCATGTTAACATTTTAACCCTTTGACTCCCGCACCCTTTCTACTAGCATCCTGCATTGTCAACCATACTAGCAAAGCAAAACTTAACCCTTTGATTCCGTTATCCTATCCACCAGCTTCTGCGGGAAGCTGGTGGATATGGTGAGGGATCAAAGGGTTAAGTTTTTGCACTTGGTGGATAAGGTGCAGGAGTTAAAGGATTATAGAAAAGAACAAGTCTTTCTGAGCAAGAGTGAAAAAAAAAAGAACCCAAACAAATCACAACAAACTGCAATGTCGACAGATCAGACGGTACAACCAAACTCACCATTATTTATTTATTTATTTTTGTTACGACGGGCGTGATAGTCAGTGTTTTGGACACTGGACTCCAATTGGAAGGTCAGGGTTCGAACCTTTGGTACTGCCTGGTGGGTTAAGGGTGGACACATTTTTCACAGGTCCCCCACACGTACAGACTTCTTGTACCAGAACCCACTTCAGTAGCCACAGACTCCCGTGGTGGTGCCAGGGGCTCTTCCAGTATAAGTAGTATCCCCACCTTCCGGAAATTCAGAGCTAGAAATGTACTCTATTCTGTCTTTCCTCTTTTTGTTTCTTCTTTCCTCCATTGCTTTCTGTCATCTCTTCCCATCATTTTCTGCCTCGTTGGTCCATTCACCTGTACATGTTCTTTAAAGCTTTGCATACTTTCTCTCAGGATTCATAATTAGGTATATGTACTGACTGGGTCTAAGGGAATGTGCTGTGCAGAAGCAATTTTAAGTAATGTAGGCCTTTTTTATGTATGCTATATTGTCCTTAGTTATGTTGACATTTGTACTGGAGATTTTTTTAAACTCCTGGTGATAAATTGGACGGAATGGTCAACGCCAGGGGCATATCCTTAGAGTATGTGTGCGCGTGCATTGATACCTGTACTGTACCTGTACTTAATTTTCTTTTTTCGGCTTTTTTTTCCCCAGACAGATTTTGTGTATGTTTTGAAATGGTTATAGCCCTGACAGAGCTCTATGCAGTCGTTTTGACTTTAAATAATCAGAACAAGTAGCCACAGAGTCTGAGACAAATGCTGACAATGCTATGTTGATGCGTTGTTATTTGTTTGTTTGTTATTGTTGTTTAAAGCCCAGCCGACTGCGTTGAGCCATATCAGGGCTATAACCGTTTCAAAACATACACAATATTTCAGCAGAAAAAAGAAGAAAATTAAGCACTCATATCAATGCATTTGCGCACATAATCTAAGGAGATGCCCCTGACGTTGACCACTCCGTCCAACGCATCACACAGGGGATTTTAGAAAATATACCTGAATACAAATATAAACATGACTAAGGACACGAAACCTTATATTGTTATTGTTATTGTTGTTTAAAGCCCAGCCGACTGCGTAGAGCCATACCAGGGCTATAACCGTTTGAAAACATACAAAACAACAGGGAAAAAAGAAAAGAAAATTAAGAACACATATCAATGCATTTGTGCACATAAACTAAGGACATGCCCCTGACGTTGACCATTCCGACTAATTTATCGCACAGGGGAATTAAAAAACCCACCTGGATACAAATTTAAGCATATCTAAGGACACCAAAACATATGTAAAAATGGGCATAAATTACCTAAAATTGCTTCCGCATACCTCACCGCCCTAGAGCTAAACATGCACTTAATACATGTATTCAATTATCAATCCTAAGAACAAGTACGTAAGAATTTATCGAACACATACAAGTGAATGGACCAGCAAGGCAGAATGATAGGAAGGAATGACAGAAAGCAAAGGAGGAAGAAAGAAACAAAGAGAGTGACAGAAAAGAGGAAATTTCTAGCACAGAATTTTCAGAAGGTGTGGATACTATTTATACTGAAAGAGCCCCCGGCATCCCACTAAAACTTACATGAAAACGGCCTAAATTACCTAAATTTGCTTCCGTGTATGTGCCTGACGATGGGGATGATAATCATGATGTCATGGAATTCCAGTCTGGATCGAGAATGCGTGATAAGGCTGTACTCTACGCTTCTCTTTCTAACAATAAGGCGTCAGCCAAGCCCTAGAGTTACAGACACATGCAGTGTTGGTCAGAAAAGCCTCAATGACTCAGCCGGTGTGAAGTGGATGAGCCTTCATCAGGTGGTTCCGATCTTCCCAGTGAGCCCACAGCACACTGAACTCTAGGCAGGAGCTGGTTGGGTCTGAAAATGATTGTCACAGGACTGATGGGGTTTCGAACCCACAAGCTTCAGTCGTTAGTTCATTGTGCTAACCATTGCACCACTGCGACTTGCAAGACAAACATCTTTTGTCTTAAACTTAAGGTCAAGGTTTTACGTTCTCCTTTTATTGTCATGGTCTACTGCGTGGGTCAGTGTGGTAACGTTAGTCTTGAGGTAAAACAAACTATGACTGCTGGATCTTGAGGGTAAAAACAAAATATTAAAAAATACCTTGTTTGTAAGAGATCCTTGGGAGTATAAAACACGACGTTTCGAGCCAGGCCTTGTCAAAGAAAGGCCTGGGCTCGAAACGTCGTGTTTTATACTCCCAAGGATCTTTTACGAACAAGGTATTTTTTTAATATTCTGCTAGTCTTGAGGGTTTTGTTGTTTGTTTATTTGGTGTACGTGTGTGTGTGCGTGTGTTCGTGTGTGTGTG
>CM060305.1:141920291-141957791 GCA_030674185.1 Monoplex corrugatus
ATTTGTTCATGGTATTTTGATGATAAATCCCGTTTAAAAGTGGATAAATTTGTACCATAAGTAAAAGATGATATCCCCAAGCTCACGTTTTAGTATTCATTACTTAGTTGTTGTTTTTTTAAATTGTTATCATCATTCATTATTATTATTGTTGTTGTTGTTGTTGCTGTTGTTGCTGTTTTTGTTGTTGTTACAACGGATATTTTGTGTGAAGTTTGGGCTGTGTGTTCCTGGGAGAGCGCGTTGCTACAATGCGGCTGCCGTTTTTGTTTTTGTTTTTTGTTTTTTTTCATGTTGAGAAAATTATGGTTGAAAATATCGATGAAATTATGATTGAAAACATCAAATCCTTCTCATCAAGATGTGTAAACTCAGTTATGGGTTCAGAGTATTCATAACACGAAAATCGTTGAATAGCTGGATTATGTAGACATAATAATGAGTAAGAAAATCCACAGAAATGTTTTCAGTCAAAATCTTAGTATCGATGACAGCCTCCATTCTTATGCTTATCCCTCGCAAGTACAAAAGACGGCTGGTGTTATCCGTCAGATCTCCCTACCAGTCTTCTTCTCCCCCCCCCCCCCTTTTCTTTATTTCAATTTTATGCACGTTGTGTTGCCTACACTGTGTAGGCGGTATGCTGCTGCACAGTCTGCATCCTTTCGTTTCGGTGGGCCGATGCTGCGTGTTTTCGTGTTTCCACTCTTATAAGTCTTAACCCTTTGACTCCCGCACCCTGTCCACCAGTAGCCTGCTTTGCAAACCATGCTGGCAAAGCAAAAACTTAACCCTTTGATTCCCTCACCCTAACCACCAGCTTCATGCAAACTGTGTCGTTTAATCGTGGAATGTCTAGTTATTCTAAATAAGATTGAATAATAGCGATATACAAAAAAAGTTGTTTATTATCATCATTATTATTTTGTTGCTGTTGTTGTTGTTTTTGTTATTGCTTTTGTTATTGTTGTTATTGTCGTGGTTGTTATGATGATATAAGTAACGTTATCATCATTACTGTTATTATTACTACAAACACTGCGATCTAATTTAAGATTCATTTCATTGCAAAGGGTCACACTGAAAAATATGGTTAACCTCTTCAGTAATCAAATCTATGGAATCCGGGTTTACAGAGCCGGATCTTTATTTACGTTAACGTAGTACTTCCTAGTACGATGTACATTTTATGAAGTAAGAGAAATTTGAGCACCTTGTCACAACAGGAAATCTTGAGGGGGAAAAGAGGATAAGGAAGATCCAGACAGAAAATATCGGACAGATTTGCGGAGTGGATGGGGAGAAAAAAAAGGTGGGGGGTGGAGATATACTTGCAGCGACAAAAGATAAATTCGTAGGGTGGGCCATGATCACCGATTCCATGCAGCAAGGCACATGATGACGATGACTGGTACATCGTGGAGGTTACTAGATTACTGGTTATGTTAGACAACTGTGTATGAGAGTGGTGTTTGACGACATGATCTTCAACAAAATTGTGGTGACATCAGAACGGGTTAATACGAAGACAAACACAGGCAGACACAGATCTGCACACACAAACGTACATGTACACATTCATCGAATAACCTGCACAAACAAACACACGCGTACGCGCACACAAATACCACACACACACACACACACACACATAAACACCACACACACACACACACACACACACACACACACACACACACACACACACACACACACACACACACACACACACACACATACACACACACACAACACACAACATCACTCACACAACACACAAACAAACAACAACACACAAGCACACACACACACACCACACACACCACCCCACACACACACACAACACACACACACACACACACACACTCCTTATACTGAAAGAATTCTTACCGTTTAGATATACATGGGCCCAAAGTTTTACTATATCGGAAGAAGAACGGCTCTTTCAACAGATGTTCATTGTCCCTGAAATTAATACTGACATTATATTATCATCATACATCCATCTTTCCGTTGTAGCCAAATAGCCTCCTTTGCGAAACACAATAATGTTACCTTTGTTCACATTGACATTTAATTGTAATTAGTGGCCAAGTTTTTAGGTATTTAGTTGTGTCTGCAAACCAACAGCTCTCTATGAAAGCAAAATAATATCAACAGCTAAGAGCAGATGAAACAATTCCATAAAATCTGGTGTAAATCTTGCACCATGTAGTCCTTCACCATTGACATTCAGTGGTAATTCATTAATAAACGATGAGAAAAGAATAGGAATACACACATCTCTCTGTTTTACACCCGTGGTACACTTTACGTCGTCAGTAGGTTTGGCACCACATCTTATTTTTGTTTTTACAACTTCGTACACACTTGATACATATAAACAATAACCGTTTTTGATCAGTACTGGCCGTTAAAAATTATAGCTTTTACAGACAGGGACGAACTTTAGAAATTCTGCTATTGAGATTATCACAGAGGAATTTTACATAGTTATTATCGTTTTTAATTGACAGGAACAAAACAAAAGAGAAAATCAGTCGAACAGTTTTCAAGTCCCTTTACTTCTTGATCATATTAACCTTTGACTCCCTCACATTATCTGCCAGATCCCGCATTGTCAACCATGACAGCAAAGTAAAAATTTAACCCTTTCATTCCCTCACCCTATCCACCAGATTCCTGCGGGAAGCTGGTGGATAGAGTGAGGGATTAAAGTGGTTAAGTTTTTGCAGGTTATGAATCGGCTGTGGGAGTAAAAAGGGTTACAGTGAACATATAAAGAGAGCTTTCAGGTGGCACATACTGACATGCACACATTCATAAAGGACAACATTCAAAGAACCAAACTATCATTTATGGATCAGAAAAACCACATTACTATTTACAATGATATTCATGTTTTATTTATATGTCACATTACGTAGAAATGATTGACATCTGTACGAAGGGATCTTTTCGACTTTACCGTGGAGATAGGAGAGGGTCAGTTTGACTTTCCCATAACCATGCAGTCATAACTGACCCTCTCTATCTCCACGGTAAAGTCCTCTTTTTTTTTTCTTTTTTTCAGTATACGTATATTTCTGCTTTTCCATTTTGAAATGGAGTTTACTTAGCTACGGGTTTTTGATTTGACAAGTATACTCATTAGACATGGATTTACCCTCTCCTATCTCCACGGTAAAGTCGAAAAGATCCTTCGTATCAGATGTCATATCATTTCTACGTAATGAAACGCTTGGTTTCACCGAATATTCTTCTCTGAAGTAGATTTTGATAGTGGTTATCCTACCTTTGAGAGAGAGAAGAAAGAGAGAGAGAGGAGAGAGGAGAGAGAGGAGAGAGAGAGGAGAGAGAGAGAGAGAGAGAGAGAGAGAGAGAGAGAGAAATATATGAATCTGAATTCGAATCTCTCTGTCTCTGTCTCTCTGTCTCTGTCTCTCTCTGTCTCTCTCTGTCTCTCTCTGTCTCTCTCTCTGTGTCTCTCTGTGTCTGTATCTCTCTCTCTCTCTCTCTCTCTCTCCCTCCCTCCCTCCCTCCAGCTAAAAGGCATAAACCATGAATTTGTCACTGAAACATGTACGGTACATCCAGCTGGCATAACACACAACATTCTGTACTCACAATTCAGTAAAATCCAATTTCTTGGTGAGCGCCACAGAAAGCCTGCCAGCTTTAGCAAGTTCGCCTGTGTGTATTGTGAAGGAAACGGGGAGGGGGGGAGGTGGAGTGGGAATAGGAGGTATTCACGACCTTCGAGGTATAAAACATTTATACATTATAACAGAAACACGCAACCAATCCAGGAGATGAATGGCGGGTGTGGCTGAGTGCCTGTCTCGATGTGTGTACTCGGAATTTATCAGTTGTTCTTTTGAGTTTAAGGGAGAGAAGAAAAATAGTTGAGTGGTTTACTTCAGTACTTTTAGATGTTTGAAGTACACGCAAACGTCTTGTGTATCCTGTCCTGGCTCTGCCGGATGCTTGTCCACGGCAAAGTCAAACTGACCCTCTCCTATCTCCACGGTAAAGTCGAAAAGATCCCTTCGTATCAGATGTCATCTCGACCCCGCCCGTGGTGCGACCACGGTCTGTGTCACTGTTTGCCAAGTCGCTCGACAAAGAAAAACTTTGTGCGTACCACGTCCAGTTCACCCAGCTTTGAATGGATACCTGATCCTGTGTAATATTTGTTTTAATTAAATTTCTCCCCTCTCCCATTTATTGTTGTTGTTGTTATCGAAGTGGATTTATCATGTGTACAGGATGCGCTCCCAGGACAGCCAGAGTTTGCTGCTGAAGTAAGACGCCACTCATTGCCTCCTCTTTTTTTTTTTTTTTTTTTTTCAGTATCGTATATTTCTGCTTTTCCATTTTGAAAATGGAGTTTACTTAGCTACGGGTTTTTGATTTGACAAGTATACTTATTAGACATGGATTTAGCAACAACAACAACAACAACAACAACAACAACAAAAAAGAAATCCACGCTTTTGCAACAAAACTTTGCCTGACGTAACTCTTTCGTTGCCCTGAAATCGTCACTGTACTCTTTAAGTGCATGTTGTGGAAAGGACATCGTCTTGTCCGAAAGACTATCACCCAGACCACCATTTCAGGTCTAGTGGAGGGGTAGAGGGTGGGGAAGAAAAATCCCTGCCTCATCGGTGATAAGAACCCGTGTTTCTCGTGTTCTGGACAGGTTCTACAGCCACCAGGCCCGCACTCCACGGTTAAGTCAAAAAAGCTCTCTTACGTGTCCGATGTTTTCTCCGTCCCGTAGCGTGGCCGTGACTTATTTCATTGTTTGTTCCTCTGACCTCAAGTTCACTCAGCTGTGAATGGGTGCTTGTCCCTGTTGAGTGTTGGCGAAGGTAAAGCAACGAGGACTACAGATGGGCTCCGGCCATGTGTTGCTTGCCCAGGAAGAGAAGCTGAGGTCCCTACCCTACCCTACTACCTCACTCCTCTTGCGACTGCATGGTTATGGGAAAAACTTTACATTTTTGTTTAAATCAACAGTCAACGCGGGCTGTGTGTGTGTGTGTGTGTGTGTGTGTGTGTGTGGTGTGTGTGTGTGTGTGTGTGTGTGTGTGTGTGTGTGTGTGTGTGTGTGTGTATGTGTGTGTGTGTCCATGTGTTCGTTCTTTGATTTAACGTCTTTTCACTATAAGTGATATTAGATGGGGGTGTCCATGTGTGTTTGTGCGTATGTGTGTGTTCATTACTGCGTGCATGTATGCGCGTGTGCGTGCGTGTGTGTGTGTATGTATGTGTGTATATCTGTATGTATACATGTATGTATGCATGTATGTATGTATGTATGTATGTATGTGCGCGTGTTCGTTTTTTTTTTTTCAGATGACGTCTTTTCATTGTAGTGTGTGCATGCATTTGCGCGTATGTGTATGTGCGCGCGTGCGCGCGCGCCTGTGTGTGTGTGTTGTGTGTGTGTGTGTGTGTGTGTGTGGTGTGTGTGTGTTTGTGTGTGTAAGTTGTTTAAATGTATGTACATATGTTCGTTCCTTGATTTAACGTCTTTTCACTATGAGTGATAGACTGATCAAATGTATGTGCATGTATGCATGTGTGTGTGCGTGCAACGCGCTCGCGCGTGCGTGCTTATAGGTTACATACATCTCTGAGAAGTAACAGGATGTATAACTCTCTTCGCTTTTTGACACGACACACACGATTTGACATACCTCAAGATGTCTGAGTCATGCCTACCGCAGAAATATCTCAACCTGATCGACTGATAGGTACGTTCAGTACCGAAGTGACCACCCAGACGAGAATCAAGAAATGGCAATGTATCGTTTGTCAGTTCAAAAGAGACCCAACTGTTTGACCATCCGTTGAGTTTTATGACCAGAACCACGATGGAAACAGATGGTAAAGGACTTCATTAACCCTTTGACTCCTGCACCCTATCAACCGCAAAAACTTAACCCTTTGATTCCCTCATCGCTTCCTGCTTGCAGGAAGCTGGTGGATAGGGTGAGGGAATCAAAGGGTTATGTTTTTTGCTTTGCTAGCATAGTTGGCAATGCAGGATGCTGGTGGGCAGGGTGCGGGAGCCAAAGGGTTGAACATCAGATAGCCCTGACTTTCCAGTATGATGTGTTGAGCAATTTTTTTTTCATCTTAGGGAAGTGGATTATGTTCAAAGTAATCAATGAAAGGATGACACAGAGGGTCAGCGACTTGCATTTACCGCAAAATCTGTGATACCCACCTTGTCTACCTGATAATCTAATCCTTATTAGCAACAGGTGATAATGCTGGTGGACTGTTAGACGGATTGTGTGTGTGTGTGTTGTGTGTGTGTGTGTTGGTGTGTGTGTGTGTGTGTGTGTGTGGTGTGTGTTTGTGTGTGTGTTTGTGTGTGTGTGTGTGTGTGTGTGTTGTGGTGTGTGTGGTGTGTACGTTTGTGCGTATGTTCGTGGTGGAAAGGGAGTGGGTGTTATCAGTGGGCGCGCCATACTCAGTTTATTAAGTGCTGGTTCTTTGGCTATACGCTGGGTGGCAGGAAATGACTGACTGTCTTGTAAGGTCATTAGGGATATTAACTGTACTAACTTGGTATTCAACGTTGGTGTCGGTGGCTCATAATCAGGCGGTGGCATGTCACTGACTGCATGGGGCTTACGGCTCAGAGTATCTGTGTTGTTATAAACTCTGCCGGATTTGTGGACGATTTCATAATAATAGGCCTGAAGAAAGAGAACCCATCGTCACAAACGACCAGTGGGATCTTTGACGTTCTGCAGGAATTTTGTAGCAGAATGGTTTGTGTGTACTAGAAATTTACCGTATCAAATATAGATCTCAACCCTTTGACTCCCGCAGCCTGTCCGCCAATTGCAAGAACTTAACCCTTTGACTCCCTCACCCTATCCACCAGCTTCCTGCTCGAAGCTGGTGGATAGGGTAAGAGTCAAAAGGTTTGAGTTTTTGCTTTGTTAGCATGGTTGACAATGCAGGGTGTTGTTGGACAGGATGCGAGAGTCAGAGGGTTAAAATAGTGTATGCCGTCAGCAAGGGCCAAGATTTCCCGTGACCACCGTAAGCGATGTCTCTTTCTCTGCCATGCACATCTCTCTGTCCACACACATTGACAAAGGCCGGTTTGCTTGCATCAGTGTAAAGAATGAACTGACGACAGAAATCATGGTAAGTCAGAATGGGATGGTGGTGAGGGCAGTTTTCATGTCTGAAATGCCTTTTCTGTATTGTTGCTCTCTTCAAAATTGGACTGACTTTTCAACACGGCGTTGAGTGGCGTAGCTAGCACTGAAAATTTCTTTTACAGAGCGCCTGTGGTAATTTGCTAGGCGCAGCCCAAAATGAATGAGCATCATGCTAAACTAGAGAGTAGGAAGGTTTTTGACAAGTTACACCTTGGCTGGGTCTACACAAACCTATCTTTGGAGACAATCTGACCTAGGCACTTCACTTTGGCCGTTGCAAGATGGCACTTACCGGGCTTCAGTTTGAGAGCTGCTTTCCTGATCCGATCAAAAATTATCGTAAGACGAGACAGGTGTTCATGAAGGTTCTTTGCAAAGGATGTCGTTAATGAACACCAGACAGATTTTGAAAGTGAGTTCTGCAAGGACCGTGTTCATCAAGGACTGAAAAATGCCGGAGCACCTTATAAACCAAAGGGCAGTCTGTTCCATAAAACGACCCAAAATGAGCGGTGAAGATGACTTTTCTTGTGACTGAGCATCAAGTGGAACCTTGCCAAAATCCCGAGAACAAGTCCAGAGTGGAAAGCATTATGGACTGACCCATGATGTCAAGAGCTTCCTCCAGTCTGGGCAGTGGGACATGCATTAGCTTTGTGACTTTGTTTAGTTTATGGTAATCCACAGCAAAGCGGTATATACCGTCCTTTTGTTTTCACCAATACGACTTGAGATGACTACAGGGAAGTGGCTGGCCTGATTATGCCTTGTTGAAAGCATTTCATTCACCTTTCTGTCAGTTTTAGCACTGAGGGCCAGGGATGCCCTATGTGATCTCTGTTTAATGGGTGCTACATCATTTGTATCTATGGTATGAGACATGAGATGGGTTTGTCCTAATTCGGAAATATTAACAGCAAACGTGTCTCTATATTGTGCCAGAATAAGTCTTTTTAGTTCTTGGGTAAGATCCGCGTCTGTTGAATTAGTTCATAATTCTTTCAGCATGTCCTGTGCCTGGGACAGATGTGAATTTTGATCAGTAGTGGCAGATATAACGTGGGCTGACTGGTCAGACAGTTCCCTTAGCTCTTGAGAGATATTTTCAAAATACCCGATAATCATCACCATCATGGGCCCTGCCGCATGGCGTTGGCGATCATGGCCCTCCACACGAATCTACATGTATCTCCTGTCGCTGCAAGTACTCATACATCTCCCACCTCTCTGTCTTCAGCCACCTTGCGAGCCCGTCCAATATTTTCTCCCTGTTCCGTTTCCCTCCAGCTTTCCTGTTGCGGCCGATGATATCTTTTTGGTTTCAGTTTGACTGGGGAAGAGAACTTTTCACAGGCTGTTCTATTGCGTAACTAATGTTCTTGCCGCAATCACCTTGTTTGACAACTCGTTTGTGAAAGCTCAGTGATACCGGTGGTGTAGGTGATATTTGACACAACTCGCACAGATAATATTACCTTCCAGTGTGAGGCAGTAACTGTAGTCTTGAGTGACTCCTCCTCGACACAACAATCTTCACAGGAGTTTCACTGTGCTTAGTCACCGTCCGTCCAAAGACACTTCATTTATAAAGGTTTATCAACATTGCCGATACAGTGTGGGACACGATATATAAATACCGTATCCCCTGAGCGATAAATTGTGAGGGTGTGGTCAACGCCAGGGACATCTCCTTAGATTATGTACGCAAATGCATTGATATGTGTACTTAATTTTCTTTTCATTTTTTTCCCTGTTGAAGTATTGTATATGTTTTGAAATGTTTATAACCCTGATGTGGCTCTACGCGATCGGCTGGTGTTTGGACAAAAATAACAATAAGAATGTTGAAGTATTGTGTATGTTTTGAAACTGTTATAGCCCTGATATGCCTCTACGCAGACGGCTGGGCTTTAAACAACTAGAACAGAAAGAACAGAGCAGAACAGAAACAGAACCTGATATCAACTGTGTGCTATATGTTCGATCACCTTCATCTGAATATCATCTTACTGTCTACAAAAATCATTATGTCACCAGAGAACATTATGTATGAAGTATGACCATCATTATGCCTGCCTTACGTGAGCTCTGCCTTGGTCACATTGGCTTTGATGTTCTCCATGTGAAAAGCACGATCTTCGCCAGTATGCAAGATTCATTTTGTACTCACATTTAATTTTTTTTTTCAATCTTCCTATACCTTCTCTATCGTCTGTTATTCATTTGTGAGAAAAATTCAAGGATCTTTACTTCCTTGTCATGATTTTGTTTTTGTTTTTGCGCTAAATGTTTACAGAAAAAAAGTGGATATTTTCCTTAGAGGAGGGGACACATTATCACAAAAACAAAAACAAAAAATAGTTGGCCGATTTGAACACTATATGATCTGAACACTATACCAATTTCCTAGTTATGTAACAGTAACTAACAGCTTTGATTTGGTTCAGTTTTTACGTCGACACCCACCTCAAGTGATATGGCCGACGGGGATAACCATCCCAGGGAAGTGGGAGAAGGGGGACCTATCAAATCCTATACTGACACCACCAGAACAACAATGATGTTAATTAAGATGGAACAGTGAGAAAGCCCGTTTTTATTGTAGCTCATCCGAGGATTCGAACCCACAACCATTAGTATGTGAATCCACGTTCAAACCAACTGAGCTACTGAGGCCCGCTCTAAAAACGAACAGCAAACCATTGAGCGAATACTTACACACCGTATCAGAACAAAGACTTGCACTGGTACACATGGCTAAATCAAACATGTCATGCAATAGCCACCAGTTTATGTACATGGACTGGCGTTTCATATGGTCCTTCCCCCCTCCCCCACCCCTCTCTGCTACTTTTACTTCATATCAGTCGAGGCTTGCTGTCCACATATGCCCCTTTCACCTACCTCTCCAGCAGATGAACAAACATACCATGTAACAGCACTCCACGTGCATAGGAAGACCAGTACTTAGTTTGCACCAACAACCCCCCCCCCCCCCCCGACTTTTTGTTTGTTTGTTTTGTTTTCATTGTGTAGGTCTAGGCACACATTAACAGATCTCGTTAATTATGCATGTTTGTTTGACTGGTGTTTAATCCTTTGACTCCTGCGCCCTGTCCACCAGCACCCTGTATTGTAAACCACGCTAGCAAAGCAAAAGCTTAACCCTTTGATTCCCTCACCCTTTCCACCAGCTTCCTGCAGGAAGCTGGTGGAAAGGGTGAGGGAATCAAAGGGTTAAGTTTTTGCAGTTGGTGGATATAGTGCGGGAGTCAAAGGGTTAATCCAAAATGTTTTCTTTCGACATACATACTTGTATCCAACATTCTAGAAACTCGGTTCAAAACTCTTTGTTGAAGGAAGTATATATGATCGAGAAGCATTCAGTCATTGTTGTTGAGTTTTTGTGCTCTGAAAACAGGGGCATTGTGTTATCAACAAGATGTGAGTATATGGTGCTCTCTTGCTTTGTGTAGCTCCAAGAAATTGAACGATTTCAATCATTTACGATATTATTTGTCATATCTAAGTTCTACAGTTCAATTAATGATTCTTCTTCTTCTTTGTTTTTGTTTGTTTAAAGATACTATAAGCAAATAAAATTATGTAAATGAAATTATTTTGTGTCCCTATTAATTGAATGCGTTGTTTGCTTTTTTCTATTCTTTCTTTCTTTCTTAAAAAATTCGTCTAGAGACGTATAGTCATAACAAACACAGTTGATTTTTCTATTCTTTTCACTTTCTCTCCTCTTGCTTCATGTCTTAGAAATGAAATGTTGACAGCAGTAGAATACATCCTCAGTTGCTGTAAGACCCAAAAGTGTCATCAACAAACCTTTTCTTTTATTGTACATAATTTTTTATATGTGTATGCGTTCGTTCTTTCATTTAAAATGTTTTCACTGCCGTGTGTGCGTGCGTGCGTGCGTATGTGTGTGTGCACATGTATGTGTTGTAACCATGTTTGTGTGTATGTTTGTATATGTGTGTGTGTGTGTGATGTGGTGGAGTGAGTGAGTAGTGTGTGTGTGTGTGTGTGTGTGTGTGTTCATGTGTGTGTGTGTGTGTGGCGCCGTCGTGTGTGTGCGTGTGTGTGTGTGTGTGTGTGTGTGTGTGTGTGTGTGTGTGTGTAGCTGATAAGCCAGGTATTTCCTGTAGGTTGGAATCCGCCAAGAGGAAAGACACAGTCATCTGTCTTTCATAATATAAGTGCTCAGTCTTCGTTCAGTACTGCTTATTATGAAAGAACATGACACGGCTGTGTGTGCGTCGTGGTTTAGTTGTAATGTTGTGTGGAAATTCTCTGTGCTTATGAATTTTAGAACATTGAATAGTTGCAGTTGAGGTATTATACAGATGTCACACATAAAAGCTGTATTTAATGACGAACAGAATGCTTGCCGAAGTGATAGAGCTCTTTGTCTTCTAAATCTGACAGCATGGAATCAATCTGACTTGTGTGTGTATACAATAAATACATTTCTACGACGAACTCTCCTGCTGAACCGATACTGTTGTACGGATGTGAAGCGTTGACGGTCAACACGCAAAGTCAGATCAAGATTGAGGCAGGTGAAATGTGGTTTCTAAGAAGAATGTTGAGAGTTCCATGGACAGCAAAGAAAACAAACCAGACAGTCTTAAAAGATGCAAACACAAAAAGAATATTAATGAAGAAGATTAGGAAAAGACAAGGAACATTTATAGGACACTTTATGAGGCAAGAGACATTTGAACACCTAGGCACAATAGGAAAGCTTGAAGGAAAAAGAACGCCAGGTAGACCCAGGGAGAAAATATTGGACGGACTTCCGCAGCGGATAAAGATAGAGAGGTTGGGAGATGTACTTGCAGCCACAAAAGATAGATTCGTATGGAGGGCCATGATCGCCAGCGCCATGGGGCAGGGCACATGATGATGATGAACCTTGAGAAGTACAAAATTTGGATTTTCTGAAACAATTAAGTTTTGTAAAATTAGGGAGATTGTTAGAATGGTCTGACAGCTTGATTGTATTTAATGACAAACTTTAAGACCGTATAACAAATAGAAATACACCTGACTTAAAAAAACAACAACTCTCCCATCGATTCGAGGATTGACTAACGTGCCTGTCCGTGCCGCGAGTTGATCCTAACAGTGCGTGTGTTATGGTCATTCCTGAGCTGTGCTACTGACTGACCAGCTGATGTAAAGTGCCATGCCAGCCTGCTCCAGCGCAATACAGTTTGGCTGGCTTCGCGAAAGATATATTTAAGAGTAGTATGTAAGGAACAGCGTTCTTGAGTGTTATATAGAACTGATATTGTACGGTTGTCAGGCGTGAACAGTCAACACGTAAAGTCAGAACAAGATTGAGGCAGCTGAAATGTGGTTTGTAAGAAGAATGTTGAGAGTTCCATAGACAGGAAAGAAAACAAAAGAGCGGTCTTGAAGGAGGCAGACACAAGAAGAACATTAATAAAGAAGATTAGGAAAAGACAAACAACATTTATAGGGCATTTTATGAGCAAGAGAAATTACAGCACCTGGTCACAACAGGAAAGCTTGAGGGAAAGAGAGCACCAGGTAGACCCAGAGAGAAAATAGTGAACGGACTTGCAGGGTGAATGAGGACAGAGAGGGTGGGAGATGTACTTGAAGCGACAAGGGATAGATTTGTATGGAGGGCCATGATCGCCAACGCCATGTGGAAGGGCACATGATGACGATGATGATGGTGATGATTTAAGGAACAACTATCTTGATCACGATGATTTTTTCGCACTGTTGGTAATTAAGGTGGCTTCTAGTCAACAACGTCGCCTGTAGTAGTAAATTAAAAAAAAAATTTTTTTTAGGATCATCGCACCCAGGGAGGTTACCTTTGCGCTCTCCATTTTTTTTTCCGTCCCATTTTCTGCGGCACCTTAATGGACACAGAAGCTGGCACAGTTTTTACAATGCAATGATGATGATGTCGGTGAGGATGATAATCATGATGCTATGGAGTTCATCTAGGATTGAGACTGCGTGACAGGGCTGCACTCTACGCTTACTATCATAATATATCCTGGCGTCAACCAGGCCCGAGAGATACAGACACCTGCGGTGCTGGTCAGAACATTTGAGCAACACCCTCAATGATGCATCCGTGAAGTTGAGGAGACTCGACTGTGTGGTCCCAGTCTTCCCAATGAGCCCATAGCACGCCCAACTCTGAATAAGAGCCGGTTAGAGCCGAAAAATCCCACAATGATTTTTGAAGGTATTGATGGGAATTCGAACCCACAACCTTCCAGTCAGTGGTCCGTTGCGTTAACCACTACACCACGGCGACTGGCTGTAGTAGTAAATTAAGGTAGTTGTGCACAGCTTTACTTTTGCTCACTTTTTGCAGTCCATTTTAAAACATGATGGTCACTATTGGTTTGTGGTTAAACAGCGTGGGTATGTGTGTACGTACTTGCGTGCAACAATCGTTGGTGTGTTTTATGTTTGTGCATGTGTGATTACTTACGCGTGCGCGCTTATATGTATGTGTGTCTATCTGTCTGTCAGTCTATCTGTGTGTGTGTGTGTGTGTGTGTGTGTGTGTGTGTGTGTGTGTCTGTATGTATGTGTGTATGTATGAATGTATGTATGTATATATGTATGTATTGTATGTATGTATTATGTATGTATGTATGTATGTATGTATGTATTTATGTGTGCATGTGTGTGTATATACATATATATACGTGTGTGTGTATGTGTGTGCTTATTTGAAAGTTACATTTTTTTCACGAAATATGTACTCCAAACGTGGAACATTATTTCCTCTAATCTCCCTCCTCGAAACATTTCTGTTAATGTTTTTCATTTATTCATATATTTATTTAACTTTGATTATCTTATCTGTGTTGCATATTTGCTTTTCTTTTAAAGTGTTCTCGTTTTTTGTTTCAGAATACTACAAACACAGTACAGACCTGTCTGATGATGGAACTGCATACATTTTGTGCTGTGCCCATGTGGCTATAGCATTACACCCATCTTCATCTGAAGATAGACAAAAATGAAGCACTGATTGACAGAGAAACTTTCAGTGTCATCACGATCGCGGACATAACATTATTACTTAGTGTGAAGGCGCTGCCAAGAAAAGGTAACATAAATCAGTATGATAAATCGTGTTACTTGTGAACTGAATTGGAGAGCCTGAGGAAGAGAAGTGATATAAATATAGGAATGTTGTAGATAAATATTGATGACACATTCAGTACATCCACAATTATCAGCTGTCCAAAGTAACCTGTAGCTTTTACGGGAAACAGCCAGAATATCGTCGAAGGACCGCAGCAAGCACTAAGGGCATCCGCCATACAGCACGAAGAAATACAGCGATTTGGAAGAAGCAGAACATTTCTTCTCCGAACACTAAACCTGTGGGAGAAGAGCAAGAACAGCATCTTTGATCTAAGTAAAGCAAAGTCCATCAAAGAGAAAATAGCCAACGTCGTTTCAGGAAACGCACACGAAACATCGTTTTTGAAAAAGCGATAGAGGAAACGACAGCCATTTATTTCCGTCGAGTCAAAGTGTAAAAGACAGGCTGTCTTTTAACCAGCACACACCCCTACCCCCCAGCTAATTCACCAGACTGACCCTACTTGAAACATCTGGAGCAATATCAACACCACCTAATCTTCCAGCCCATCACTTGACCTTAGCTGGATAAATCTACGAACCATCACCAGCAACACGCAATCTTCAGATAGCACAAACATCATCTAAAATTTCCAGGCCAACCCCCATTGTTTAGGCTAATACCAAAGAATTATTTCCAGACCAATTCCCATTGTTTAGGCCAACATCACCTAATCTTTAGTCATTTTTTTTAACCAAACCCCACCGATTGTATTTAATCTCCCGGACAACGCCAGCCCCACACAGCATCAAGTCAAACCCAAGTTCTCCAACACCATCATCGACACCACCTAATCCATCCACCCACCCATCCACCATGCCCAGCCCCATCGTTTGGAGCAGCCGACGCCCGCTGTACAAGCTGACTCTGGTGGTGCTGATCGCCGTGGCCCCCGTCAACCTGCTCAGTCTCGTGCTGCCCCACTGGCTGCGGACGAAGGCGGTGGTGACCTACCAGGCCCAGGGCAAGGAGAGCATGAAGGACGTGGTGCTGTCTTACGGCATCTGGCGCCTGTGTTCAGATACCTTCGGCTGTCGAGAGGTGCACGATGCTAACACTGCTGCAGGCATCGGGGGTGAGTACTTCGTTGGTGTTACTGTGTGATTCTCAGTCCTTTTTTCTGACTATGACTACACTTACGAACCATCCGATCACGCAAGAGGTCAAAACTAGAAAAGAACTCTTTGACTTTGAACAGTCATATTCTCAGGAACCAGGAAAAACACGAAAAAAGAATGTGAACGCGTATTTAATACAACAAAACAAGACAGGCGCAAATTTTCGGCCAACTGGTCTTTGTCAAGCGTAAGGTCACAAACAACAAACACTAGACACACAAAAATTGAGAAAAAGACTGAAGACAGCAGCAGGGAAGTTTCAGTCTTTTTCTCAATCTTTTTCTCAATTTTTTTGTATCTAGTGTTTGTTTGTTTGTAACCTTACGCTTAACAAAGGCCAGTTGGCCGAAAATTTGCGCCTGTCTGTTTTGTTGTATTAAATACCGTTCATATTCTTCTTTCGTGTTTTTTCTGGTTCCTGTTTGCTTGAACGCGGGCAGTCACACTTGTTTTGGATTTAGTCATATTCTCAGTTTTAGTCAGTCAGCTGCCATTCTGTCTGTGCAAATATTGCACAGAAATCTGAAACCAGGTCTCTCTTTACTTGAGCCTTCACTTCGACTTACAATATTATTAAATGATTTATATCATGTCTGTTGTATAGATATTGTTTATACAGAGTAATTAAACTAAAGTAAGCGAGGAAAAAAAAACAGACAAAAAGTACAGAGAAAACAGAAGAAAAAAAAAACTACCCCCCACTCCCCAAATGTCACTGAATTCCATGGTCGTCTTTGCCACAGTATTGTTTATCATTAGATTTCATGAAAAATTACCTGTTTCTTTCTTTGTTTGTTCTGTTGCATTTTCTCTTTTTGTTACCAACTTCCGCAATAGTTCGTTTATAAATCATAAGAATCTTTTTGTTAGAGAATGCACTGATGGCCACAAAATTCAGCCAGGTTTGTGATTAAATTCCACCAGTGGTTTTTGTTTTTGTTTTTGTTGTGGTTTAATTTCATTAACGTTTCCTTATCAATTAATCGTTTGACTCCAGCACCCTATCAACCAACAGCAAAAACTTAAACCCTGTGACTCCTTCACCCTATCCACCAGCTTCATGCAGAAAGCTGGAGGAAAGGGTGAAGAAATCAAATGGTTAAGTTTTTGCTTTGCTAATATGGCTGGCAATGCAGGATCGTAGTCGATAGGATGAGGGAGTTAAAGAGTTAATTCCCATTATCTTTACGCTGTCATTATATTCCACAATAGTTTCGTCCCCAATTCTGCAAACGTCTTGTCGTTGGCTTCATATCGCCAATAATCTGAGACTACTGCGTTAGTCCGTATCTGAAATGTGAACCAACCCTTTACCAGAGCTTACCCAAAGAGTATACTGCAGGCCAAACTGTCTGCTCTCTGAAATGACTGCTATGGTTATAATTTACAGCCCAGTCGGCTAAGTAAATGATCCTAGAATTAGTCGTTACCTTGATTCCCAGATTGCCAGAGCACACAAAGAGACGCGCGCTCTGGGACTCTGGGAATCAAGGAACGTGCGTGCGCCTCTGTGTGTGTACCTGTGTGTGTGTGTGTGTGTGTGTGTGTGTGTGTGTGTGTGTGTGCCGGCATGTGTGTGATGGGTCTATTGTGTGTGTATCTGTCTGTGTATTTTGTGTGTGTATTGTACCGCGCGTGTGTGTATATGTGTGTGTATTTGCCGCGCGTGTGTGTGTGTGTGTGTGTTTGGGCGAGGGGTGATGGAGTGGTGTGGAGAGAGAGAGAGAGAGAGAGAGAAGAGAGAGAGAGAGAGAGAGAGAGAGAGAGAGAGAGAGAGAGAGAGAGAGAGAGAACAAGAACACATTTTTATTTTCGAGAGTGGTGGCATAAACACACTAAAGCAATTTTACATCCATTCCTGGCCCATGGAAAGTGTACTCTAATACAAACACATCATCACATTCAAAGAGAATCTACATTCATTGGACTACAATACTCACTGACTACTAGTAGTGTAAAGACATCAACATAATACAACACTGGAACATTAATAGTAATGAGAATGAGAGCTGTATAAAGGGAGGGAAGAGAGAGAGAGAGAGAGAGAGAGAGAGAGAGAGAGAGAGAGAGAGAGAGAGAGAGAGAGAGAGAGAGAGAGAGAGGTTAGGCCTAAGTATCAAGACGAACACTCGAAGTACGACTACTAGTACTACTTCTGTCAATTCTATTACCAATACAAAGATAGATTTCAGGAAAAATACAATTATGGACACTCACAAAATTTAGTTTCTTACAAAACTGATTATACCACCGAACGCTGGTCATTTTAACTGTATTGTCAATTCAGTCATTTAAAAAAAATGAAATCTGGGATCTCTCTCAAAAACAAAATTAAGAAAATGAAACAAAATAAAATCATAAAACAAAACAAAACAAAACAAAACAATAAAATGAAATAAAGTAAATGAATTGAACTCAGCTGAACTGAGCGAAACTGAACTGAAATAAAAAAAATGAAATGAAATGAAAGAAACAAAGTTAAATAAGTAAATGAAAATGATGAATAAACTGAAACAAAAACAAAAATAAAACAAAACAAAACCAAACCTACATTGTTCCTGAAAAGTAATAATGTCTGATGCAGTGTATTATGTTTTCAGTGCATTCGTTCAGTCTACTTGAAGGTTTCTGTTGAGCGTTGCTGGTATATGGTGGGATCTAACCCGAAATGAAGAGTATTCCAGAGTAATCTATCAGAATCTCAAAGCAAGCAAGCGAGCAAGCAAGCTAGCTATATTCAGTTGAGTGTAGTTTAGTTGTAATTGCCTCGAGCCATTCCAAGTGGGTTTATTTGCCGGTCACGATCGCTATTAGCAAAGTGTATTATGTATGCTGTTTGTGTAAGATAGAGAACAAAGTGCAAAGTATAGTGTGTCTTTAGGTCTACGCATATTGAGTGTGCGTGCATGTTGGGGGTGGTGGTGGTCGGGGGGGGGGGGGGTTGTTTTACATATTCTATTTATGAGGCCAGGATAAGGATCAGTTTATTCTCTTAAATGAGAGACTGTAGTGGTGGGTGCAGTCACGTAATAAAACGGAAACGAGTGTGTGTGTGTGTGTGTGTGTGTGTGTGTGTGTGTGTGTGTGTTTTGTGTGTGTGTGTGTGTGTGTGTGTGTGTGTGTGTGTGTGTGTGTGTATTGTGTATGTGTGTGTGTATGTGTGTGTGTTGTTGTGTGTATGTGTGTATGTGTGTGTGTATGTGTGTGTGTGATGTGTGTTGTGTGTGTGTGTGATGTGTGTGTGTGTATGTGTTGTGTGTGTGTGTAGTGTGTGTGTGTGTGTGATGTGTGTGTGTGTTGTATGTGTGTGTGTATGTGTGTGTGTATGTATGTGTGGTATGTGTGTGTGTTGTGTGTGTGTGTATGATGTGTGTGCATGTGTGTGTGTGTGTGTATGGTGTGTGTGTGTTGTGTTGTGTATGTGTGTGTGTGTGTTGTTGTTGGTGTTGGTTTGGTGTGTGTATGTTTGGTGTATGTGTGTGAATAAGTGTGTTCCTCTGAGGTAGCATTACTTACTTGGAGCAAAACAGGACATCACACACCACACACACACAACACACACACACACACACACACACCACACACCACACACACTCACACACGCACGCCACGCACACACACACACACACACCCACACCACACACACACACACACACACACACACACACACACACACACACACGTAGGCCTACACATACACAGACACATACGCATACCCACAAACCCAAAATAGATTATGTCGCATGTATATACATCATATTCATGCATATACACACACATATGAAGTGTGTGTATGCATCAGTATTCCGTGTAATTGATTACACAGAGACAATCATAATTATGAACAAAAGCATTTTGGAACACACACACACACACACGCACACACATGTGTATACAGAGAGACATATCAAATAGGTTTATTCTCTGTAAGTGATGATATGTGTGTCTATCTATCTATCTATCTATCTATCTATCTTCTATCTATCTATCTATCTATCTATCTATCTATCTATCTATCTATCTATCTATCTATCTATCTATCTATCTGTCTACCTTCTGTTCCTCGCTGTCTATCTGTCATATATATATATATATATATATATATATAATTAGTGTAGTGTGTGTGGTGTGTGTTGTGTGTGTGTGTGTGTGTGTGTGTGTGTGTGTGTGTGTGTGTGCGCGCGGTGTGTGTGTGTGTGCGCGTGTGTTCACGCAGAAAAAGCATAAACACAAACAGTTTGCCCACACAGAAAATGCTGGCATTACTTGACGGACTTTTCGTTTCTTGAAATGAATGAATGTCTGAAGTACATGTAGCGCTGTTCATGGTCATGTCAGCAAATTCAAATTGTTTTTGCCAAACACATCCTTGGATACCCAACAGTCAGTCTGCATGCAAAAACCAAACACAGCAAAACAAAAGATAAACCCCCATAACAAGCAAACAGGAATAATCTACATTTCTGTAACCCTTTTTTTCCCCCTTCTTTTCTGACAGCCTGGATGTACCCCATCAAGCTGTTCATGGTGCTGTCGCTGCTGTGTCACATGTTTGCCGTCACGTGCGGCGTCATGCAGAACTTCGTGCGCAGGGACCAACTGCGCCGCTTCCGCTGGACGCTGTGGAAAAAAATAGTTCACAGAGACTGCCCGTACGCTGAGGACGTCGGTTTTATAGCGGGTGAGTGGCTGTTGTGATTTGCTGCATTGGGATTCCAGTTTGATTGAAACAAGATGGTCGTACCATTCTGACAATCTGCCTTTTATTTGGAAAAACAAAACGGAAAAAAAAACAAGACAAATCTTCTCCATACACTTTTTTTTTTTAGAAAGAGATAAGTGTGGAAAGATTATTGTGATTGTGTGTCTCTTTCTCTCCCTCCCTCCCTCCCCCATCTCTCTCTCTTTCTCACTCTCTCTCTCTCTCTCTCTGTCTGTCTGTCTATCCCATTTTCATCAAGAAAGGAGATTTTTTTTAAAAGTGAGACTGGAAAAAGACATTACACCAAAGTGCCAAATTTTGTATTACTTATTTGCCCATTAAGCAATTGACATGAAGAAAGCAATGAAGGTTTTTCCACTACTTTCTGTTCTGAGCCAGTCTGTTCAAGGCCTTAAGTTCTTCTGTTGTTCATTGACATGTGTTCTTGGGTCTTCCTCTTTTGCGTCTTCATTGTAGTGTCTTGTGAAGGGCAGTCTGGGTGATGTATATCTGCTCTTTTCGGATGAGGTGCCCAAGCCATTTCCATAGTCTTTTTGTGATGATAGTGCCCACGATTTCTTGACTGCATCGAGCAAGTAGCTGTCGGGACATCTTCTTCTTCTTGTTCTTGTTGTTGTTGTTGTTATTGTTGTTGTCGATGTTGTTGTGGTTCTTCTTCTTATTATTATTATTGTTCTTTTTCTTGTTCTTCTTGTTCTTGTTCTTGTACCTCTTCTTCTTGTTGTACTTCTTTTTGTTGTACTTCTTGTTGTTGTACTTCTTCTTCTTCTTCTTCTTCTTCTTCTTCTTCTTCTTCTTCTTCTTCTTCTTCTTCTTCTCCTCCTTCTCCTCCTCCTCCTCCTCCTCCTCCTCCTCCTTCCTCTCTTCTTCTTCTTCTTCTTCTTCTTCTTCTTCTTCTCGTTCTTCTTGTTCTTGTTCTTCTTGTTCTTGTTCTTCTTGTTCTTGTTCTTCTTGTTTTCTTCTTGTTCTTCTTTCTTCTCTTCTCTTCTTCTTGTTCTTCCTCTTCCCCTTCTTCTTCCTTTTCTTGTTCTTGTTGTTCTTCTTCTGGTTTGCCATTTCACTTGAAGTTAATTCTCAAGGATGAAACAAATTGTTCGTTCTTTGATTTAAACGTCTTGTCACTTTGGGTGATATTAGAGAAATAAGTCGTCTTGTGTAGCGCATCCATAGGTCCATACAGCTTTAAAAGTTGTTGGCCAGATGTCCTCCCTAAGTAACTGGTAGCTCTCGCAGTCCTGTATGATGTGTTCTGCTGTCTCGTGGGTGGGGGTGGGGGATTAGGGGTGATGGAACAAATTGGAATATACGTTAACTTGACCAGGCTGTCAACCTTTCGCACAGAGAACTTCATGATTTTAAGTATGATAATGTTATGAAGCCAAAGTGGTTCCTGCCAAGGCTTATCCAAAGACAACGATATTGTAACTATGCCCAGGACATTGGCCTAATTGCTGGTAGGTGGGTCTCGGATTTCATACATAATATTATAACACTCAGGGTGTATGGGGTGCCAGAGTGAAAGGACTAAAGCCAAAGTCTGGTATAACCGCTGGTTTGGCCTGCGTTGGAGACTCTTGCTCTATTGGTGACGAGTGACTCTTTGGTGTTCATGCAAGGTAATAGACACAAAGAAGCTTATGGGGTTTTTTGTTTGTTTGTTTTTTTTCCACTTTTTTTTTTTTTTTTTTTTTTTTGTGGCGGAGATTTTATTTATCAAAACTCGCCCACATTGAAAGCGTTCGCTTCGTTGTTTGTGAGGTGTTTGTATTTGATTAGAGTATGTTTATTGGTCCCAGCAATGACACAAGAACATAAGAAAAGGACAACACACACAGACGCACGCATGCACGCATCACGCACACAACACAACACACACACACACACACACACACACACACCACACACGCACACACACACACACCACACCACACATACACACACAAACGTACGCACGCACACACACGCACACACATACACGCACACACAAGCGCACACACAAACATACACACACAAGCGTGCAAACACACATAAACTCACACACACACGCACACACACACACTCGCGCACGCACACACGCACGCATACACTCGCGCACGCACACACACACATACACACACACACACACACACACACACACACACACACACACACACACACACACACACACACACAGAGAGTTTGATATGAAATGATATCCTTAAGGAATTTTTTCTGAAAAAGGGAGATAAAAAAAAGTCTTGTTGGTATGGTGGAGTTATTCTACAACCCAAAGGATGTGAGGGGTGGGGAAGTGAAGGAAACAAAGACACTACTACTGAGGAATTACAGACCTTAATTACTGAGGAAATAGAGCCCGTACTACTGAATCCGAATAGACACTTCACTGCGGAGGAAATAGAGACTTCTCATGGAAGAAATAGAGACCTCACTACTGAGAAAATACAGATTCCCCCACTCCCGACTTTATGTTTTCAGGACATGTTCCTTTAGAGTCGTACACTGTACCATATCCAGCTTATGCAATACGGCACACGATTGCTCTATTTTTGGCCACTGTTTGCCCAAGATCGTCGAGATTACGGTGAATGGTTGCCTCCAGGCGGTGCCACATAAGCCCTACCCACAATGCTCAGGTCGTGAGAAAACAACGTACTTCCTCTTTCCCCCAGCCACGAGACCCTAGCCAAAGATCCTGAACAGTGTCGGGTACCCATAGACAGCTCGGGTGACAGGAGGTCACACACAGTTTCAGTTTTAGTTTATCAATTAGGCGCCTTCGTGCTCGGAGTAAATTCTATTCTCACTGACGCCACAGATGCCGTGTGATGGCAAATATCCAAAATGATCATGACATGAGCTTTATAACCCTTTGACTCACGCACCCTGTCCACCAGCTTCCTGCAATGTCGACATTGTTAGCATAGCAAAAACTTGAACCTTTGACTCCCTCACCCTTATTCACCAGTTTCCTGCAGGAAGCTAATGGATAGGGTGAGGGAGTCAATGGTTCAAGTTTTTGCCTTCCTCACCCTATCCACCAGCTTCCTGCAGGGTGAAGGAATCAAAGGATTAAGTTAAGTTTTTACAGTTGGTGGATAGGGTGCGGGAGTCAAAGGGATAACTGTATCTGGCCCTATGCGCTGGCAAGGTTTTGACGGGGGAAAAAATTGATGGGCACCTCCGGCCCCATACACAAAGTTTTGTGAAGCTTGTTCAACCCCTGTAGCTTAGATCACATGACGAGGAGCCCTGTTGGCAATTTAACTAGGCTTATAATAAATACACTTACGAAAAAAAACAACAAAAAACAGAGGGTTTCTTAGACGTTATACAAAAGCCATAAAAGTCATCGAGTTCTTCTCCCCGCCTTTTATGTTTAACGATTGAAGCGCAAAGGTAAGGTTGTTATGCAAAGTTAAAATTTGGTGAAGTGTGTGTGTGTGTGTGTGTGTGTGTGTGTGTGTGTGTGTGTGTGTGTGTGTGTGCGTGCGCGCGCGCGTGCGTGCGTGCATGCGTGCGTGCGTGTGTGCGTGTGTGTGTGTGTGTGTTTCATTAAAACAATAGTTTCATATGCAACATAGACAAAGATAACAAAAAGCTGTTTCAAAGCACACAACGTTAAGTTTGATATTTATGGCCCACTTTCTAGTACTTATTTGTAATATGTGTCGAAATATTGGCAGTTATGATGAGGAGGGATAAAGACATAAAAAGCATAGTAATTAACAGCAAAGAATACAAAATCTTTCAATTTGCAGATGATGTCTAGTTGATCAGTACTGGAGACAAATTATACTTTTAAAAAAAAAAATCTGTTTAATGGTTCTGAAATTTGGATGGTTTACGGGAGTTTTTCTCTTGTGCTGATTAAACACAGACAGTCTGCTTAAGAAGTAAAAATCGTGGTATATTGAAATACATGCACCAACTGAATATATACTGGAATCCTCAAAGATTCAAAATATTGGGTATGTGGTTTACACAAAATGTAACGGGATGTGAAGATACAAATAAAGCTGAAAGAGTGTGTCAGGCCCACGGTTTCTGAAGATTATTACTGACTGATAATGACATATGGCCTTGATGGAATATAATAATAATAATAATAATAATAATAATGAAGCATTTGTATAGCGCACTCCTCCAACAAGATGCCAGAGCTCTGTGCACTTAACAGACGTTATCATAAGCAGCAATCCATGATAGACAAGCAACAGTGATGTACAAATCAAGTCAAAATTAAAAATAGTGATAGATAACACATTGGTAACTTGTTATAAAAAAACCTAAGCAACATTAAGTTAAGGATAAAGGATCACACACACACACATACACACACACACACACACACACACACACACACACACACACACACACACACACACACACACACACACACGCGCGCGCGCGCGCGCGCGCGCATAGACACAGACACACATACACACGCACTGATTCAATCACTCACTCACTCACATACACACATACAAACCTGAACACAGATATACATACACAAGAGATTAATTATACAATCATTACTAAATAACATGTCACTTAATAAACAACACGAAGCAGCACACGAGACAGCCAAATAAGCTAGACATTAAAGGGTAGGCCAGAAGAATTTAAAGGTTATAGTATTTCTTGAAAAGGTGAGTTTTCAGAGCTTTTTTGAAAGACGGAGTTGATGAGATTTCTCTAATTTCACGTGGAAGGGAATTCCATGTTTTGGGGGCTGCAAAGGAGAAAGAACGTTGTCCAAAGGTAGCAGTTCTGACATGAGGAACGTTAAGTATTTTTGAATCAGAAGAGGAACGAAGTTGACGTGATGGTGTGTATACAGAGAGAAGGTTTGAGAGGTAGAGAGGTGCAGTTCCAGAGAAAAAGGAATGGCAGAGAGTTGAAAGTTTGTAATCAATCCTTGCTTGGATAGGAAGCCAATGCAGATTTTTGAGGAGAGGTACATGGAATATACATGGAATTGTCCGAAAGCACTGAATCCCTCCGGATCAATCCCCTTCTCTGAAAAGGAAAAATATATTATGGAGGGGAAAATAATGCACATTAACATCATGCACCTAAAGGGGTTATAGTTCAACTTCAAAGGCCGTTGTCTGAGCTAAAGTGTTTTCTGTATTCATTTACTATGCCATAAAATACGATAGCAATCGTGGCTTTTGATACCATTGATCATGGTATTCTCCTTTCTAGACTTCATCATACTTTTGGCATCTCTGACATTGCTCTCTCCTTTTTCACTTCATATCTGTCAAACAGAAAACAAACTGTTCTCATTAATGGCACTTACTCTCAACCTGCATGCCTGACCTGTGGTGTTCCACAAGGATCTGTCCTTGGCCCTGTTCTTTTCACTCTTTACACCTCCCCCCTGTCCACCATCATCAACTCCCACTCTATAAAACACCACTTCTATGCTGATGACACCCAACTTCTAGACAGTGACACACCAAACAATATACAGCGCCTCTTGACTCGCACCACTGAGTGTTACTCGGACATTAAGAACTGGATGACGTTAAACAAACTTCAGCTTAATGACGACAAAACAGAAGCTATCCTCATTGGCACCCGTCAGAAACTTTCTCAGCTGCTTCCTCTTTCTCTCCCATTATGTAACACATCAGTCCCAATTTCTGATTCAGCTAAAAACCTTGGTGTCTGCATTGACTCTACCCTCTCCAATAACAACTTTGTTTCTCAAACTGCCAGATCTTGCTACTATCACCTCCATCGTATAAGCTTGATCTGGAAGTATCTCTCTGTGGAAACAACTGCAAAACTCGTTCTCTCCTTCATAATGTCTCGCATTGACTATTGCAATTCACTCCTGTCTGGTCTTCCTGCCTCCACCATTCACATCCTACAGCGCATTCAAAACAATGCTGCACGCCTTGTACTCAAAAAGAAAAAAGCTGACCACATATCTCCTCTCCTGGCACAACTTCACTGGCTCCCTGTATCAAAGCGCATACAGTACAAACTAGACACCTTGTGCTACAACAGCCTCAATAACGCAGCCCCCGATTACCTGTCAAGCCTACTTGATATCTATGTTCCCTCACGTACCCTCCGCTCTGCCTCCGATCCTCTGACTTTTCGCTTTCCACGCACCAAGCTCAATACCTATGGTCCACGAGCCTTCTCTGTTTCTGGTCCACTTTCCTGGAACAAACTTCCTCTCTCTGTACGTCAGCAACCTACTTTTGTCTCCTTCAAGTCCGCTCTCAAAACTCACCTTTTCTCCTCTGCATAAAATCCTGACCTCACTCATCCCCCTCTGTAGCCTGTCTCCACTCGGAGGGGAATCACATTGTAATACATATTTGTATATAATAATGCTCTCTATAATTTTCCATTGCTTTTATTCTTTTTCCCCATTTATAGCCATATGTAAGTGTGTGTGTGCGTGTGTGTGCGCGCGTGCGTAAGTGTATGTTCAGCGCTTAGATTTGATTTTTATCGAGATTTTGCGCTATATAAATATTGTAATTATTATTATTATTATTTTAGGGTTAATAGAGTATATCACTTTTGCTTTTGATTGAAGCCTGTTCTCTCTGGGAAGGCTGACAAAATTAAATAGAGACATGGGATGTTGTCTGCTGGAATCTCTCTCTCTCTCTCTCTCTCTCTCTCTCTCCATATATATATATATATATATATATATATATATTATACATATATATATATATTTGTGTGTGTGTGTGTGTGTGTGTGTGTGTGTGTGTGTGTGTGTGTGTGTGTGTGTGTGTGTGTGTGTGTGTGTGTGTGTACTTAATTTATCACCAAATAAGAAGCATCAGCATATTTATTTTTCATTAGGAGAAAGTATTATCATCCTATGTTTGTAGAATATTGACCCTTCTCCCCCACCCCCAACATAGTGTGCTTTTTTTCAAAAAACATGCCCTATTTGGGTTACATGTTTAGTACTCCTATTTTTCTGCATGTCTCTCTGTCTGATTAGTGAATGACTGACAGACTGACTGACGGACTGATTAATTCATTGACTGACTGCTTGACTGACTGATTGACTATCTTACTGGCTGACCGTCCTATTGACTAGTTTGTGCCTTTACTCTTCGACTTCTTTCTTCTCTGCTTCTGTCTTTATCATCCCATCATTCCACTTATCCAAACATTTGCTAAACTTTGTCGCAGTCCGACACGTGTCAATGTTTGTCATTTTTCTGTTTGTCAGGGTTCATGGGCACTCTGTCTTGCATCATCTTCATGCTGGGCACCAAGGACAGGATGTCTGACGGCGCTCACTACGAGTGGGGCTTTGCCTGCGCCTTCATGTCTTCCACCCTCACCGTATTGGCCACCCTCACCCTCACCAAGACGCATATCTTGACCCTCCCCAGGCCCCCCAGCAACACCAACCGCAGGAACGGCTTCCACTCTGATCCCTCAGACTCTGGAAGAGATCAAGGAGCTGCTGCTGCTGCCACTGCTTCATCTTCTCCAAGACGAGAGGACGCACTGAGACCTGAGGACATCCGTTTAGAAGAAAGACAGCAAGCGGCTCAAGCTGAAGCTAGTGCCTCTTCCAGGCAGTCCGGAGCACAGCCCACCAGAAGGAGGAGGTCCAGGTCTCGTTCCGGGTCCAGGGATCGTCAGAGCAGCAGTCGTCAGGCTGTGGGACACATCCTAGCCGGCCAGTCTCGGCTCACGAGGAGTCCCGAAATTGAGAACATCCCGCCGCTGTTGCACCATCGGAACCCAGTTTTCCTGCGGTAAGCGCTCTCAG
The DNA here is from genome assembly GCA_030674185.1 of Monoplex corrugatus. Lineage (NCBI taxonomy): Eukaryota > Metazoa > Mollusca > Gastropoda > Littorinimorpha > Ranellidae > Monoplex > Monoplex corrugatus. Next base: position 141,948,271 of record CM060305.1, read on the forward strand.
TTCCGGTCGTTCTCGCACTGCCCCCGTTATGTGCCTAGAGATGTCAGACTTGCAGAGCAGAGCTGTTTCTCCACCACTCGTGAACCATACTGCCCGTACAACCAGTAAACAACCGTCACCCGCTTCATCAACACACAGCCCTGGAGAACCCAGCACACCCGGCTCTTCGAAAAGTAGAATTTGGGATTCTTCCGGGAAAATGGAGAGTGGTGCTCAGAGTTCGAACTTTCATCGAACACAGTCTGAGGCTGTGGTGGTGCCGCCCTCTGACAACAGTACTGCCAGTGCCCAGGGACATAATTCTGTGGTCCACAACAGAAGAAGGTCAACACACGATGATTCTCCCGTGACGGAAAGTGTGGACGTGGAGTCTCAAAGACTCTAAAAGAGGGAACCGATGGCTTTTTTTCCCTTCCTTTGTTGGCCGGTCATATCTGGCTACGAGTGCGGCCTTTTCTTCTTAGTTCCTGCCATCTGCAACCAAATGACAAAAACTACCAACCAGCAGCTCTGTATACTTCAAATACTACGAGCAGATCATTCTTCTGTGATTGTATAACCGTTTCACTCCCTCACTCTATGTACCGGCTGGCCTTCTTACAGGATCGGGTGAGAGAGTGAAAGGGTTACAAGGGCAACGAACCATTGGCTATTGATAAAACACCTTATTGCCGGTACTTGCCCAAATCTATCAAAATTGTCAACTTGTATGACGATCTAAATGTTGATATCTTTGGGTTGTTTTCTGGTGTTAATTAATGTAGTTGTATAAAGGTGAACGAACTGATGTTTAGGCAGTCGTACGAATGATGTGATTTTAAGGATTGGTTGAAAGAACAGTCTAAGCGTGATTGACAGTGCTAGTGATTAGACGATTCTCTTTTGATCGGTCTGTGGTGTGTGTGTGTGTGTGTGTGTGTGTGTGTGTGTGTGTGTGTGTGTGTGTGTGTGTGTGTGTGTGTGTGTGAGAGAGAGAGAGAGAGAGAGAGACAGAGAGACAGAGAGACAGAGAGACAGAGAGAATATGGGAAAATGTAGACAGATGACTAGACTGTTTTCATGATTACAACTACGCAACACATGACTAAAAACATGAGAAAATATGGAGACTGCCAGTTCTCGTAAGACAAAAAGGCTTGATCATCTTTTGTTGTTGTTGTTGTCATTTTGTTATGTTTTGTTTTGTTTTAAGTGCTGCTTTAATATCAAAAGTATTGGATGACATTCATTTTACGTGTAGTGTTTGAAGCTGTTACAATGTGGCGCTTTGCAGACCCGTAGTGTGTTGAAGTAGTTGTTCATTGATGGATAGGATGTCCAGGTTGTTAAGAGTTCCAAGATGGGAGCTAATACGTTGCCTTGGTCTTAAGTGATGGGAAAGTATTATCACTACGTAGATTTTGCCTGCTTGTCCTGTTACTTACAGCAGACATATGCCTGCTTACATGTATGATATCGAGGTTTGAATATAGAGCAGATGTATGTCTATTTAAGTGTTTAATATGTACTTCAAACGTGTATTTTATTCGTCTGCTTGGAACCTCAGAATCTACTGCCCATAATGCCGGCTTGCTGTTTATATATATATAATGTGTGTGTGTGTGTGTGTGTGTGTGTGTGTGTGTGTGTATGTATGTACATGTATGTATAGAGTCATGGACTCAAGATCTCATTCTTGAATTCAATCCCACCTCCCACCTCATTGTCCATCTTGATATTTCAATCATTCTGGCAGTGTCAGGGTTTCATAGGTCCCGTTCCTCTTCCCAGATTACTGCTGGTAGATTTGGGTGGAGCGCATACGGAATTGTTCAAGTGCAGTAAATCCCTCTTAAGACAAACTCTAACCTCCAAACTTAAAGCACATACCTCAAGTGAGTCAAGCACACCCTCTAGACATCGCAATGACTTATTGCATTTGCTGATATCATTTTGAACATTCCTTCAGTTTCTTTCGTTAACTCTTTGACTTCCGCACCCTATCCACCAACTGCAAAAAAATAACCTTTTGATGGATAGTGTTAAGGAGTCAAAGGGTGAAGTGTTTGCTGTACTAGCATGGTTGACAATGCAGGATGCTGGTGGACAGGCTGTTGAAGTCAAAGGGTTAACCATCTACATGGTCAGGCCACATCTGACGACGACTGCGGTTTTTTTATTTTTTATTTCATAGTTCCGGCCAGCTGTCATGGAGCTTTGTTGTCAGAGGAGATATGGTCAGCCATGTTTTCTGTCGCTCTAACTGATAGAGGCGACATCGGTGCAGTACTGTGTATATCCAGTTGGCTGGATCTCTTGTGGCCCTTGGCAAAATGGAGGGCAAGAGACGACAAGGAAGACCGCCGACTTCCTATGTAGAGAACATAGCCAAGTGGATAAAGTTACCGAAAGAAGAAATCTACAGAAGGACTACAGACAGAAGGGGATGGAGACAGCTGACGGGGCATGCATCAGCGGCTACCATCAAGAATTACGTCACGGACATGATATCAGGATCTCTTGACCACTGCAGCAACAAGGCATCAGCTTGAACTTGCTGTGCATATGGACGTTTATTCGGTTGTACCAGGTCCTGAGGTCATACCTAGATAGTGCCATAAATCCTGGGGTCGTAGGGGACTGAGGTGGCAGAGACCTTAACTTTTTCCGGGACCAACACCACGAGGGCGGCGCCCATCCCCCTTCCCTCGCTTCAAATTCATATTCATATTCACAATTTTTTTTCACCAAGACTTCAGAAAGGCAATAAGGCTAGCTGGTCTTCAAGGGGATGGGACCTGGGAAATCAACCTATTTCTCCAATGTTTTATAGTAAGGCAGCTAGGCAATGCCCTGCACTTCACGATTTTCAACTGCCGTAGGATCTTAAGCGTGCGCAGCCAGAAAGCACACGGGTCCGACTCGTCCCCTTCCGAAGGACTAGACGTTCAGTTCGATTTTCCGGTCAAAAGTAGAGGCCTCTACGGGGTGCGAACCCTGAAAACCCGAGTTCAGTTATTGGCGGGCGAACGTATGAACCATTCTGCCACCCTTCTTCCTTACAGGACAGGTCTCTGTTTCGGTAGTTCATTCTACAGTTGTTTGCTATCTATCACTCTCCTGAAGTGAGGTTGGCGTGCAGACAATGTAGAGGACAAGTTGAAAAACCGGATGGCTCAGTGGCAGGCGTGGGGTCAAGATGTTAGCAAACACATGTTTTTTATTTCTTATCTATCGGTTGAGATCGCTGATTCCACTTACCTAGCGTTCCCGTTGGGTTGTTGACCCTCCATGGGCCGTGAGAGGTGGACGCCAAAAAGCATTTACCGGTATAATATTACTTCTGCCACTACCCTCTGAAGAACAAAAAGCTGTTCGTGTTCTTGGTCTTGTTGAGAATTTTCCCCATTGTCAATAGGGACAAAATTACAAAATTTGTCTGTGACGTCAAAAAGCATTTACCCGGTATAATATCACTTCTGCCACTACCCTCTGCAGTTAAAAAAGATTGTTCGTGTTCTTGGTCTTGTCGAGAATTTTCTCCCATGGGACAAAATTTGTCTGTCTTAGTTACACGACAGTTTTACAGCCCCGGGAAGAACCCTAAGTGGCAGTCAGGGCCGTATAATTGACGTTGGTCTGCGTGTAGTTCCTGAGTGGCAGACGTTTCTCACCCAGACATTTTGGTCTTAGATATCCAGGGTATGAACATGACGGCCCGTTCATTGTGGCTTTTGATAGAGCTGTGGAGTCAAGGTCTGATGTCTCGAGTTCAGCCCCAGTTTGCAACATAAAAAACACACACTTGGGTTTGTTCTCTGTAACAGTTGTGTAGCCTTGAGAAGACGCTAACTGTGGTCGTTAGGAGTGTGTATTTAACCGTTTGACTCCCGCACCCTATCCACCAACTGCAAAAACTTAACCCTTTGACTCTCTCACCTTATCCACCCGCTTCCTGCAGGAAGTTGGCAGATAGGGTACGGGAGTCAAAGAGTTAAGTTTTTGCTTTGCTATCATGGACGACAATGCAGGATGCTGGTGGACAGGGTGCGGGAGTCAAAGGGTTAAGTTTTAGCCGTTGGTGGATAGGGTGCGGGAGTCAAAGGTTAAGTTTTAGCCGTTGGTGGATAGGGTGCGGGAGCCAAAGGTTAAATTTTTGCCGTTGGTGGATAGGGTGAGGGAATCAGAGGGTTAAGTTTTTGCAGTTGTTGGGTGGGGTGCGGGAGTCAAAGGGTTAAGAAGTGGCCTGTTCGCTGCCCATCTTAAAGTTTCCTCATTCTGTTGTTGTCGACTTAATGTTTCATACATCCATCTCGCACCCCACCCCCATCCCACTCCCATCCCTTCGTCATTTTAAGATCTTGCCTGCTCTTAGGGTTTTGCGCAGGCTTAGAGATCTGCCAGATAATTGCTGGCAGATTTGGGTGGAGCGCATATGGAGTTATCAGAGTGCTATGAATCCCACTTGAACAAATGGTAAATTTCTGAGTGCTGGACATTCCGGCGTATACATTTCGGTCTCAGATATTCCGGGCGTGAACATTACGGCTCAGCCCGTGACAGCCAGGGGACATTAACTGAGTTGGACATCGTTTACAGAGAGAGAGGGAGAGAGAGAGAAAGACAGAGACAGAGAGAGAGACAGAGAGAGAGAGAGAGTGTGTGTGTGTGTGTGTGTGTGTGTGTGTGTGTGTGTGAGTGTGTGTATGTGTGTGTGTGTGTGTATAGGTGTGTGTGTGTGTGTGTATGTGTTTGTGTGTGAGTGTATGTGTGTGTGCGTGAGAGAGAGAGAGAGAGAGGGAGGAAGAGAGAGAGAGAGGGAGGGGTTTCATTTTGCATTTCAAACCTCTCTCTGATTTTACTCTGTGTGTGTATGGTGTGTGTGTGTGTGTGTGTGTGTGTGTGTGTGTGTGTGTGTGTGTGTGTGTGTGTATGTGTGTGTGTGTGTGTGTGTGTGTGTGTGTGTGTGTGTAAGAGAGAGAGAGAGAGAGAGAGAGAGAGAGAGAGAGAGAGATTTCATCTTGCATTTCAAACCTCTCTTTGATTTCACTGTATATGTGTGTGTGTGTGTGTGTGTGTGTGTGTGTGTGTGTGTGTGTGTGTGTGTGTGTGTGTGTGTGTGTGTGTGTGCGTGCGTGCGTACATGTGTGTGTGTGTTTGTGTGTGTGTGTGTGTGCGTGCGTGCGTGCGTACATGTGTGTGTGTGTGTGTTTGTGTGTGTGTGTGTGATTTCATCTTACAGTTTAAATCTTTCTTTGATTTCACAATGTTTGTGCTGTGTTTATGTGCGTGTGCGTGCGTGCTTGCGTGTGTGTGTGTTTGTGTGTGTGTGTGTGTATGTGTGTGTGACTGAGCGAGCGAGCGAACGAGAGAGAGAGAGAGAGAGAGAGAGAGAGAGATTTCGTCTTACATTTCAAACCTCTCTCTGATTTCATAGTGTGTTGTGTGTGTTGTGTGTGTGTGTGTGTGTGTGTGTGTGTGTGTGTGTGTGTGTGCGTGTGTGTGTATGTTGTGTTGTGTGTGTGTGTGTGTGTGTGTGTGTGTGTGTGTGTGTGTATGAAAGCGCGCACGCGCGTTTGGACCCATCCCCTGCTACCCTTCCTCCCCCCTCCTCCATAGACTGTAACTCTCCTTCACCCCCAATCTGACGCAACACCTTTTTGTAACAGCGTCGAATCTTATGCGCGGTATAATATCATGCTACATTTTTCTTTCAGTCGATGTCAAAGTCGCTTGCACAACTGCGGATGTGCACACACACACGCGCGCGCGCCTTAACAAGTTTGATCAAGTGTACGTGTGCATGTGTGATTGCCTGTGAATGTTTAAGCACATTTATGGCTCGACTCTCATCTGCCGCAATGACTCTGAGGCAGAAGTGATGGCAGATCATAAATAATTATCTCCTCTTTATCTCGGCCAAGATCGTTGCGAGTCCATTTGCCAAGCAGTTAACTGCGGAGTTTAATTCTTTCTTTCTCTGTTTTAAGTGCCCGATGGCTGGACTGCAGACAACTAGAAAATGCTTTCTGCGTTGTTTTTAGAGCGGAACTAGTATACTTTGGCTTTAAAGTTTACTTTTTTGTTCATTAGGATGAGTGCGGTTTGTTTGTTTGTTTATGTAATGTTGATCAAAACTAATTTAAATGTTTGGATAACTTCAATGGAATAAGTATACATTTGTTTATATTTATTTATTTAGTAATTTACTATTGGTTGGTTGGTTGATTGGTTGATTGATTGATAGCGAGCTGAAAATGAGCCAAAATTGAGACGGACAGTCCAAGGAAAAAAAATCAAAGAGTGGTTTTCTTATTTAGTTTTGTCTCAGTCCAGTTATAAAAAAAGTGTACAGGCTTTTCATTCCGTTTTCTTACCCAGCCTAGGTAAAGTGTGTGAGCTGTTCCTTCCATATTCTTACCAAGCCCAGTTAATGTATAGGCTTTTCATCACCAGCATTTTCCCACCAAGCCCAATTAGTGTATGGGCATTAAGTGCATTTTTGGCTCTAAGAAAATGAGATACGCGGAAGCAATTTAAGATAATGCAGGCCCGTTTTTTTTTTTGTATATGTATATATTGTAGTGTCCTCAGTAATGTTTAAATGTGTATTCAGGTATGTTTTTTAAATCCCCTGTGAGATAATTTGGATGGTGTGGTCAACGCCAGGGGCATCTCCTTAGGTTATGTGCGCGAAGGCATTGATATGTGTACTTAATTTTCTTTTCCTTTTTTTTTTTTTTTTTTTTTTTTTTCGTGTTAAAGCATTGTGTACATTTTGAAACGGTTATAGTCCTGATTGGCTTTACGCAGTCGGCTAGGCTGTAAGCAAAAATAACAATAACAATAGTGTGTGCGGCATTCGTTCAATTTTCTTTTCAAGCCCAGTTAGTATATGGGCTTTTCATACCATTTTCTTACCATGACTAATGCCTTGATTCACGGGTGTTCAAAACTTGTCTGTATTACTGTATCGATATGTTTGTTCAGTATACTGTTCGAATAAGAGAAGTTATACAAACTTGTTGCACATTTTGACATTGTGTATGATGTGTTGATAATCTCTTTGTAGTCATTCAAAGCGGACGGCTGCCACCCTTCGCAGTTCATTTATCTGTCACTCCATATCCGTTCGTGCCTTCTTCTTTCTCATCTAAGCCCTTGAAATCATACAAAATACAAAAATATAGGAAAATATGATCAGATCAACACATGAAATTTGTATCCACCAGATTTGGATTTTTTCTTCTTCTGAAACTGCTCAGTGTCATTATTGACACAAAAGACATACTGGAATTATTTTATTTGACTTGTTTACAGTGCAGTTGTATGAAACAAGACGAGGTTCATTTTGTTTTGTTAACAAGTATCATTGTCGACAGAGATTCATTTTGTTTTGTTAACAAGTATCATTGTTGACAGAAGTTCATTTTGTTTTGTTAACACGTATCATTGTTGACAGAAGTTCATTTTGTTTTGTTAACAAATATCATTGTTGATAGAGGTTCATTTTGTTTTGTTAACAAATATCACTGTTGACAGAGGTTCATTTTGTTTTGTTAACAAATATCATTGTTGACAGAGGTTCATTTTGTTTTGTTAACACGTATCATTGTTGACAGAGGTTCATTTTGTTTTGTTAACATGTATCATTGTTGACAGAGGTTCATTTTGTTTTGTTAACACGTATCATTGTTGACAGAGGTTCATTTTGTTTTGTTAACAAATATCACTGTTGACAGAGGTTCATTTGTTTTGTTAACAAGTATCATTGTTGACAGAGGTTCATTTTGTTTTGTTAACATGTATCATTGTCGACAGGTTCATTTTGTTTTGTTAACATGTATCATTGTTGACAGAGGTTCATTTGTTTTGTTAACAAGTATCATTGTTGACAGAGGTTCATTTTGTTTTGTTAACATGTATCATTGTCGACAGAGGTTCATTTTGTTTTGTTAACAAGTATCATTGTTGACAGAAGTTCATTTTGTTTTGTTAACAAATATCATTGTTGATAGAGGTTCATTTTGTTTTGTTAACAAATATCACTGTTGACAGAGGTTCATTTGTTTTGTTAACAAGTATCATTGTTGGCAGAGGTTCATTTTGTTTTGTTAACAAATATCATTGTTGATAGAGGTTCATTTTGTTTTGTTAACAAATATCATTGTTGACAGAGGTTCATTTTGTTTTGTTAACATGTATCATTGTTGACAGAGGTTTATTTTGTTTTATTACTCTGTATCATTATCGATATAAAGAACACACTGAAATTGATTTAATTTTCCCACTGTGTAATAAAATATCAAAGGAAATAAGATTCTGTACGCAGCAGTTTAAGAGAACAAGACGTACCGTTGAAGTTTTATGAATTTCCAATTCAGTCATGTATCTGTATCTGTTGGGTACCATTGTAGAAATAGATTTTTTTTCATACTGACCATAATGTTTCGATTATTGCATGGCAATCCGTCTGTCGTATCGATTATGTTTGTGGGATACGTTAAACCCCAAACAAACAAAACAAAGGTTAGGGTTTTGCGTAGGAGCATGGAGTCTGCCAGATCATCAGTACGTCGGGTGGTGCGTGTATGGAATTGTCCAAGTGCGATAATCCGTCTTGAACAAATTCTTTTTTTCTTTTTTTTTGTCTTCCCTCGACATATCCCTCCAGCCCGTTCTCCATTTCGCTGTCACCTACCTACCTTCATCTGCCATACCATCGTCTGATTTACATTTACTCGTATAGATCTATATATGCACTGCACGTTGACACACAGTTACATATCATGCTGGCACTGGTTTGGGAAAAAAAATGAAAAAAAAACAAAACATAAAAACGATCACTACCACTGTCTTTCTGAATGAAGAAACGGGGAGAGAATGAGATGGACTTACCTCCCCTGGTCATCTTTATCACAATGACACCCAATGATGGAAGAGATGGACAGTTTCTTTGTTCTCTTCAGTCATGCTTTGGGGGATGATAAAGAGATGGGGGAAATTGTCGTTCTCTATTCGTTTATCCCGAGATGTTTTGGACGCCGCAATGTCAGCCACTATAGCCTTAAACGTACGTAATATTGTTTGTTTAACTGCCTGCTTGCTTACACTGGTTTTGTTGTTGTTGTTGTTATTGTTGTTGTTGTTTTTTTAAAAAAAAAATTCTCCAGTTATGTAGAGTGCCTTTGATTGTTTGCTTACTGACGTAGTCTACATCTTGCATTCGGAACGCACACTGTTGATATGCAGCTCAGTACATTCCACATGTTGTTGATATCTTTCTGATTGTTTTTTTTCTTGGGTGTCACCCTCACCCCACTCCTTATCCCTTCCCCCTTTCTTACACATCGACACACACATACACACAGACAAACAAGATCATCTGCACCACCAGTCCACTATTTTTATCATTATTTTTTTTCTTATGAATGATGATGATTTCAGTCATGATCATTAATAACGAATTTTATTGAGAACTGAACGTGACAGACCCTACTGACGGCGCCATTGGACTCAATATCTTATATATATATATATAT
>CM060305.1:141965291-141975291 GCA_030674185.1 Monoplex corrugatus
AAAAGCAGAGTTAAAGAAGGAAAACAAAATTCTCTGCTTTTTTCTTAGCAACCAGTATTCTATCTTCATCAAACTTAGTGAAGTGATAGATAAAGTGGTTCTGCACTACATAGTAGCTATTTCGCAAGCTGATTCCAATGGTATGCGATATGCTGAGGCCCTGTACGGTTTCATGGCCTAAATTAAAGCTCAAACACACGCATTTTCACGGAAAAAATCTGCACATTCTCGATGGGTTATCACTTTAAAATGTTATTTTAACACTCTTTCAGCCCAAATTTCACTTTAATCTTTGCCATAATTGATAGATTAATGGTCAGACAATGTGTAGGAACAAAAATCTCAAATCACCCAGATCGACCCTCACCACCTTTTCAGGCCCGTATCTCAGTTCACACGTTGCGACTTGTGACCCCGTTCGCAAGAACCAGTCACATATATAGATAGATAGATAGATAGATAGATGTACATCATTGTTTTATAACAATTCATTTTCATAACTTGTTTCACATTGTATGTGCTGTGGTTTGTCTGTTTTATGATGTACTTATGTTGTGTGTTTAGAATATATAAGTACTACAAATACAACTGTAGGGCAGGTCCAGTAGGACCTAAAGCTACTATCTTTGAATGAGAAAATGATCTGAAGTCTGAACTTTCTGTCTCTCTCTGCTTGCCTTACATATTTACACAAACACGGCCCATGCACTGCACAATCCAGCTAAACAAAACACCCATGGTTCATAATACAAAGTGCTCTTTACCAGCTATGAACCAAGGGAGGTAAGCCAGTTTTTGACCTCCACCCGCTAAGAAGGAAATGGTGGTGTTGATGTGTCTTTTTCCATTTGATTTATGGTCTTTGCCAGTAGCTGTGACATCCTTCTATATGGAAGGAGGCAGTAAACTGTGGCCTGAAAAAGATGGGTATGACAAAACTAGCAGTGTATAAATTGAATGTTGTTTATTTGGGTGTGTTGGTATGACAGATCTGACAGTGGTTAATATAACTGAGGTTTGTCTGTATCACAGAATCAGCTTGTGAAAATCAGAATTATGGATGACCAAGTGAATTTCCCTGACTTCGAACCTAGAGACATGGAGTTCTCTTTTTCAAGTAAAGACAACAGTGACAGCACAAAGAAGACACATAAATGGAAGATTTTGAAGGTTGGAATATTTTATTATAATTTCTTTTATTTTTATGCATGAAATACATGGATCGATGTTTGTGTATGTATGCACTGGTACAAAATGCAGTATGACATGGTCTAGGTACAATATGTAACTTGTATTGATAAAATCTTAATTTTTCTCTGAACTGATGAATATGCTAAATAAACATGCCATTGTCATAACATGTGAAAAATAATCCAAAACAAGTATGACTGCCCGTGTTCAAGCAAACAGGAACCAGCAAAAACAAGAAAAAAGAATAAGAATGCATATTTAATTAATACAACAAGACAAGACAGAGCAACAGGGAAGTTTCAGTCTTTTTGTTCTAATTTTTGTACCTGGTATTTGTTTGTTTGTGATCTTACGCTTGACAAAGGCCAGTGAGCCGAAAATTTGCACTTGTCTTGTCTTGTTGTATTAGATATGTGTTTTTGTTCTTTTTTCGTGTTTTTTTCTGGTTCGTCTGAAAAATAGTTTAATTTGAGTCTGTAGTTAATTGTTTTTCTTTTCTGCATGGCATTATCATGTATGATAGTAATCGGTAAAATTCAAGTAAATGTTATAGGAGAAATTCAGATATGTTACATGATGTAACATTCATTGTTTTTGTAACTAGTGTAATTAATAGAATCAGCATGCATATATCTCAAAGTGAAAGTTATAAGATGGAATGTTTTGCATAGTTAACCCTTTCAGCCCCGTGTGTTCCCACAGTCCGCGCTCGTCAGTACCAGGCAAGTTGTACCTCACATCACTAATTTTACATTCTACTTTGATCACCTACAGCATTTCAACGAATGTACCAAATCTTTTCACATTGTTTAAAATGATAGATGGTAGATTAAAGTTTATGTTTGTATGCTTACTGTTGTGATTTGCTTCATCCAGTTTTGCTTTTTTGTGACTGAATTGAAACAAAACAAAAAAGGGCAGTAGCAGGTAGTCAAGATTCATGCGAGAATTTGTAAAAAACAAAACCCACTCAAAACAGATTCCCAAACAGTAATCAGTCATTTTGAACAAATACAAAGAAGCAGATAACTTGCAGCAGCTTTTAGATAAACACTCAAAACAGATTCCCCAAACAGTAATCAGTCATTTTGAACAAACACAAAGAAGCAAGACAAATGAGCGCTTTATGGAAACAAGCATGTATGCAAACATACATGCATGCCTGTGTGCACACACACACAAACACAAACATACACACACACACACACATACACACACACACACACACACACACACACACACACACACAAACACACACACACACACACACACACACACACACACACACACACACACACACACACCCCACACATACACACACACACACACACACACACATAGAGTGCCGTTTCAGTGTTGGTGTAGTTCATGGCAGTCCATGATTGTGCAGACTACTATAATCTTAAGGTATTACACTTTTACAGACAAAAATAATTTTGTGGTTTTCTCCCTTACAGTGTTGGTTAGTTAAATGAGATGAACCAGAAAGACATGAAAACAGGTACAGAATGTGCAATTAATACAACAAGACAGATCAGAAAACAAATTCTGTTAATGGTCTTTTCATTGTACAGAGGAAAATTGATTATCGCTATCAGCAACTATTTGATTGTTTTATTTTTTCTTTATTGAAAGCTGGGCATGAATCAAGCTGATGTTTCTTTTGTGTGAGCAAACAACTGTACATCCCATTAAGTGTCCACCAACCAGATTATTATTGTTGATCTCAAGTGAAAGATGTGTCCTGGCTATCATCAGCGGCAGTATCATACTGGATTTCATGTTATTGTACCACAGTTTAGAATCAAATCATGTCTGTGTTGTGACAGGAACCAGGACAGCCTGCATCTTTGGTCTCTGTGGGAATACCCAGACATCAGCTGTCAGCTGATCACAGTCAACTCCTACACAAGTCTGATCATGCTGCTTCTGCAGCACTGCTATATCTGAACAGAAGTCACATGTGTCAGCATTGTTCCACTGTCTTTGCAATGTCCAGCAGTTTGAGAGTACACATGGTGACATTTCATGGAAAGGAATTGCATGGTGAGCTGCCTGCATCCTCCGAATCTGATGATTACAGTGGTGGTGGTAGTGATGGTGTTGATTTGGTTTATGGTGTTAAACGAGAGGTAATGATTAAGGAGAGAGGAGGATGGTGATGAGAATTTTGACAGAAAGGTTGGATTCTATGGTGATGGGACTGAGGTAAAGTATGTTATGGAGTATAACCATTTTGATGAAAACACTGACAGAAAGATGGGTTACAATGATGATGTCAGAGAGGTGAAGATTAAGGAGGAAGTTAATAATGGTGATGAGAATTTTGACACAAACAAGCATTTTGACACAAACATGGATTACTACAGTGATGGGACACAAGTAAACTGTTTTAAAGAGGGTAACCATGTTGATGAAAATAATGACAAAACGTTGGGTTACCAGGGTGATATGAGAGAGGTGAAGATTGAGGAAAAGAGTAATTACAGTGATGAGAATACTGACATGAAGGTGCTCTACAATGAAGACAAAAACATTAAGAAGTTGGGTAATCATTGTAAAAGGAAGAAGATGGACAGAAGGAAAGTTCAAGTTGATGATAATGATGCTAACAGTGTGTGTGATGTTTGCAGTAAGGCTTTTGATAGACTTTCTCACTTGGACAGACACAAGTCGATTCATACTAGCCATAAAGCATTTGTTTGTGACATATGCAGTAAGGCTTTTGTTCGGGCTGATGACATGAAGACCCACAAGTTGTTTCATGCTGATGACAAGCCATTTGTGTGTGATGTGTGCAGTAAGATGTTTATTCACGCATATGATTTGAAGGTACACAAATTAATTCATTCAGGATATAAAGCATTTGCATGTGACGTATGCAGTAAAACTTTTACTTTGGTTGGTAAGCTGAATGCACACAAGTTGATTCATTCCAATCATAAACCATTTTTGTGTGATGTGTGTGATAAGTCTTTTACTCTGGCTGCTTACTTGAAAAAACACAAGCTGCTTCATACTCTTCATAGAGCGTTTGTGTGTGATGTGTGCAGTAAGGCTTTTACTACAGCTAATTACTTTAAGATGCACAAGAAAGTGCACACTGAAGAGAGGCACAGGTGTCCACAGTGTGGCATTGATTTTAGTGCTTTTCGTAACTTAAAGAGGCACATCAGGTCAGTTCATGGTAATGACAGATCTTACGTATGCCCAGATTGTGGGAAATATTTTTCCTGTTCCAGTAAGCTGCAGAGACATAAGCATATTCACACAAAGGAGAATTCTCACTACTGTCCACATTGCCCTGCTACTTATATTCATTTAGGTAATTTGAAGAAACATGTACAGAAAATCCATCAGTAACATTTTCCACATTATCGTTCTGTTTAGTAAATGAATATCAGATTTAGATTCAGAGTACTTTATCATCTGTTAAAGTGAAAGATACCCTTTTGCATTTTCAGCTTCAAATGTAAAACATCTACTATTCACATATTTTTGACATTGTCATACAGATTCAGCTGACAAACATTTTGCGATTTACTTTTTAAATATATAGAAACAGTTTCTTTTTCACATGTTGATATAGCCATATTTTAACTATGATTATAGTTGTTACATTACGTTACATTACATTGTTAGTAACTAATTTTTGAGAAAATTCTCCTTGAAGTTTGACAGAAATAACACATCTCTGTCATTTCCCATGAGTAAAAAAAGGGCAAATAAAATAAGTATTTCTTTACATATGTATGTTTTACTTCTGAACTTGATAGATTTGATGTTGTAGAATTCATAGTGGAACTGTCTCAAAATTGCACAGCTCATAATTAGGGTCAGCAAGTTATCCATGAAATCATAATAGAAACATCTCAAATTTTCATAGTTCAGAACTAGGGCCAGCCAGTTATCTAGGAAAGTCACTTGCAGCATCACAAATTACATGGACCTAGTTGACAAAATCATACATGATTATGAAAACAATGCACAGAGATCTAGCTGTTTCAGTACATTACACAAACTGAAGCATGTTGACCTGGAAGATATGAAAAATCTCCAGCTTTATCCACCTTGTGGAGGTGCCTACAGGGGTTGAACCTACAACCATCTGATCAGAAGTCCAATGTTTCCTTAGAATATTTTCTACATGTAGATAAAATTGATGTGTGATATTGATATATCAATGATCTTATTGATCAGTTGATTTGATTGCTTTATCGAATGATTAGATGGCTAGTTTCAATAGAGCAGACATTTTACATATATGTATACATATATATGTAGATAGATAGATAGATAGATAGATAGATATATATAAAATTATGTATATATATATGGATATGTATAATGATTGATTGACATGGTAAATTGCTTGCCAGATCGGTGGACTGATGGATACGGTGAAGTCACTGATTTAAATGGTGATTGATGAAGGGGGATGATTGATTTTGATAGTGATTGATAGAGAGGAGTAATTAATTTTAATGGAATGATGATGTGGACTGATTGGGTGATTGATTTATCTGATTAATTGTAATCAAATTTTGGGATTGATAAGATTCACATTTGATAATTTGATATCTACTAGTGCCTGATATTGATGGATTGATTGATCAATCGATGGATTGAATTTCACTGACTCTGCTATGCTGATGTTAAATAATTTGCCTGAAAATTTTTCAATGAAAATCTGTGAAAATGATTCATACTTTTGGTTTTGATTGTTTGATTCATGTGCATTTGGATGGATGGAATGATTGACTGACTGATATGTTCATTTGATTGTTTGAGTGATATGCTTTTGTGATCATGAATTTTTTGATTATGGAAATACTTTTCTATTGTGTCTATTGATAGCATTGAAAGACATGCACAGTGTGAACTGAAGTTGATCATATAAATCAGTGCCTCTCAATTTTGTTTATAGATAATAATGATTTCACTTACACAGCGCAAGCAGTCCACGTCAAAAGCACGCTTGTTGCACTTTAAATGAATAGAACAAACAATGCGTGCCTCTCTCTCTCTCCTCTCTCTCTCTCTCTCTCTCTCACACACACACACACACACACACACACACACACACACACACACACACACACACACACACACACACACACACACAGAGGATGTTGAGCTGGCAGTGTATCATCTGCACAGTGTGGAGACAAGATTATTGTATGAAAAGGTGATCATCATCATCATCAAGTACCCTGTCGCATGGCATTGACGATCATGGCCCTCCATATGCATCTATCCCTTGTTACGGCAAGCACACTTCCACCCTCTCTGTCCTCAGCCACGCTGCAAATCCGTCCAATATTTTCTCCCTGGTGTTCTCTGAATAGGTAGCGTTGAGATAGAATAAACCATCTCAAGTTCAACCCCAGCCGCAAATATCAAAAACTGGCTTTTTTCTGCTCCTCATTCTGGTCGTGTCAGCGTAGCGTTTTGTGAGTGCCATCTCTCACCACCATTTCATCTCAAGACCTTGCCAGTGTATAGGGTTTTGCGCAGACTCAGGGAGTCTGCCAGGTAATTGCTGGCAGATTTGGGTAAAGCACATATGAATTTTTTTCGAGTGTGATGAATCCATTTTGAACAAAGTCCAAACTACAGGAAGCTGGTGGTAAGGGTGAGGGAGTCAAAGGGTTAAGTTTTTGCTTTGCTAGCATGTTTGACGATGCATGATGCTGATAGACAGGGTGTGTCAGTCAAAAAGGGTTAAACCAACAAGAATTTCTTAAGTTTGTGTGTGTGTGTGTATGTGTGTGTGTGTGTGTGTGTGTGTGTGTGTGTGTGTGTGTGTGTGTGTGTGTGTGTGTGTGTGTGTGTGTGTGTGTGTGTGTGTGTGTGTGTATTTTTGTTGTCTCAGGTCCTTTGGATGGGAGAATACAAAATGGGTTTTCATCTTTTTTGTTTTTCTTTTTTTTTGTTTTTTGTTTTTTGACACAGTAGACAAATCAATTGACGAACACATTACATTCTGCGACGACAGTAGCCAAATTAATAAAAGTATCAAAGGACAGATCTAAATCTTGTTACAATGCGTTTAAAATTTCCATCAATGTGCATGAATAAATGAAGAGGTGCAATATGCAAATTGTTAAACAATTTCTAAAATTGAAAACTCAAACTATCCTGGTCATGAATAATCCAATTCCAACTGTTAAAATCCATTATCCTTTTACGAAAGACACGAATAAAACCATTTCCCCAACACTTTGGTTCTGTCATATAATATATCCAAACCCATAATCATTAAAATAATCTTAGTCTTACTCTCATCGTGCAGGATTTTTGGTTTTGTTTGTTTGTTTGTTTGTTTGTTTGTTTGTTTGTTTCTTTTTTGTTTGTTTGCTTGTTTGTTTCTTTGGTTGGTTGTTTTCTGTTGTTGTTGTTTTTTATATAGTTTTTTTTTAGTTTTATGCTTCTAACATTGTAACAGCAAAACCAAACAACGTAGACCTACTATTAAAAGAAATAGTTGGCGGTGGTTGGTGGGTAGACAGAGTGAGACAGACAGAGACTGAGAGAGGCACAAAGACGTACAGCGAGAGAGAGAGAGAGAGAGAGGGGGGGGGGGGGGCTGGCCAAACATTGCGGTGGTCGGTATTGGTCTTGTTAATGGCTAAATGTGTTTGCTTTATGCAGGATGCTTCAGTGATGGACGTTGGGCGCTGACCTGTGAAAACATTCAATTGCCCAGTATCTTTGGCGCCTTTGTGAAGTTGGCTGGTTGGTGCACACACACACACACACACACACACAGACACACACATACACACGTGTACGCACACGCATGAACACACACACACACACACTCACACACACACATATACCCACACACAAACACACACACACACGTACCCACACACAAACACACACAAACACACACACACTATATGCATATATATGTGTATATATATATATATATGTATATATGTACATATACATAGGCCTACATACATACACATGTAATATAACCATCATGCACACCCACATGTGCACACCCACACACATATATCTTCACAAGCGCACACACAATCTATCTCACACACACACACACACACACAATCACGCACGCACGCACGTACACACACACGTATGCACACACTAATGAAAATAACATTGGCACAGTTGATCAAGGCGATCGTCCGTCATGTTGGTCAAACACAATTAATTCCAACCAGAAACAACAATATCGAGAATCAATGCAGGTGTTCGAGTGCATGTATACTCCAGAAAGAGAGAGAGAGGGAGAGACACAGAGAGAGGGAGGGACAGGAAAATGGAGGGTGGAGAGAGACAGAGAAAGGGAGGTGAGAGAGAGAGAGAGGGAGGAGAGAGAGTGGGTGATAGTGATAATTGCAGCAGTGCTAAGAATAACTGTGTGTGCTTGACAGCATGCACTTTTAAATGAATGGTGTGTATGTATGTATGTGTGTGTGTGCATGCGCGCGCGCGTGTGTGTCTGTGTTGACAGGTGTTTGGAGTTAACTGAAATGGAATTCATGGCACTCAGACAATTCCATATATATCTACTCCACCCAAATCACCGAGGAATTATCAGGCAGTCTTTTGAGTCCATGCGCTGGAAAGGCTTAATACGAAGCATAGAATTAAATTAATTTGTAGTTGTTGTTGTTGCTGCTGCTACCGGTAGTGGTGGTGGTGCTGCCAGTGTTTTGTTTTAGAGTCTATTGCTTTTTTTTTTTTTTTTTTTTCTTCAAAAGGGAATAATGGATCCAAGAGACGCGGGCAGCGAAAGGGGGATGGGGGAGAGTAGTGGGGGGGGGGGGGGGGGAGGTGCAGAGGGTTAGGAAGGAGACTTGACAAACAGGTTTCTGATGTTTGTTTTACCGTGTCACACTGACATACACACTGACATTATGCAGTGTGTCTGTGACTGAGCAATGCTGGCATGCACTGGCGGCCCTGGCTGTTGTTTCTTCATTCACTGGATCAAACCTAATTGTTATTCGGCGCACGCTGGACCGGTTTTTGCTGTGCAGTTTACATGTCGTAGGCACTAGCGCGTGTCATTCTTGTACACACACAGAGAGAGAGAGAGAGCGAGACAGAGAGAGAGAGAGAGACAGACAGACAGACTGACAGACAGAGTGAGTGAATGAGGGAGAGAGTGAGTGAATGAGGGAGAGGGAGAGAGAGGCATAGAGAGTGAGTGAGAGAGAGAGACAGACAACAGATAAAGAGAAAGAAAAAAGAGAGAGAAAGTGACAGAGAGAGATTGATAGACACAGACAGACAGAGAGAAAGAACGTAGAGGCACACACCGCACACACACGCACACACACACACACACACACACACACACACACACACACACACACACACACACACACACACACACACACACACACACACACACACACACACACACACACACAACACTAAATCCAACATATAAACATGATTGATATTCTTTCGAAATACTGATATAAAATGTGCGCTCACAAGACTATTTTTCTCACATCTCTCGCTAAAAAAAAACAACAACAACAACAACAAAAAAACAACCTGCGTTGTATCCGAAGCCTACTGACAACATGACAGCCCTCCTCTTATATGTTTTCCTTTATAGTTCTCATTCACCACCACCATCCAACCTTCATCCTATTCAGACCTCCTTAGCAGATGGGATTTCATGAAGGCTCAAAGGGTCTTCAAGTTCTTTTACTGGCAGATGCGAACAGACCGCAGGTGGATCTGTCAGTGTCATGGAGATAGTAGTCAGTGGCAAGCTTGAACGAAGGACACACCGAGTTGATTTTTCCCTTTACAGCAA
>CM060305.1:141995291-142005291 GCA_030674185.1 Monoplex corrugatus
TTGGTCTTAGGAGTGGCTGAGGACAGAGAGAGTGGGAGATGACCTTGCAGCAACAAACGATAGATTTGTGTGGATGGCCATGCTCGCCAAAGCCATGCGGCAGGGCACATGATGATGATAATGTTTGGTGTGTGTGTGTGTGTGTGTGTGTGTGTGTGTGCGTGCGTGCGTGTGTGTGTGTGTGTGTGTGTTGTGTGTGTGTGCGAGAGAGAGAGAGAGAGAGAGAGTGTGTGTGTGTGTGTGTGTGTGTGTGTGTGTGTGTGTGTGTGTGTGTGTGTGTGTGTGTGTGTTTAAATGTCCCACTCTCTGAGCAGCCGAAGTGATGTCAATCCCACACTGCTTATTCCGTGTCCTCAACACACTGCCGACCCCAAGCTCATTCAACCAAGTGTCATCAATACCAGAAAGCCCATGGGAGTCAGCGATGCCAACCAGCCGTGTGGCCACCCACCAAAGGAGACTGCACTGCTGTCCTGTCCTGTCATTTCGATGGCGTTCAACAGTGTCTGTTCTGATCTGACTTATTAAGGATATTGCCTACTAAGCTACCTACTAACCATACCAGTAAGGAGGCCACCATTGTTCCTCAATGACAGCTCCCATATACACTGACACCAAGACCTCAACGTGCACTTACGAGAGTACCTGAAGTACAGAACCGGTAGAGAAAACTGACACTGAGATCACCCCAAGGGCATACAGAGCCACAAACCTTGCAACAATTTTCACTGTGCTGTGATGATTGAGGGTTTTATGCTATTGAGGAAGATGATCACGATGTTATAAAGTTCCTTCTAGAATTGATACTGCGTGACAACGTTTGTATTCTACGCTTACTTTCGTCATACATCCTGGCATCAACTAGGCTGAGAGATACAGACACTTGGCAATAGTGGTCAGGAGATTTGAGCAATATCTTCAATGTCACATTCGTAAAGTGATTGAGACTCGACTGTGTGGTCTCAGCCTTCCTACTGAGCTCATAGCACGCTGAGCTTTGGTTAGGAATCAGTGAGCGCCGAAACATTCTATAATATATATACACATATGTATGGTATATATATATATATGTGTGTGTATACATATGTCTATGAGTGTATGTACATGTATATATGTATACATAATTTTTTTTATTTATCCGGATTTGAACACAAAACCTCCTACTCAGTAGTCCGTAATACTAACCACTATGCCACATTAACTATAAGGGTGATTTTTTTTGTTTGTTTTGTTTGTTTGTTTGTTGTTGTTGTTTTTTGTTTTTTTCAGTGAGTTGAATGGTTCAGATGTTGGATCTGGGAATTTCAGATTTTGACGTCTCAGGTATTGTTCTGGCCCTCCAACGTTTCGACTGCCTTGAAACCTCAAAATCAGATTACAAGGAACACAACAGAGATCCAGGAACAACCTTCCATGTGGTAAAGTGAATATCAAACTGATCAGTGTCCCCACAGGGAAATGACTGACATGATCCATTATATAACGGAAATGACATTGTGTGTTCCTCTCTCTCTCTCTCTCTCTCTCTCTCTCTCTCTCTCTCTCTCTTCTCTGTCTCTGTCGTCTCTCTCTCTCTCTCTCTCTCTCTTCTCACCGACCCTCCTCCCCCATCCTAACTCTTTCGCTCTTTCTCTGACAAGACACTCCCTTGAAATTTTAAATTATTTTAACGAATAAAAAGAAACAAAGAGCTTTAACATTGCATATTGCCTTTTTGGATTTGCTTCTTGTTTTCTTTTTTTTTTAAGGGGACATTGTTTCATATCGACCAGAGGTGTATGTGTGTGTGTTTATGTATATATTATGTGTGTGTGTGTGTGTGTGTGTGTGTGTGTGTGTGTGTGTGTGTGTGTGTGTGTGTTATGTATATGTGTGTGTGTGTGTGTTGTGTGTGTGTGTATGTGTTACCAAAAATATGTTATGATATCTTCTCCGCTGTTTCTGAATGGATCTTTACCGAATTTAGATTAAAGATGTAAATCGTTCTGGTGTTGCAAATGCTTCAGTTTTAAAGGTAAAATCTCCATGGTCAAGGTAACATGGATAGAAAAAGCCAAAATCAGCACTTTTGGGGAGGTGTGTGAACAGATTACAATACCTACATTGTGTTTTCAATTTGTGACCGTCTACTATCGTCTAAAATGCACGTCAGTATATATATATGTATATATATATATATTTTTTTTTTGGAGTGAAGCTTTTTCAAGGTCACAGCGATCCCGAGAAGTGCAAAATAGGGATTTTCTGTAATGATTTTTGTTTTAAAAAAGAATAGTGTTATAGTGGCTTGACTATCATGTTTCATATCAAAATAGCAGAAACAACTTCGTTA
The DNA here is from genome assembly GCA_030674185.1 of Monoplex corrugatus. Classification (NCBI taxonomy): domain Eukaryota; kingdom Metazoa; phylum Mollusca; class Gastropoda; order Littorinimorpha; family Ranellidae; genus Monoplex; species Monoplex corrugatus. Next base: position 141,997,624 of record CM060305.1, read on the forward strand.
TTTCTGAATCAGAAAAGCAGTTCAAACGAGGAAGAGAGAGGAGTAAAGAAATCCCAGAAGACTGATTCACATGCAATATGTGCGCCAACACGCGCGCTCGTGTGTGTTAGTATGTACGTGCGATCATCTGCCTGACCATTTAACTGAATGTTGCCTTATGATCATAGCTGATGATATTCTCGTTTAGATGACAACAGAGGATGCCCCACGGAAGAAGCCAGGCAGTCCTGGAACATTATTTAATTCTGTAGCTCAGTCACCGCGCTCGGAATGAATTCCATATGCACTAACGTCACATTGTATGGTGATCATGGCACATGCCTTAAGCCTGCAAATAAACCCATGAACTGGCCAGGTCCTGAGGCCCACCAAGCCTATGATTTACCTAGTCTATATTTTTTATACTAGTATTGTATCAGCCTATCACTGGAACATTCTTGGTTACATGTAAATGACATGTGTATCTTATCTTCAAAAAAAAGGGGGAACATATATGTATAAAGTACATACATGAATAATCAAAGGTCTGAACTGGAACGTAGGGCAGCAAGGAAGATTCTCCAGTTACCTGTTCAGGACCAGCCTCTGTATAGTGCCCAGGTGTGTTTCAGAGTCACGAGATCTCCTTTTACATGTATTTTTCGTCGCCAGGTGTTCTTGGGTCTACCTCTCTTACGTCTTCCCTGTGGTGTCCAGTAAAGGGCAGTAGGGATGATGTCATTCTGCTCTCTTTGGATGATGTGCCCAGTACATCTCCATGGTCTTTCCATGATGATAATGCCCATACTCTCTTGATTACAATGAGCAAGTAGCTGTTGGTTGGAGTATGGTGTTGGGCCAAAAGATTCGTATGATTCTTTGAAGATTCTTTGTGTGGAAAGTTGATAGCTTGACAAGGTCGCTTTCTGTTATGTTCCAGCATTGTGAACCGCAAAGTAGGGTGGAAAGGACACAACTCTGGTACAGTCTCAGTTTGTGTTGGTGCCACAACTATAGCTCAGTGGCGCCAGAAAACTGGGCCTGCAATCAGACCTTTAAAAAGTGCCGAAATATTCTTCATTTCTGACAACAAAGCAGTTGGTAAAGACGTCTCATCAGCAAGTAACATTCACTGTACCTGCGCTACCCTTGGGATCAATATCGACAGAATGCTGGCTTTCAAAAAAAAAAAAAGAAAGAAAGAAAGAAAGAAAAAAAAAGAAAGAAAAAACAGTGGAAACTAACACGGGCATGTGTACAAAAACCTGTCTCTTCTAAAAGCAATTACAGGTAAGGTTTTTGAACAACACCGTGTCTTTTAGCTGCAGCATTCTACACAGACAGCTTGTGAGACAGATCAAGTCTGGCCCCTACAAATCTGATCATATTGTAAAACAGCAAAAAAACGTTGTCCCATCGTAAAATCGTGGGAGAGTGATGTGGTAGAGACCTCAACTTTTTTCACGGCTATCATCATGTCGACATTGTCCATCTCTTCTTCCTCGCCGCTTTGCTTTCCACAACCGTGAATAGGGTCAAGTAGCCATTCACAGCTGGATGGACAGATATTTTTTCCAGGGCCTAGGGACGTGATTCATATCCTTGAAAACGCGTACAGTCACACTGGATGGAAGGAACTGTGTCTCCACACCAGTCAGACCTCAAAGCAGCGAGTGAAGACATCTGAACAACAATATTGTGGACCACACATCTGTACAACAAACTCAGTACACCACACATCTGTACAACAAACTCAGTACACCACACATCTGTACAACAAACTCAGTACACCACACATCTGTACAACAAACTCAGTACACACACATCTGTACAACAAATCAGTAACACCAAACATCTGCACAACAAATCAGTAACCAAACATCTGTACAACAAATCAGTACACCACACATCTGTACAACAAAATCAGTACACCAAACATCTGTACAACAAACTCAGTACACCACACATCTGTACAACAAACTCAGTACACCAAACATCTGACAACAAATCAGTACACCAAACATCTGTACAACAAACTCAGTACACCACACATCTGTACAACAAAATCAGTACCAAACATCTGTACAACAAACTCAGTAACCACACATCTGTACAACAAACTCAGTACACCAACATCTGTACAACAAACTCAGTAGACCAAACATCTGTACAACAAAATCAGTAGACCACACATCTGTACAACAAATCAGTACGACCAAACATCTGTACAACAAATCAGTAACCAAACATCTGTACAACAAATCAGTAACCAAACATCTGTACAACAAAATCAGTACACCAACATCTGTACAACAAATCAGTACACCAAACATCTGTACAACAAAATCAGTACACCAAACATCTGTACAACAAACTCAGTAACCACACATCTGTACAACAAACTCAGTATACCAAACATCTGTACAACAAAATCAGTACACCAAACATCTGTACAACAAATCAGTAACCAAACATCTGTACAACAAAATCAGTAACCAACATCTGTACAACAAACTCAGTAGACCAAACATCTGTACAACAAACTCAGTACACCAAAACATCTGTACAACAAACTCAGTACACCAAACATCTGTACAACAAAATCAGTACACCAAACATCTGTACAACAAATCAGTGACACAAACATCTGTACAACAAATCAGTAGACACACATCTGTACAACAAAATCAGTAACCAAACAAAGCTGCCCTACCATGGCAATCGATTTCCACAAAATACTCTCTTTGAGAAAACATGCTGAAATTACCACAGATGTCTGCATGAAAAGATCTGTGTTCTAAAAGCAACGAGAGGTGGAGGCACTACACAACATGATCTTTTTAACGGTACTGTGATGCGCTGTCACATGGAAGTATGTGAACGATCTGTCTCACTGAAAATGTTACGAGTTCAAGCGTTGAACAACATCATCTCTTTTAGCTGCATCCTTATGCACCACCGAGACAGTTACATTAAAGGTCTGGCAGGTAAAACAACTGAACGACGTCATTTTTTTTTTCAGTTGTAGTACTGTGCAGTCGTATAACATATCTATCGGTCCTAAAAGTGATGGCAGGTAAATACATTGAACTGTATCATTACGTGTAACTGCACCAGTCTTTACAGGTCATCGTGATGGATAATGGTCCAGACTCAGACAACATTTATCACGGAACACGACTGGTATTATAGAACGCAGAATTAAGCGCTGAGAGTAATTGTTGCTACCACAAAGGACTATTGACATACATGTATTGTGTGTGTGTGTGATTGTGTGTGTGTGTCTGTGGTGTGTGTGTGTGTTTTTTCTCTCTCTCTCTCTCTCTCTCTCTCTCTCTCTCTCTGTGTGTGTGTGTGTGTGTGTGTGTGTGTGTGTGTGTGTCTGTGGGTGGGTGTTGCGTGTGTGTGTATGTGTGTGTGAGTACATGTGTGTTATGCGTTGTGTGTGTGTGTATGTGTGTTGTGTGTGTGTGCGTGATTGTGTGTATGTATATGCATGCATGCATGCATGCATATGTGTGTGTGTGTGTGTGTGTATGTGTGTGTGTGTGTGTGTGTGGTGTGTGTATGTGTGTGTGTGTGTGTGTGTATGTGTGTGCCCGTGCCTGTGCATGTGAGAGCGCGCGCGTGTTTACATTCGTTTGTATGACCTTCTCGCTGAAGATATCAATTTAGGCTTCCAACATTATTAACTGACGATTACTTATTCACACGACAACACAGGATTCTATGGAAAGAAGCCAGGCAATTGTGGAACAATTCAAAATATAGCTCACTTGTGCCAGAAAACTGGGTCATCCATCAATCTGCTCTTTTGACAGCAAAGCAGAAGGGAGAATCATTCCAGCATTTACAGTCAGTGGATCGAAACGAACCTGCTCTGCTGTGAGATCGATCTCCACAAAACGTTCACTGCACAAATCACTTTGAAACCGCCACAGCAAGTCAGCTAGTCTGTCGTAAAAACGATAGCAGGTAAAGGCACCGAACGACATCATCTCTTTTGTTCTATCAGAAAGCATAGCAGGTAAGGCACGAACGACATCATTCTTTGTCTATCAGAGCAGTATTACATGTTAGTCTCTCCTAAAAGCCATAGCAGGTAAAGGCAATGAACAGTGTTATCAGCACTTTTCAACCCACCACAAATATCACAGACAGATCTATAAGATATAAAAGGTTTGTCAGCCGTAAATGCAACAGTAAGTGAAGACATTAATCATCACACCTGTACAAAGCTTTAAAGTCAGATTTGAAGGCCTGACTCAACTTTACATCTGTGTGGCCCATTGATTCAGCTGATAGAGTGCTGTGCTCATAACGTCGGGGTTGTGGGTTCAATCCTCAAGTGGACTACAGTTTACCCAAGGCCTTACCGGCTGCCTGGGTACAGCCAATGGCCACACCACGTTGAAAATACCGGTTCTCGTCCGATCACTGAAGTTAAAGCAATGTCAACTGGATGGGTGACCGCCTAGGAACACCGGGTGCTGTTGGCAACTTTTTTTTATCTTCTCTATCACATGGCACCTGTGACGTTAGTGCATATGGAACTCATTCCGAGCGCGGAGATGTCATCTTGAGAAATTGAAATTGAAACTGAAACTGAAACTGGGTATAGCACTTATGTTATGATTATTCTGAATCTTCTCCATCGTACCGAAACTGAAACTGGAACTACCTCCGCGCCAGCCAGACCTCAAAGCGGCTGGTTAAGACATTTCAACAACTACATTCGGACCGAACAAACCTGCGCTATCTTGGCATCAATCTCAACGTTATGCTCCCTTTCAACGCACCATGTTGAAACAACTACAGGCAGGTATATGGAAAAGATCTGTCGGAACTTAAAGTATTGCCAAGTAAAGCATTGCAGAACAACATCTCTTTAGCTGTCCCCTTTATGTTCCATAGCAAGCAGGCGTATACAAGGTTTGTCTGTTTTTAGGTGATGGCAGCATTGAGCAACATCATCACTTTAGGCTGCACCATTCTGTACAGGTTGAAGTGATGGATCACAGGTCTCATCTGAAAAACACTATCATGTGCAGCCTCCTGATGTTACACAGTGAACAATTGAACACTAAAGTGAAGACTGAAACAATTCAAGACAGATACACATTTTATACACCGGCCTGTGGTAATTGTGACGTGCTGTTTGGAAGAGAGCATAACATCAAAAAATTGATCCCAGGGTAAAACAGATTCGTTTGATTCCTCTGTAACTACTGTTATGTCTTTACCAGCGGCTTTGTTGTCAGAAGTGAAGAATAGTTTGCGCGTTTTACAGGATTGATTGCAGACCCAGTTTCCTGGCACCAGCGAGTTTCATTGCACAACTGTTCCAGCACTGCCTGGCTTTTGTCTGGGGCGTCCTTTGTTGAGTTGTAAATGAGTCCATTATCAGCAGAGATAAGTACACGGAGATAATCTGCCTGTCCTAAAAGTAATGGCTGGTCAGGGCATTGAACAACATTATCTCTTTCAGCTCCCTGTGTGTGCTGAACCACAGAACTGGCTCACGACGTTATCACAGTGCAGCCTACTGACATTATAGGATGCAGAATTAAGCACTGAGAGTGATCGTTGCCACCAAAAGAACTATTGACACCTTGTGAACCTGCTCCATTTTCCTTCAGTGTGGACAAGACATAGGACAGAGTCAATGGGAACCACACAGTCCCACCAGACCCTAATGCACTTGCCCGGTATTTCTTCATTGCAGACCCTGACTGAGCCAATGAAAATTCAAAATGTCAGAAACCCTCATGAACCGTTTCATGAGTCGGTTAAAGGCAAGAGGGTAGTCGACTTCAAAATGGGAACATGAATGGGACAGAGGAAACAGAGGAGTTCCTTTTGTGTAACTGACCGTACTTAAAAAGAAAAGAAAAAAAGAAAGAAAATAAACACAACATATTTCTAGATTATTCTGTAAATGACCAGAAAGTAGAGTTGATATAGAGATAGCATTACTCATTTAAAAAAATTACAAGCAACTCATCTATCAGTCTCTCTATTTTCTTCTTCCACCCCCTCTCATCCTTCCTCTCTCTCTCTCTCTCTCTCTCTCTCTCTCTCTCTCTCTTTCTCTTTCTCTCAGTCGCTCACTCTCTCACTCTGGTAGTGGATGGTTTGTGGAAACATGAAAACACATAGCGTGCAAACAAGGGCAAGTTTGAACCAAAATAGCTTGGAGCTAATAATAACTTCTACCTTTGAAAAATAAAGTATCAGCATCATCATCTCACTCTTTCTCACACACGTGCCCGCTTACAGAACTTTGCCACGGGACGATCCGACCCAATAAGCCTCCACTCTTTTTTCTTTTGTTAGAGCTGTAAAAACATAAACTGTATTGCATGAGGCTGAAGCAGGTATCGATTTTGTGTTGGTATTGATTTCCTCCGCTGGGTCTGTTCTGCTGGCTGCACATGTTTTATTTAATATATCAAGAGGACTGTTTACACCACAGACATATTACCACACACACACACACGCGCGCGCGCGCACACACACATCACACACACAACACACACACTGAGAGAAGCATCTGATATGACTTGGTGAAAAGACAGTTACAGAACGAACACACACACACACACACACACACACACACACACACACACCACACACACACACACACACACACTCTCTCTCTCTCTCTCTCTCTCTCAACAAGCGTGTAATATCACCCAGTGAAAGAAAAGACATTAAATGAAAGAACACACACATACATACAGACAGAGAGAGGGAGGGAGGAAGAGAGAGAGAGAGAGAGAGAGAAGAGAGAACAGACAGACAGACAGACAGACAGACAGACAAAGACAGAGACACAGAGTGAGAGGGGGTAAAGAGAGAGAGAGACACACACCACACACACAGAGGAGAGAGAGAGGAGAGAGAGAGAGAGAGGAGAGAGAAGAGAGAGAGGAGAGAGAGAGAGAGGAGATTGCATTTATTGCATTAAGGACATTTTCTACGTTGAGAGAGGAGAGGGATTTGCATTAATTCATTAAGAATTTTCTCTAATAACTTGTTTCTCTTCGGTTCTCTCTGTCTTCGTCTCTGTCTGTTCCTGTCCTCTTTCTGTCTCTCTCTTCTGTTCTTCTGTCTGTCTGTTTGTCTGTCTCTCTTTTCTCTCCTCTTCTCTCCTCTCTTCTGTGTCTCTTCTGGTGCATGCATTGTTTATTGTTCGAGCATATATCATCACACAGCCACACATATCACACATACACAACGCATGCTAGTAAGCGCAAGTCACATGCCTAACGCATATTTCTTAAAAAATTTCAATCTCAACCAATCTCCTTTTCTCTTTTTCTGTTTCCTTGTTTCTGTCTCTTGTCTCTGTGAAAGTCTGTCTTCTCGTAATGCTGTCCTTTTGTGAATAGTCTGTCTCTTAAATCTGCTTCTGTCTCTCTGAAAGTCTGTCCTTCTCTATCTGTCTGTCTTCTGAAAGTCTGTCCTTTCTATCTGTCTGTCTCTCTGAAAGGCTGTCTTTCGTATGTACTGTCTTGTAAAGTCTGCGTTTCTACTGCCTAATCTGAAATCTGTCCTTCTCTATCTGTCTGTGCTCTGTGAAATTGTACTAATTGTATTGCTCTGTGAAAGTTGTCCATCTATCATGTCTGTCTCTGTGAAAGTCGTCCATCGTACTCTGTCTCGTGGAAAGTCTCCTTTCTATCT
>CM060305.1:142010291-142012791 GCA_030674185.1 Monoplex corrugatus
CTCTTAAACGTATGGCCCACCCACAATGTTTGGATGTCACAAACTCTTAAATGTATGCCCCACCCACAATGTTTGGATATCACAAACTCTTAAACGTATTGCCCACACACACTCTTTGGATATCATAAACTCTTAAATGTATTGCCCACCCACAATGTTTGGATGTCACAAACTCATAAACGTATGGCCCACCCACAATGTTTGGATGTCACAAACTCTTAAACGTATGGCCCACCTACAATATTTGGATGTCACAAACTCTTAAACGTATGGCCCACGCACAATGTTTGGATGTCACAAACTCTTAAACGTATGGCCCACCCACAATATTTGGATGTCACAAACTCTTAAACGTATGGCCCACGCACAATGTTTGGATGTCACAAACTCTTAAACGTATGGCCCACCCACAATATTTGGATGTCACAAACTCTTAAACGTATGGCCCACGCACAATGTTTGGATGTCATGAACTCTTAAACGTATTGCCCACGCACAATGTTTGGATGTCACAAACTCTTAAACGTATGGCCCACCCACAATGTTTGGATGTCACAAACTCATAAACGTATGGCCCACCCACAATGTTTGGATGTCATGAACTCATAAAACGTATTGCCTACCCACAATGTTTGGATGTCATGAACTCTTAAACGTATGGCCCACCCACAATGTTTGGATGTCACAAACTCATAAACGTATGGCCCACCCACAATGTTTGGATGTCACAAACTCTAAACGTATGGCCCTACCCACAATGTTTGGATGTCACTGAACTCATAAACGTATTGCCTACCACAATGTTTGGATGTCACAAACTCTTAAACGTATGGCCCACCCACAATGTTTGGATGTCACAAACTCTTAAACGTATGGCCCACCACAATGTTTGGATGTCAGAACTCTTAAACTTATTGCCAACCCACAATTTTGGATGCCATAAACTCTTAATCGTATTGGCCCACGCACAATGTTTGGATGTCATGAACTCTTAAATCGTATTGCCCACGCACAATTTTGGATGTCACAACTCTTAAACGTATTGCCCACGCACAATCTTCGGATGCCATGAACTTTTAAATGAATTGTCCACACACATTCTTACGGCTAGATTCAATTTTCCTGCGTCATTTCTTAAATTCAGATCAGAAAGTTTCTGACTTGACTTCGTATTTGCAAACTGCGAGCAATTTACTGCACAGTTCGGCACAAATTATACTTTAGGTAACACAGATATCCCAACAAAGCAACCATTACATTATCAGTCAAAGAAATACATTTGAAGACGACAGACAGACGACAGACAGACAGACAGACAAACAGGTGGGCAGACAGACAGAGACAGAAAGACAGAGAGAGACAGAGACAGAGAGACAGGCAGACAAATAGACAGACTCAGAGACGGAGTGGAGAAGCAGGGAGGAGTTGAATATATAATTTTATACGTATATGCCATACTTTGACTAATAATGTAATTATTGATTTGTTGGGATATCTATGTTACGTAAGGTATGATTTTAATTTTGTGTGTGTAGTGTAATGTGACCTTCTTTGGGGGAGGGCTGGATGTAAAAAGCATACATTTTGCTTATTTCATACATTCGTAAATAAAACTTTGTTCTTGTTCTTGTTCTCTCTCTCTGTCTCTCTCTCTGTCCTCTCTGTCTCTCTCTCTGTCTCTCTCTATGTCTCTCTCTCTGTCTCTCTTCTGTCTCTCTGTCTGTCTGTCTGTCTGTCTCTCTCTGTGTCTCTTCTCTCTCTCTCTTTCTGTCTGTCTGTCACTTTCTGTCTGCTTGTCTCTCTCACTATTTCTGTCTATCTGTCTGTCTGTCTCTATCTGTTCTCTCTTTGTCTGTGTCTGTGTCGGTGTTCGTGTCTGTGTCTGTCTCTCTGTCTATCTGTCTGTCTCTATCTCTGTCTGTCTGTCTCCTCTCTTTCCTTCTTCTTCTTGTTCCCATGTCTGCTGCAACTCTTATCCTTAACATCCAGTCAAGTCTGAATCTGAATTCATCCTGGATTTCCATTTCCAACGCTGGTTGATTTCTGCAGGCGGGTGGGATTTGGGGGATGAGGTGATTGACGAAAATGATGAAACTCTTGTAGTCCTTGTTTGTCTTTCAGGCTTGTGGCCTTTGTGTTCACTCTGTCTTTCTGCGTCTGCCTGAGGTTAAGGTTCAGAATTTGTTCAAGAAGGGTTCATCGCGCTCGGACAATTCCATATGGGCTCCACCGAAATTTTCCAGTATTTATCTGACAGATTCTCTGAACTTGTGAAAACGCCTATGCCCTAGCAAGCACGGTCTTGAAATGGAGAGTGGAGGGAGGGGATGAGATGGGGGGGAGAGGCGAGTGACTTATGAAACATTAAGCTGACACCACGTGGAAACATGAAGAATTGGCAGCAGAGTTATTTTTATTGTATTGTTGTGGGCTGGGACTGAACTCGAGACATCAGATGTTGACTCCACGTGTCTATTAAAAGGATCAGCCTGTCCATGTG
>CM060305.1:142017791-142020291 GCA_030674185.1 Monoplex corrugatus
AACACACTGTGACCTAGAAATAACAATTGGAACATTCATAGGGCATATTTGTCCTTGGAAATTGCAAGTTTTATGGATTCATGCATCCACTCACACTAACACAGACGCAAGCAACTTGGGTTGCGGATACACACACACACACACACACACACACACACACACACACACACACACACACACACACACACACACACACACACACACACACACACACACACACACATACACACACGCGCGCGCGCGCGCGCTCTCTGTCTCTCTGTCTCTCTCTCTTTCTCTTTCTCTATCTCTCTCTCTCTTTCTCGCTTTCTCTCTCTTTTCTCTCTCACATGAACACACACACAAACACACACATATACACACGTATACACATACACATCCGTCTAATATCACTTATAGTGAAAAGACGTTAAATTAAAGAACGAACGAACACATACACATACACAAACACACACACACACACACTCACACACACACACCACACACACACACACACACATACACCACACACACACACACACACACACACACACACACACACACACACACACACACACACCACACACGAGTACTGTTCACTTTAATTTCACTAAACACTTGCACTTTAACTCAACACAAAAACGATTTTTCAAAATTGAGTTACATGCACACGTATTCAGACTTCCAACCCAAAGAAAGATTTTATAAGAATTCAAAAGAATTAAAAAAGAAGGATGGATGGACAGGAAGAGACAAGAAAGAACGAAAAACCAAGACGGTCAATCCAGTCTAACGTTAACCCTTTATAAACCTTTTAACGGAATATCAGTTTCAGTTTCAGTTTCAGTTTTTTTAGGTGACGTCTCCGTGCTCGGAATGAATTCCATATGCACTATCGTCACAGGTGCCATTGATCGAGAAACTCCAGAATGATCACGACACACGCCTTAAGCCTGCGCATAAACCCAAGAGTTGGCCAGGTCCTGAGGTCCTATCTAGATAGTTCCATAATCCTGAGGTGGAAGGGTGTGAGGTGACAGAGACCTTAGCTTTTCCGGGGGCCAGCATCACGAGGGCGGAGCCCATCCCCTCTTCCTGCTCTTCACGATTTTCAACTGCCGTGGGATCTAAGTGTGCGCAGCCAGAAGGCACTAGGGTCCGACTCGTTTTTCGTCCCTTTCCGAAGGACTAGACGTTCAGTTCGATTTTCCGGTCAAACTGAGGAGAAAAGTCAAGGCCTCTACGGGGCGCGAACCCTGGAACAGCGAGTTTAGTTATTGGCAGGCGAACGTCTGAACCATTCTGCCGCTCTTCTCCCTGATATCAGTTGAGATCAAACTTGGCGTGCATCGTACACAGCGGTAATACTGACACAAACAGTGTAGACACATTTGTAAATGTTATTATTAGAAGTTCCTGACAAAGTGCTGTTGGTACTCCTTGTCTTAACCCTTTGTCTCCCGCACCTTGTCCACCAGCATCCAGCATGGTCAACCATGCTAGCAAAGCAAATTAACCCTTTTGAATCCCTCACCCTATCCACCAGCTTCCTGTAGAAAGCTGATGGATAGGATGAGGGATTCAAAGGGTGAAGTTTTTGCAGTTGGTGGATAGGGTGCGGGAGTCAAAGGGTTAAAAATGCAAATAGTAGGCAATGTCTCGGTCCTTCTGATCGTGACCTTGGTGCCTTACCCGCCAAACGTATACTTTCGCGAGTCCTTGATTGTTTAAATTTTTGACCAGAATTTGGTAAATATGCACACATAAAGAGCTGCAAAAATTTTGTTTATTCATTTTTTCTCACAGACTTACAGACAGACAGAGAGACAGACAGACAGACAGACAGAAGACAGACAGACATTCCTCTCTAGTCGATATGAAACAATCTCTCATTTTCAAAGAAGGATTTAGAGGGGGAAAAGGAAGAAATTAGAAAATAACAACAAACACCAACAAGAACAGGAAAGCGAACGAATAAACGAACGCACAAAAGAAAGAAAGAAAGAAGGAAGAAAGGAAAGAAGGAAGAAAGGAAAGAAAGAAAGCAAAAAAGAAAGTAAGAAAGAACGAAAGAAAGAAAAAAGAAAGAAAGAAAGATCGAACGAGCGAAAGAAAGACAGACAGAAAGAAAGATAGAACGAAAGAAAGAAAGACAGACAGACAGAAAGAAAGAAAAGAAAGATCGAACGAGCGAAAGAAAGACAGACAGAAAGAAAGATAGAACGAAAGAAAGAAAGACAGACAGACAGAAAGAAAGAAAGAAAAGAAAAGAAAAGAAAAGAAAAGAAAGGAAACACAAAAGAGAAAAAGTACTGTTCACTAACAAATTCAAAATTCAGTTAATTGGATCAGGGGACCGGCGTACAGTGACGAGTGAGGGACAAGCAGACGAAGTGGGGGATCGATGTGACCTCCCTGCATTGTCTGTCTTGATGGAGAGCCATCAGAGAGGTGTCAACACGAACTCCCCTGTCCTTTGGCTCCTCTCCGGCCTTCTCTCCTCCTTCCTTTTCTGTCACTT
>CM060305.1:142025291-142030291 GCA_030674185.1 Monoplex corrugatus
TCCCAGGTCATTCTTCTAGGTTTCTCGTGAAGATGTCGTTGTAAAGTGAAAACAAAACTAGTGACGGAACACATCCCTGCCTAACCTATTTTTTGTTTTTGTTGATATTTTGAAAAGAGCTTGTCTCAGTTTCTACTCTCGTTGCTGCTGTTTGTTCCCATTATGTGTTCGTTATTACTCTTAGATTTTTTGTTTTGTTTTGTTTTGTTTTGTTTTGTTCCCAATATATATTCCTTATTACTCTTAGATCTCTTCCATCAATATTGAGCTTTTCTTGTTGGTTGATCAATTCTTTGTGTCTTGACCTTGGTATAATCAACAAACATAAATATGAATCCTTACAAACTCAGCGGATCTTTCTATGAGAGTTCTTTGGATGCATTAGGCGTTAATAGTTCCTTCCCTGTCAACAAATCCACATACTTCTACTGCTTGTTCTGTTTTGATTCTATTCCTTGTCCTCATCATATCATTCTTAATAGAATCTTTGTGATACAATTCATCAAGCAGACTGTACGATAGAGTTCGCATTCTATAGTCCCAGTTTTCTTTGAAAGTGCGATAAAAATTGACTTTGACATATCTTTATGGATTTTTCCGGTGTCATAAATTTCATTTATGAGGACTGTTACTTTTTCAATACCAAATTCATCTAGAGTTTTAATCGTTTCTAAAGCAATATTGTGTGGTCCTAGTAAGGATTTTCCCTGTTTCATCCTTTTCATCACTACTCTAACTTCATCTTTCATGTTGATGCTATTTGGATGTGGTAATTTTTCTTGTCTTCTTCCTCTTCCTCCTCAGTCATTCTTTTATAACGCTTTTGTCACCAAACCCATTCAGATTTGCTGCAAATCACATATTTTCCAGATACAGAATACAACGATGCATAGCAAAACACTGATATCACACACACACACACACACACACACACACACACACACACACACACACACACACACACACACACACACACACACACACAACACACGCACACGCACAGAGAGAGAGAGAGAGAGAGAGAGAGAGAGACGCGCGGGCACACACATACACACATCAGAATGCACACACTGATACAAAAACACAAATGAATACATACCACCGGATTCCAACTCATGCATACACATGTACCAATCATAAACACATAGGTACACGACTGATCACACAGTGCCACATTATCAACCACTATTAACAAGAACATTTGTGGCACTGACGATGTAGTGAAAGTCTTAACAGGAATTTGTAGTTGTGACACAACATGACTAAAGTTTCGACACAAATTTCAGTTTATACATAGTTTGGTAAAGTGTTGACAGACAGAAAATTAATTTCGTGTAGACACAAACTGACAAAAATTATGACACAAATGTGATTTCTGTGCTGCTGTCTTTTCTTTTCTTTTTTTAAATTTTTATTATCATTATTATTGTAAACTGTTAAGGCAGACAATTCATTGTGGTGATGACACAATACTAAAAGTGTTGACACAAATTTGATTGTTGTGTTGCTATTTCTTATTATGGTAAAACTGTTGATAGAAAATTACACGCGGTGCCAAGACAAATTGATGAAAGTGTCCACTCAAATTTGATGATGATGTTGATATAATGTGGTGACGTGCTGCCAGAAATTCAATTATGATGTCAAATACAAAGAGACGAAACTGCTGACTGGAATAATTATCGCTTCCTTCCTTCTAGGATTGGTCTGTTTCTTATTTTTTTCGCTTCACCCGAAGTGGCGGTAAAGAAAACCAGTGACGATACCGTTTGGGTTTAATCATTAATACGTTTCGCCCCCCGTAGCTTCTGGAAAATGTGAAAACGTTGTAAAAAACTGCAGGCAATTTACGCTACAGCCATGCGGTTTAACCCTCCTTACCCTAACTACCACCCATCTGCATTATCTGTCATGATTTAAAGCTGGAACTTAACCCTTTCACTACCTTCTCACCCTAGTCACCACCTTCATGTGTTATCAGCCATGGCAATATAGCAAGAATTAACCCTTTCATTCCCTCACCACAACCACCACTTTTCTCCATTATCAGTCATGGTTCAAGCAAGAACTTAACCCTTTTACTCCCTCTACACCCTATCTATCATCTTCATGCGTTATCAGCCATGACTCCGAAGCAGGAATTAAACTAACTCTTTCATCCCCATCTCCCCATGCCCACCCCCTTTTGCATTATGAACATTAAGACCAAACAGGAACATAACAATTTCGTTCCGCCATTCTATTCACCAACGTCCTCGTTTATCAGCCATGACAGTAAAAGCAGAACTCATTTATCAGCCATGACAAGCAAAGCAGAAGAAGCTTAATCCTTTCGCTCTTTCTTCACGTTTTCCGCTACCTTGTTGCATTATCAACCAGGATAGCAAAGCAAAAACGTAACCCTTTAACTCCCTCAGTCTGTCCACCAACGTCCTGGTTTACCATCCATGACATCAAGGCAAGAACTCAACCCATCCACTCCATCACCTTATCTACCATCTTCCTGGTTGTATGCTAAAATAGTCTTTCCATTCACTGACTGTACCTACCAACTCTCTGCCTTATCAGCCATCACAGAAAAGAAAACATAAACCAACTCTCCGCCGTATCAGCCATCATAGCAAAGAAAAAAATAATCTTTTTATTATATAACCCTATTTACCAACTTCTTGCAAAATCAGCAATGATAGCAAAGCAAACACCTGGCTCTTTCTCTTCCCTACACCGTATCCATCGACTTCCTCCATTATCAGCTAGAATAGTAAAGCGAAAACTTTAACCTTTTCACTCCCACGTCCCTATAGACCAGCTGCAAATACTTAACATTTTCACTTAATCACCCTGTCCACCATGTTCTTTGGTTAACTGACTGTAAACGCTGTCTTGTTTATGCCAGGTATGTATGTAGTATTTTTATATCTGTTTCTCGTTTATCACAAGAGATTTACCGTGTGTGATTGGATTGCTCTTCTCAGAAAGAAACAGAGTTGTAACTTCGTACCTACGGTCATAAATGAACACAGGCGCTGTCAGAAGCGAGGGGGAGGGGAGAATACAGGTCTGGTGACAGGGAGAGTCATCTGGGTTTATGTGGAAAATGTAAGATTTTATTTATGTACCCTCTTCACCGTTCACTTTAAAGTTGGTTGCTATTTTAGTGGTTTCTAAGAAGAGTGTTGATAGTTCCATAGGCAACAAAGAAAACAAACGAGACAATCTTGAAGGAGGCAGACACAAGTAGATCTTAGTAAAGAAGATTAGAAAAAGACAAGCAACATTTATAGGCCATTTTACGAGGCAAGAGAAATTAGAGCACCTGGTCACAACAGGAAAGTTAGAGGGAAAGAGAGACCAGGTAGACCCAGGGAGAAAATATTGGACGGACTTGCAGAGTGGATGAAGGCAGAGAGGATGGGGGGTGTAATTGGATAGATTCGTATGAGGGGGGGGGGGCATGATTGCCAACGTCATGCGGCAGGATACATGATGATGATGATGATGACGCTTAGTTTAACCTCTGTGAGTTTGGTGGAAGCAAGTGACTCTGTCTCAGTGAGTTCACTGCCATTTAGCAGGCCGTGTATTCTCGTTTTACATTTTTCACCGTGTTCTTATTGCGACGATGAAGCTTAGAAACTGTCGAGAAGTTTTGGATGATTCTCACCTGGTGTTCATGTCAAAAACAAGCAATAACTGAAACAAACTGAGAGTAAAATTAACCAACAAAAGAGAAGAAAAAGAAAGAAAAGTAAACGAAAGAGGAACAATTAGAAAACACGAAAGAAAGAAAGAAGAAAGATAGAAAGACAAATAGGTAAAAAGAAAGACAGAAAGAGAAAAGACAGACAGACAGATATACAGAAAGACAGGTATTCGGAAAGAAAAAAGAGGAAAACATATATACAGACAGAAAGACACAAAGAAGGAAAGACAGAAAGAAAGAAACAAAACAAGAAGGTAGAAATAAAGACAGAAAGGAAGATAGATAGACAATAAGAATGACAGAAAGAAAGAGAGACAGAAAGAAAGCTGGAAAGAAAACAATAAAGAAAGATGAAAACGTAGAAAGAAAGAAAAAGAATAAGAAAGAGAGAAATAAAGATAAAAACACAGAAAAAATACACAAAAATGGGAAAGACAAAAAGATAGACAGACAGATAGACGGACGGACAGAAAGGTAGAAAGAGAGAAAGAAAGAAAAAAAATACACAAAAAGAAAGATAGAAAGAAATAAAGAATACAGAAAGAAAGAAAAGAAAGAAAGAAAGAAAAAACCACTCACCCATACACACACACACACACAGAGAGAAAAGGAAAGAAAGCAGAGGAAGAGGCTTAGATGTGTGTTAATGGGTTTGGAGTGAAAGTAAAGGACAAAACACAAGTGTAGATGTGATCAATTGGCAATGTCTGGTGTTCCAGTTGTCGCCCCTCAGTGGAACAGATGTTTGTTACACCCACCAAATACTTTGTCTGCAGCAACGAACGGCAACACCACATGGCACAGTCATGCAGTATTTTGTAGTTGTCTGAGCAACTTGAACTTTTCAATAAAATGTCAAACTCGGTTCCAAACCCTGGAGTAAACATGGCACTGTGTACCTTTCAAATTGATTATCAAAGTGTCTTCCGAGTCACCCACTTCTTATTTTCTTTCACATTAGCATTGGATTTAGGTGTAAGATGAAACCAAACTGATATAATGATAAATCATATGTGTATAGCGATATTCTCTAAGCAAATTTGAAATTAACGGGCATAAAACTATTTCAGCTTATAAATCTTTTTCTGCAGTGTACTAGCAGTTATCAGATATGCATACTTTTACAAAACTTTGCAACTAGCTTCAACATCACACTCATAAATCTTGTACAAAGACGTATTCCATAGCTATCAGAGTTGCAGAGTCTGTGCATAGATCAGTTTTCAATAGATATTATTGTTGAGGAGCGGATGTAGACAGTTTTGAGGAGCTCGAGCCGGTGTCTCACTCAGACGCT
>CM060305.1:142035291-142052791 GCA_030674185.1 Monoplex corrugatus
AGACAGACACGGACAGACAGAGAGAGAGAGAGAGAGAGAGAGAGAGAGAGAGAGAGAGAGAGAGAGAGAGAGAGAGAGAGAGAGAGAGAGAGAGAGAGAGAGAAAAGAAATTATCTATTTTCTGCGTAAGAGAAATGATTTCATCTGCAGACATTGAATGCCATTTTTCTTGTCTCTTTTCTTTTTGTGTGTGTGTGTGTGTGTCTGTATATTTGTTCGTTTGTTTGTCTATGCACATTTTCCCCCTGCTGATTTCTTTCAGATCAGTGTATATGTCTGTTTACTGGTTGTCTTTGAGTACGTATCTTTTTCCCCATTAAATCTACCATAATAATAACAATAATAATAATGATGATGATGATGATGATGATGATGATGATGATGATGATGATGATGATGATGATGATGATGATGATGATGATGATGATGATAATATCATAACAATAACAATAACATAGTAATAATAATAATGATAATGATAATAATAATGATGATGATAATAATAATATAATAGATGATGATGATGATGATGATGATGATGATGATGATGATGATGATGATGATGATAACAATAATAATAATAATAATAACGCAAGAGGAATCAAAAAGAGATAACAAAAATATAAAAGAAACTCGAAGATTCTCCACTACTCATCATGGGTTTATCCAATTATTCGACCGTCTGGTTGTCTGCGTAATATTTGTCTGTCTATCTGTGTGTTCGTCTGTTCGTCAGTTCATCCATTCGTCCATTCATCCATCCATCTATCAGTGTGTCTGTTTGTCTGCCTGCTTGTATTTGTTTCTGTCTCCTGTTCATGTGTTTGTCGGTCCGTCCATCGGTCCATTCATCTATCAGTTTATCAGTATGTCTGTTTGTCTGTCTGCCTGCCTGTCTGTGTTTCTATGTGTCTGTTCGTGTGTTTTTCTCTCCGTCCATCTGTACATTTATCCATCCCTTTATGAATCTGTCTGTCTATCCGTCATTCCTCCATCTATTTATCACTGTCTCTCTATCAGTCATTCCTCCATCTATTTATCACTGTCTCTCTATCAGTCATTTCTCCGTCTATTTATCACTGTCTGTCTATCCGTCATTCCTCCATCTATTTATCACTGTCTGTCTATCTGTCATTTCTCCATCTATTTATCACTGTCTGTCTATCCGTCATTTCTCTATTTATCACAGTCTGCTATCCGTCATTCCTCCATCTATTTATCACTGTCTATCTGTCATTCTCAGTCTATTTATCACTGTCTCTCTATCCGTCATTCCTCCATCTATTTATCACTGTCTGTCTATCCGTCATTCCTCCATCTATTTATCACTGTCTCTCTATCAGTCATTCCTCCATCTATTTATCACTGTCTATCTGTCATTTCTCAGTCTATTTATCACTGTCTCTCTATCCGTCATTCCTCCATCTATTTATCACTGTCTGTCTATCCGTCATTCCTCCATCTAATTATCACTGTCTCTCTATCAGTCATTCCTCCATCTATTTATCACTGTCTATCTGTCATTTCTCAGTCTATTTATCACTGTCTCTCTATCCGTCATTCCTCCATCTATTTATCTCTGTCTGTCTATCCGTCATTCCTCCATCTATTTATCACTGTCTCTCTATCCGTCAATCCTTCATCTATTTATCACTGTGTCTGTTAGTTTTTCTGCTTGTCTGTTTGTGTCTATTTATTGTCCATCAGTCTGTCTGTCCATCTGTCCATATATCCATCCATTTATCGATATATCTGTCTGTGTGTGCTATCTATTAGTCTGTTTTTCTGTCCGTCCGTCTCTCCGTGCATTCATTCATATATCAATATGTCTGTCTGTCTGTTTGTCCCTCTGCTTGTCTGTCTTTGTACCTCTGGGTTTGTTCGTCTGTCTGTTTATCCGTCCATTCGTCTATTCATCCCACCCATTTATCGATTTGTCTGTCTGTCTGTTTGTCGATCTCTCCATCAACACAGTGATTGAGTCTAACCACTGCGCACAATAGCAAAGGGCCAGAATCTATATATTTTATTGAATTATTGTTGTTTATGCATGTATTCACTTATCTACCTCTCTCCATCTATCTCTCTATCCTATCAATCAATCTATCTGATCAATCAATCATTTAATCTGTCAATCAATCTATGTATCTATGTATTTATGTATCTATGTATCTATCTCTGTGTGTCTATCTTTCTATCTATCTATTTATATATCAACCTATCCATCGATCTATCCATCCATCTATCTATGTATCAATCTATTTATCTATCTATCTATCTATATATCTGTCTATCTATCTATCTATATATCTGTCTGTCTATCTATCTATCAAGCTATCTATCTGTCTATCTATTTGTCTATCTATCTATTTGTTTATCTATCTACCTTCTGTCTATCTGTTATGTATGTATGTATGCATGTATCTATCTATCTATCTATCTATCATCTATCTGTCCATCTATCTATTTATCTGTCTGTCTGTCTGTCTGTCTATCTATCTTCTATCTATCTATGTATCTATGGATCTATGTATCTATCTAATCTAATCTAATCTATCTGTCTATCTATCTATCTTTCTATCTGTCTGTCTGTCTGCCTGCCTGTCTATCTATCTATCTATGTATTTCTTTATTTGCTTGTTTTCTGTCTTTTTTTTTTTTCATTATTCATCTATTACTTTTTTTATGTATTCGTTCAACTCCCTGTAATTTCCAAACAAAGCAGACAATAGATAACGAGAATGGAAAGAAAATATCGCTCTCTTAAATTCGCCTTCTTTGCTGCTGCTTGTAACAGTATCTAGTTTGAAATGAAGATATTCATAGAAACGTGTTTAGGGGTGCTGAGGGTTATTGGGTGGAGACACGACAGCTTGCAATCATTCCAAAAGAGATGGAAATTCGAGCCGCAATGTTGCATACGTCTGCAAAATCCGATACTAATGTTTCCTGCAGACAGCTGTGTTAATGTTTTACATCTTTCTTGCAGGTTAGGATTAGTAGTTTTAAAAAAAAAGGTGGGGGGTTAGGGTCCAGAATAAATAATTCAACAAGAACAAGAAAACATTTTTGTTTTTAAGGATAATGGGATAAGAAGAACATAAGTGTTATTCTTTTACGTCCAAGCCTTGTCCTTGCAGATTCTATAATAATACAAACACATTGTTATATTCACACAAAACGAAGAAACCCAGAAGATATGGGAATGAGGTGTCCTGATTCCTCAGGACTGTGGTGACTGAGGAAGACTGGCTGACACCTGGTGCTCCATCTGATGCAAAAAGGATTGAGTGAGAGTGAGCGTAACCCAGGAGAAATCATGATTTTAAAAAAAATCGTTTGTTGCGTGGTTAGTGTCAATCTGTCAGTCACAAAAGGTTGTGAACATTCCAAGTAAGGCACACAATTTATTTATTTTATTTACTTATTTATGTAGTAATTTTATCCATTTGTTTATTCATCCATTCATTTATCTATTTATTTGTTTATCTATCTATCTATCTATCTATCCATCTGTCTATCTATCTATCTGTCTGTTTGTCTGTCTATCTGTCCGTCTGTCTATCTATCTTTTTATTTATTTGTTTGTTTATTTATTTATTCATTTTATTTGATTTGTTTGATTGTTTGTTCATTTATTTATTGGTTGATCGATTCCATGAGTGAGTGAGTGGGTGGGTGGATGAGTGAGTGAGTGCGTGAATGAGTGGGTGAATGAGTGAGTAGTGAGTGAGTGAGTGAGGGAGGGAGGGAGGAGGGAGGGAGCGAGGGAGTTAAATGTTAAGTCATTGATTTATATGTCGAGAGTCATCAGTCCGAGTTCTAGACTTGTGATAATTCTTCCTGCCATCACCACTGCAAGACGAAGACAGGATAATACCAGTTGTATGTTACATCTTCCTAACACCCCGTCAGCTATAATCTTTAGAGGCCAAACAGACGCGCTGATACGTCTATAAGCCATGGAGATTTCCTCTCTTCATATTTTCCCCGTCCTTAAACTCGTGTTGAAATTTCTTTGCACTGTAGTTGTATTTATTTGTTTTGTATTTCTGTGTATCTGTTTCAGTTTTGTCAAAGTTGATTTACCATGTAAAATTCGGGCAGCTCACCCCCAAAGAGAGGGTGTAGCCCCACTACAAGGCTACACGGTTTTTGTTTGTTTGTTTGTTTTGTATGTATGTATCTATGAAAGCAGAATTTACACGTGACTTTTGCTAGAGACAATTTCTTTGCTGCCGTGAGAACAGCGGTAGCGTGCGCTGATAGTTTCATGTTTATATATTGGGACACTTATTTACGCTGAAACAGCCTTATGTACCTCAATACGGTTTGTAAAAAGAACAAAAACCACACCCGGGATTTTATCTTTGCAGTTGCAGTGTCATTTAGCATTTGACAACAACACATATTTTAGTCTCAAGGAAAGGATGCAAAATCTGCAAAAGCAGGAATGAAGTAAATTGAAATAAACGGGCAAAGTGACAATACATAGAGCAAGGGTTCAGATATGACAAGTGAAGCCAACAACATAACGCGTGTAAATTGTTAAAGAAAGGCAGATAAGAAAACCTAAACATCGTCATTGCTGTTCTTATCATTTTGTAAACAGCGCGAGAGAAAAATTAATCAGTTTCCGTTTTCATTGGATCCTCAGAAGTGACAAATTACATATTCATATACACAACAAACTGAACATCAAACAAACAAATAAATACACAAAAACATAAAATGAAAAAATAAACACACCCTCAACACAAAGCAAACCAAAACGAAATAAAAAGAGAAAAATACCCGAAGTCAACCCAATCTCATACATACAACAAGGGAGAATAGAAACGGCCAGGAATAACAATAGAAACAAGAAATGAACAGTTCATTTGATATAAACTCTAAATATGACAAGGAGGAGTCAGAAAACGAGAACATCAACAAAAGATAGTCACAGAAAACAGAAATAAAGTCAGTGTAGTCATTTGAAACTAAACACTTTCCTTCTCTGTTTAGTACTTTCATGCAGAATAAAAGTCATTCGCTGTCATTCCGTCCATCAGCACTGTGTGCACACGTTCTGTGATGTGAGATTAAAACAAGGTTGTCAAATAATTCTTGGATTTCCGTACATAAGTGGTGGAAGCTATCGGATAGGTGAGGGAGTGAAAGGGATAATGCGGAAAGATGATGGAAGCTGAGAGAGTGAAATGGTTGATACCAGAAGCTGGTGGATGCTGGTGGCATGAGGGAGTGAAAAGGTTAACGCGAAATACACAAAAGAGTAAGAAGAAAGGTTAACGCGAAATATACAAAAGAGTAAGAAACAGAAGAGGATTTAGACAGAAAAACCATACAAACCATACCAGAAAAACAACAAAGTACATAACGTACTTCATCTTCTGTTGCATCATTACATAATGGCCGTATCACTGCATTCACCGAAACCATTCCTGTATCGATCAGGATGTGTTGCAAGGACTGTTTTTCCACATCTAAACTTTGTCATATTGTTCTTGATATGTCTGTGCATAAAGCGTTAAGTCACTAGAAATTGTGAAATGTATACCAAAAGATGCGTTCCACAATTTCGTAATGACTTAAAGTTTTACATAGAGAAAATCTGTTACTGCACTGCATATGGTCGCTTCTACATTGCCAACCATAATTAGTTAGCTTCTGACGCAATTCACGCGAAGAAGAAACTTTACATATTCAACTTCTTAGTTTAACCTGACAAATCCAAAACCGTTCTGAAAAAGAAAAAAAATAGGAATACTTGATATCAGACTAGATTCTAATTCCATCAGCATTTCATCTGCTTTTAATGGTAATCTGTTTTTATGCATGTGTACAATTCCTAGTCAGTATCGCATACAACGCACATGAACTTATCAAAATGGGATAGCTTCCTGTGTATTGGTAGTCTAGATCAATTGGTGTTTTCATGTGCACACCCAAACGTTTCTTGATGCCATATAAATACACTTTTTCACTACATATTCTGACTCGACAACTTAGTACCACATTGTTAAACAGGATGTATCTTGCATCAGCGTTTAACAAATAATTTCCAATTAATTATATTAACTCATACATATATATATACATATAAATATGTGTGTGTGTGTGTGTGTGTGTGTGTGCGTGCGTGCGTGTGTGTGTGTGTGTGTGTGTGTGTGTGTGTGTATCGATCTATCTATATATACATATATATATATATAGACATACATATATATATATATATATATATATATATATATATATATATATAATTATATATGTCTGTCTGTCTGTCTGTCTGTGCGTGTGTGTGTGTTTGTGTATGTGTGTATGGGTATGTGTATGGATATGTATGTGTGTATGTGTGCGTGCGTGTGTGCTATACACAGTAGATAGCAGAGCATTCTTTGCTCTACTTGCCAAATTCTGGCAAGCAGCTACAAAACTAAGACGTGTAGAAAAATGTATTCCAAGGTATTTATAACAATTTACAACAGTCACCATCTTTCCATTGAAATACCATGCCTACCTTGCTGCCAAATAACCATCTTTTCTGAATAAAACGTTATTCCGTTTTTGATACTGACCTTCAATTGAAGGTTGGATGTTGCTCTGTATACTTTATTCAGTTGAGTTCAAAGGCCACTTCGGGTTTAATCAGTCAGCGAAACAGTATCATCATATCATAACAAATATATAATTCAATGATATCAGGAGTGAGCACTACGCCTATGGATACCATTCTCAATTATTTCTGTTAATTCGTTGATACATTGTAAATAAAGAAACGACAACAGGACAAAAAGCCTCTCCTTGTTAAACTCGTTTTGTCCATATCATGTGATCTGTAAATTCACTGCCAGGTCAGACTTGTGCTTTCAAATTCTTATCCATATTTTTTTTGTTTTTTGTTTGCTTTCCAAAAGTTATTTCATGTTGCTTTACAATAAACAGAAATCAATAAATGCCGTGGTAATAGACGATGATATAAATTCACAAGTAGGAAAAATGTACTTATACATATGTATATGTTCCTAATGCGTAGATGAATGTTTTACTCATAATTCCATTCTTTTCATCTCTTGGGCAAAGCACAAAGACAGAGAGAGAGAGGGGGGGAGGGAGACAGATAGACCGACAGACAGACTAACAGACATGCAAACACTGAGACAAATACAAAGGAGAGAGAGAGACAGAGACGAGACAGAGACAGAGACAGGCAGACAGATAGACAGACAGAGAGACAGAGACTGACAGACAGACAGAGAGAGACAGATAGACAGAGACAGACAGAGAGACAGAGACAGACAGAAAGACAGACAGACAGAACGACAGTGAGACAGAATGAGAGACAGACAGACAGAAAGACAGAGAGAGAGAGACAGACAGAAAGACAGAGAGAGACAGACAGACAGAAAGACAGAGAGACAGAGAGAAAGAGAGAGAAAGAGAGAGAGACAGAGACAGACAGACAGAGACAGACAGACAGAGAGACAGAGAGACAGAGAGACAGAGAGACAGAGAGACAGAGAGACAGAGATTAAGTCACATTCACACAGACCGTTTCTGGTGGTGGCAAAGAAACTATGTACATCGCAGAAACACACACGTCGGAATGGGCCAGAAAAACAAACAAACAAACAAACAAACAAACAAAGAAACAGAACAGCTGTTGATGGTGGATGCAAAGTTAATTCCCACTGCCACAACAGGGAGACTGAAAAAAAACTGAAAGAAAAAAATCTGTGGGGAGGCACTGAACCAATTTGTTGATGTGCGTAGATTTGGAGAATGCCAGTTCCATTTGGCAACCTCCAGGTTCTGGAAGTGATGGTGTGTGCTAAGTTTCTGCCCCGGCGCCCTCTCCTGTCCTTCCCATTCTTTCAACTAATTTCCTACCCTTTTCTGTCTATGTATCTGTCTGCGTGTCTGTCCTGTCTGTTAGGCCGTCTGTTTCTTTTTCAGTACATCAATGGTGAACCTGAGAATATATGGTTATTGAATTTCCCTTTGTCTCTCTGTTTCTAAATGCCTGTTTCTGTCTATGTTTGTCTCTGTATGTCTATCTGTTTGTTGGTCTTTCCTTCTGTTAGTCTGCGTCTCTGTCTGCCTATCTGTCTGTCTGTCTGTCTATCTGTCTGTTGTCTGTCTATCTGTCTCTCCTCCCCCCTCTCTCTCTCTCTTTGTCTCTCTCTCTCTCTCTCTCTCTCTCCCTCTCTCTCTCTCTCTCTCTCATTTGTTCTCCTGCCAAGTAGCTAAAGAAACTTATGTTCTTTGAAATAGTCTTTCGTTTTCCATCATTCTATGTTCAATCATATGAACTGTTTTCGTGCAATAGATCTCGCTCGCTCTCTTTCTGTCTGTCTGTCTCTCTCTCTCGTTCTATCCTCTCTGTCTGTCTGTCTGTCTGTCTGTCTCTCTCTCTCTCTCTCTCTCTCTCGTTCTCTCTCCTCTCTCTCTCTCTTTCTCGTTTTCTCCTGTCTGTCTGTCTGTCTCTTTCTTTTTTCTTCTTTCTTACTCTCTCTGTGTGTATGTGTGCGTGCGTGCGTGTGTGTGTGTGTGTGTGTGTGTGTGTGTGTGTGTGTGTGTGTGTGTGTGTGTGTGTATGTGTGTGCATGTCCGCGTGCGTGTGTGTATTTGTACGGGTATATATTTGTGTTTGTGTGTGTGCAGGCGTGTGTAAGTGTGTACACTTGCGAGCATGTATGTGTGTGTATGTGTGTGTGTGCGTATGTGAGTGTGTTTTGGAGTGTGTTGCAATACATAAGTATATATCTTACAGGTTGTCATGTCTGCTCTACACACGCATAAGCACACAAACGTAAGTATTTGCAGAAGTCACAAACATAAGTGATGAAGGATGATAAACCATTTCCTTTGCTCTGTATGAATGTCTGGTATTGTTGTTACCACTGTCACGTAATCACAACCAACTGGAAAGACACTGCCCACTACAGACAGAGTGGGCTGGCAACAAAAGTACACGCAGGGCACAATGACATGTGTACAGCTCAGAACAGCTGCTGTCCAGCAGAAGAAGGACCAGCAAAATCAAAAGCCAAGGCCGCAGGACCCCTTCCCAAGCAGCATCTGTGGGAGAATAAGTGCCACCAGGATCAGTCTGTTATCCCAGATGAGGACCCATACCAGGTGATAAAGGACCAGTATGCCTACTCATTCTTTGGATCGTCGAGAGAACCCATCCTCATTATTATTACTACTACAACTATCACTACTATTCCTACTATTATTACTATCACTTCTACTACTACTACTGGTGGTGGTGGTGGTGGTGTGCTGCTGCTGCTGCTGCTGCTGATGATGATGATAATGATGATGATGACGATAATGATGAAAATGATATGAAAGAGAATGAGTAAGAGCACACAAACGAAAATGTGGCGCACACTATCTGAACGGATGTTTCTGAATTTGCCAGACAACGTCAACATTAACATTGAATTGATAAACTGATTCCTTGAATGCAATATTAGACTGTTATATTAGAATGTATTGGAATGTAATATCAGACTTTTCATTCTACGCAGACAAAAAAAGCATTGCAAGGGGAGAGAAAAGGATTTGCCACACAATCACAAAAACGTGGTTCGGCCAGCTCTCTGGATAGAGCCATAGGCTCGAGATCTCATGTTTCGTGTTCAGTCCCAGCCCACAACATAAAAAACTGACCTGTTTGCTGCCCATCTTATTGCTTCAGTCATTCTGCTGGTGTCAGCTTCATGTTTTCGAAGTACTCTGTTTCAAGACCTTGTCAGCGGATAGAAATTTGCTCAGTTTCAAGGAATCTGCTAGAAAATTGCTGATAGACTTCTGTGGAGCGCATATGGATTTGTGCGAGTGCGAACAATTCTTCTTTAAGCAACTCCCAGCGAACTCTGCACGGAAACACTTGCAAATTTACATCAAACCAAATACAAATGGAATGTGTTGAAGAGAGATTCATCACTCTAAGAATTTAGATAACTCTGTTCCATCTTCTCCATCCCAATCTCCCAGCGGTTATCTTTTCCTGGGAGTGAACTCGAGACATCAGGTTTTTGAGTCTATAGCTGTCTCTACTGAACCTGCCAATCGTTTGTTTCAATCAAGCAATGGGCTATAAACTGAGCGATAGAAGGCGAGGCAGTACATCACAAAGTTCATTTCACTTAGATTGGAAAGATTGAACTGATCATTTACGATTATGAAGGTGTTCTTTCCCCTTCTTCTTCTCTCTGCGCCCCCCCCCCCCTCCCCCGCTTCCCACTTCTCCCGGAACAATTTGTCTTTATATCATCTGAACATTAATATGGGCAGTGGGTTCGTGGCTAAACAAACGAATGAAACATCATACACACACACACACACACACATACACAGACACAGACACAGACACACACACACACACACACACACATACACACACACACATACTCACACACACATACGCACACACACACACACACACACACACACACACACAACACACAACACACACACACAACACATACACAGACACAGCACCACACACACACACACACACACACATACACACACACACATACTCACACACACATACGCACACACACACACACGCACGCACACACACACATACATACACAACACACACACACACACACACACACACACAAACACACACACACACACACACACACACACACACACACACACACACACACACACACACACACACACACACACAGAAGACCTTCAGACAGATTAATTACCTGGTTTGACAACAAGACCAGTTAACTATCTGGATTGACCAAACACAAACAAACAAACAAACAACGACAGAATTAATTACCTGGTTTGACAAGCAAGACCAGTTAACTATCTGGATTGACAAAACACAAACAAACAACAAACAACAAACAAACAAACAAACAAACAAACAAACAAACAAACAAAGTTTAAAGACAGAATCAACTGTCCGGAATGTTACAACAACAAAACAGAACAAACAGAGATAGATATATAAGGACGTAAGCCAACAAAGACACCAACAGGAAGGGAGAGAACCAAAGATCTTGGTCCTAGTGACTCTTGACGAGTTCTTTGTCAGTCTTTAAGTGATCCACAAGAAAGGTCCAGAATGTTCACAGAGAAAGAGACAATCGTTTCGTCCTGTTAAGGACTCAAAAGTTGCTGCCTGAGATAGCAGCTGGAAAGGAACGTAAAGACCCATGCAGAATGAGCTACCCAACAATTAGGCTGCTGCAATGGACGAAAAGTACAGACCTTACCCAAATGACTCATCAAACATTTAGGAAAGGTATGAGATAAAAATCTTTGCCTTGTAAAATGCAGGGAAGCAGTCTTATGTAGTCCGTTAGTTACAGAATAAAATGATTGTCTGGGGATGCATAAAGAAGCAAACAACCGGACACACACACGAACACCCACACACCCACACACAAACACACGCATACACACACACGCACGCACTCACTCACGCACGCATACGCACACACACATACATACACACACACACACACACACCACACACCACACACACACACACACACCGCACGCACCACCACACACACACACACACAACAACACACATACGCACATACACAGACACTCTGTAAACAAAAACAAACATGCAAACGAACGAACAAACAAACATAATATTGTAAATAACAACAGTAGACTTGAATCCGTGAACTAAAAAGCAGGATTATCTGCCCATACACAAACAAACAAACAAACGAAAGAAAGACCCAAGCAAACAATATCGGACAGACAAGCAAAGAAAACAGACCTTTAACCCTTTAACTCCAGCAAACTGTCCACCACATCCTAGATTGTCAACCACGCAAGCAATGTAAAAACTTGACTCTTTGACTCCCTAACCCTGCCCCCTAGCTTCCTGCAGGAACCTGATGGATAGGGTGAGGGTCGTCAAAGGGTTAAGTTTTTGCAGTTGGTGAATAGAGTGCGGGAGTCATGGGGTAATGCAAAACGGACTGTCTGATCTTCATGTTTCTAAACGCTTGTGTGAAATGCATTAAAGATCAGCCATTAGAAAAATTATTATCATAAAGTGTGATTGCCTAACTGCCTTGCTGTCGATGTGATTCTATTTCTATTCAGTTTTACAAAATCCAAAATAAGTGTGACTAGCCCACGTTCAAGCAAACAGGAACCAGAAAAAAACACGAAAGAAGAATACCAACGCGTATTTAATACAACAAGACAAGACAGGTGCACATTTTCGGACAACTGGCCTTTATCAAGCGTAAGATTACAGACAAACACCACATACAAAAATTATGAGAAAAACACTGAAACTTCCCTGCTGCTGTGTCCAATGTGAGAAAAGGAATAATCTCACATTGCACACAGCAGCAGGGAAGTTTCAGTCTTTTTCTCATAATTTTTGTATCTTGTGTTTGTTTATTTGTTTGTAATCCTACGTTTGACAAAGGCCAGTTGGCCGAAAATTTGCGCCTGTCTTGTCTTGTTGTATTAAATATGCGTTCGTATTCTTCTTTCGTGTCTTTTTCTGGCTTCTATTCAGTTTGTTTATGTTGGCTTTGTTTGTATTTCAGAGCTTGCCTACCGGGAACTGCGAGATACACACAAGCAAATGAATGGATGAATATCGGACAATGTTGATGCAGTACGTAATCACATCAACAATTCACTGGCCAGTAAAGTGAAACATGTTCCGCCAGAAGAAAACGAAGATATCGGCACATGCAAGCTTCTGGACGTTTTTACAGTAACGGGGAAGATTGGGTGGATCTGGCCACAAAGATAGGATCGTCTGCCATCAGCACCACTAATTGCATGGTGTGTTTGACAGACCCGTATCAACGGGTCCAGTTCTTTACATGTGACGTGATTGGGGTGAATGATAAAAGTAGAAGTAGAGAGAGAGAGAGAAATGGGAGGAGATAAAGAGAAAAGGAGGGACGCAATTCGATGGCATCCGTGTTACCTAGATAAATCACTCTGGAATTGGACCACGTACTAACTGGTGAAAAAAATTATTACTGCTATGTTTCAGTGTGCGAAAGTGTAAAATAAGAACAAATGCTAACCCTAATGTCAAATCAGACTATTACTCATGCATTTTGGTAATTTTAACCCCTGTCTCTTTCTACCTTTTCCATTATTTGAACTGGAGCGTCTCGAAATTTAAGCAACGATTATATTCACACCAGGACCAACAGGTTACTGAAACGTAAATAGCAACATACTCAGCGAACTATCCACTTGAGCCACATTGCCATTTTCCCGTTCTGAATGAGGAATAAAATGATACAGACATTCGCAATAACATTATGTCATAAAAGATTCAAGCAACAAGTGTATGTATATTCTTTAATACGTGCAGCCTTTTCTAGATATAGACATCAAACGAAGGGATGATCCATTTCAGCTTCACAACTTTGCTAACTCCTATTAATTTAAAACTAATAACTTTTCAGATGTGATCGTTGTCCTCGTCATCGTCGTTGTTTTTGTGATGTCGGTGAGCGTGGGTTTTTTTTTTGTGTGTGGTTGTTTTTGTTTCTTTGTTTTTATTGTTTTTGTCCATTTGCTGCCTTTTCCACCCATTGTTCCCGCTGTTGTTGTTTTTATTTCTCAGCTATCTTGTCAAGAAATGCATCGTTACGTACAAGATCTACAGGAAAGGTAAAAAGTCAGACTACGTGCACCAGGCAATTTCATCAGACATTTCATCGGCCAGTAAAATGAAACAAACAAAGCCAGACAAACATGAAGAAGTTAGCAGAAACAAACTTCTGGACGTGTTTAGACTCACAGACAGATTGGATGACTCTGGCCACAGAGATAGGATCGTCTGCCATCAGCACCATTAATTGCCTGGTGTGTTTGAAAGCCACTTATCAACAGCCCAGTTCTAAAATGTGGCGGTGATAGCTTAGGGGGAAGGGCCATTGATAAAAGGCTGACGTGAGAGGGAAAGACAGAAAGCGGAAAAGGAGGGAGAGGGAAGGAAGAAAATAAAAGGCAGAAGGATATGGCTTATACCTTTTTTGCCTACTGCATGTCTTGGCCCCATACTCACAGCTCTTTATGCACAATATACATGCTGCACCTTCATCAACAATTACATCGAAAGTTGATGGTACAGGACTAATGATTAATCCACAGATGGCATCACGAAATTGCTAGAGCTGTAAAATAAAGTCCTTTGTCGGCCGAAATCAGTTTCAGCCAATAACATTAACCTTTTGACTCCCGCGCCCTATACACCAACTGCAAAAACTTCACCCTTTGACCCTCTTACCCTATCCGCCAAATTCCTGCAGGAAGCTGGTGGATAGGGTGAGGGATTCAAAGGTTTATGGATGGCAATGCAGTATGCTGGTGGACAGGGTATCGAAGTCAAAGGATTAAAACAAGAGAATCTGAACAGAGGGTGAGAAGACAGATAGAAAAAAATAGAGATCAGATTATAAAACAGTCTGTCTTATACTGATAGAAAATCACTTACATACTTTTATAATTACATTTACATTTACTTGACAAAGTGGTGGGACCAAACTGCGCATTATAAACAATTAACTGAAAGATAGTGTCTTAATGTTGTAAACAAGCATTTAACTTTCATTATTACATCTAGATTTTTAAGTAATAGAGAACGTGTAACCGTGTCAATTAAAAAACTAAATCTCTCTCTTTCTCTCTCTTCTCTCTCTCTCTCTCTCTCTCCTCTCTCTCCCTCTCTCCTCTCTCCTCTCTCTCTCTCCTCTCTCTCTCTCTCTCTCTCTCTCTCCTCTCTCTCCTCTCTCTCTCTCTCTCTCTCTCTCTCCTCTTCTCTCTCTTCTCTCTTCTCTGCTCTCTCCTCTCCTATCTCTCTCTCTCTTCTCTTCTCTCTCTCGTCTCTGTCTCTCTCTCTCTCTCTCTCTTCTCTTTCTTCTTCTTTCTCTCTTTCTCTCGTTTTCTGTTCTCTGTCTCTGCTCTGTCTGTTCTCTCTCTCTCTCGTGTCTCTCTCTGTCTCTCTGTCTCTCTGTCTCTCTCTCTCTCTCTCTCTTTATTAGACTGCAGTGCCAAAACCTCACGTACTGTACCCACGTATCTTTAAACACCCCAGGGTTGTACACAAGTAGCCCGTCTGTCTGGTGCTGATAACCAGCATGCCAGATGAAGGAACTGAAAACAAAAATTCTCTATGTTCTATTAAGAAACGCTCGAACAACAGTCACAAATCCTCGCGCGTACACACATGCCCACGTATCACACACACGGACGCACGCACGCAAGCACACATGCACACACACACCCACGCACACACACACACACACACAACACACACACACACACACACACACACACACAGAGGCAGGCACATAGGCATACACATCCGTTGACACACACACACACATATCATCATCATCATCATCATCATCATCATCACATCTCATCGATCGTCATAAAAAACCATTGATTATCAAGTTAATACAAACGCTGCACCGAATATATATATAACTTAACTTCGGAAAATATATACACACTTTATTAACAAAACTTTGAAAATACATTTGAAATGGAATGATCGATTGAGAAATCGCAAAATGATTAAAAGAAACCTAATATTGATTTTGATTGAAAACTTGAACTGAAATGAAAGACGATTGACAAACTCTCTCTCTCTCTCTCTCTCTCTCTCTCACTCACCCATCCCATCTCCTCTCTCCCACACACACACACACACACACACACACACACACACACACACATACACACACTCACACACATGCTTCCTATACAAACATTCACTACCAAAGCCATTACCATCAACACCAACACCGCCGCCAATACATTTACATAAGATTCAATCTACTCCCCATGCATACACACACACACACTGCATTACCATACAATTCAAACAGCCCTTCCATTAATAATAATGTTCCATTCCCGTAAACGAGCAACGAGCATGCTTTTGACTTAGACCGTTTGCACTACATTATAGGAAATCATTATTATACACACACACATACAGACTATATTACCGTAGAAATCAGACACCCCCCCCCTCCGCACACAGATATGTTCAACCTGCCTCCCCAGCTCCCCGCTACCTACTTTCCCCTCCCCCCCCCCCCTCCCCCTATTCCCGTGGATATATCATAATTCTGATTCTCTGGCACCGATAACGAGAAGCGACGTAAGGTCGAAGCTGAAACCAACAGGTGTGTCTATGTTCTATTAAAACACACTCAGCCTGCAGGGAACAAGGTGTGCTTCTGGCGTCAGTCGGTTTGTGTTAGTCTTGTGTTTGTTTGAAGTTCTGGTTTGAACCCCGTTGTAAGCGATCTAAGGTTTCATCTACCTGTCTGTCTGCCGGTCTTTGTCTGGCTGTCTGGCTGGGCGGGTGGCTGTCTGGCTGTCTGGCTGTCTGTATGAGTGTTTCTCTTTCTGTTTCTCGTGCCTTTATATCCGTGAGACAGAGAGAGAGAAAGAGAGAGAGAAAGAGAAGAGAGAGAGAGAGAAGAGAAAGTGCATCTGTCTCTTTCTGTATGTGTGTGTATGGCGGCGTGTGTGTGTGTGTGTGTGTGTGTGTGTGTGTGTGTGTGTGGTGTGTGTGGTGCGTATTTGTGTGTGTGTGTGTGTTTGTGTGTGTTTTATTTGTGTGTGTGTGTGTGTCTGTGTCTGTGTGTGTGTGTGTGTGTGTGTGTTGCGCGCTGCGCGCGCGTGTATTGTGTGCGTGTGTGTGAGTATGTGTGTGTGCGCGTGTAGGTTATTTCTATGCGCTCGTATATGGATTCTCTCTTTTCTCTCTGTTTTTCTCTCATTCTCTCTCCCTCTCTCTCTTCTCTCTCTCTCTCTCTCCCTCCTTCTCTCTCTCTCTCCCCTCTCCTCTCTCTCTCTCTCTCTCTCTCTCTCCTCTCTCTCTCTCTCTCTCTCTCTCTCCCTCTCGTATCGTGTATTGTATTCATAGTTAGTCACGATGAAGTCTGAAGTCTGAAGTCTCTCTCCCTCTCTTCCGCCCCCCCCCCCCCCTCTCTCTCTCTCTCTTTCTTTGTACTTTCTGCTAAAAGTTCAGCTGAAGTCCAATAAAGAAATCTCGTGCGTTCTAGAACCTAGGACGAAAATAGCTTTGAAAATGAAAATGGTAACATAGAACCCACACGACTTGTAGCTAGTTACCAGCGCAGTCAATTCCTACAAATACTCGAGGCGAATCCTTTCAACCAGAATAACCTTTAGATAATCGAATCTGTTGGTGAAAAATAAGAAATCACTTTGTATAAGACCGAACGTGGTCGTGGACATTTTCAGAACACAGCAGTCGACGGTGGGATTATGTTCCTTAGAGATGATTACTGTGGTTGCTGTAATATGGATCTGTTTTTAGATGTTTAATTAACACCCTGTCGTTTTATATTGTATTGAGTCGTGTTTGTGTTGTGTTGTGTTGTGTTGTGTTGTGTTGTGTTGTGTTGTGTTGTGTTGTGTTGCATTGTATCGTATCGTATCGTATCGTATCGTGTATTGT
>CM060305.1:142055291-142057791 GCA_030674185.1 Monoplex corrugatus
TCGTTAATTCCATGTCTAGGCTTGTAGTATTTATCTTGGTCATTATGAGACGTTCCATCATGTGCCATTTTAGGATGTAGCGAATAAGGAATTATCCGAGCCTTCAGACTCAAACCGACACTTGTTTCTTTATTATTTATTTGTTTTTGCCTTGGTTTCTGTGTGAAGAATCAATTAATCCATGAATGATCCATTCTACCAACTAATCAAACAATCAACCGACCAGGCCTTCATTTCTCACACATATCTGAAAGCCGAAGTACAAACGTATGTGAAAATTCTCTAGCAGGATAACAGGAACAACTAGACAGACAACAAACTTTTTCGAATCCACCCAGACCTTTAAACAGGTTCTCCCATCTGTTCTAGGGAATCGCATGAAAGAGACAATGTTGTGTAGGTTTACAGATGGGTCACACACCCTACACTCATATCTTTTTAAAGAAATGAAGAAGCGTTATGGTACATGCCATTTGACGAGATACTCAGCTTCAAAAACCTTCTTGTTGAGTGCTTGGACTTGGATGATGATGATCATCATCATCAGGTGCCTTGCCGCATAGCGTTGGCGATCGTGGACTTCCATCGGTCTCTATCTCTTGTTGCCTCAAGGACCTCTTCCACCCTCCCTGTCTTCTGCCACTCTGCAAGTCCGTCTAGTATCTTCTCCCTGGTCTACTTGGTGCTCTCTTTCCCTCCAGCTTTCCCGTTGTGACCAGGTGCTCTAAATCCCCCTTCTTCATAAAATGGCCTATAAATGTTGCCTGTCTTTTCCTAATCTTCCTTGTGAGTGATCTACTTTGTGTCTGCCTCCATCAAGACTGTCTCGTTTGTTTTCTTTGCTGTCCATCGGAACTCTCAACATTCTTCTTAGAAACCACATGTCGGCTGCCTCAATCTCGTTCTGGCTTTGCTTGTTGATTGTCCACGCCTCACAACCGTACAGCAGTATTGGTTCTATATAACATTCAAGAACTCGCTTCCTGATGTTAATTGATAGGCACTTGTTGGTAAGAATGCTTTTCATGTTCTTCAATGCTTTTTTTGGCTTGGCCTATTCTGCTGGCTACCTCTGATGTGCATCTGCCGTCTGGTGAAATGATCGTTCCCAGGTATTTAAACTTATCAACCTGTGTCAAGGTTGTGCCGTTTGCTGTTATTTTGCATGAGGGGATTTCATGTTTTTTACTGATCACCATGATTTCAGTCTTCCTGCTGTTTAGTTCCAAGCCTTTACCTTTGCTTTCTATTTCTAGTACATTCACAAGTTTTGTAGGTCCCTTTCATTTTCTGCAATAAGCACGGTGTCATCTGCGTATCGAATGTTGTTTATCATTTTTCCTCCAACTTTTAGTCCAGATATTTTCCTCTGGATGCAATATTTTAATGGAGTTAAATAGATTTCAGCTGATATGATTATACACATGCGAAAAATTTTTAACTGCATTTTATACCTGAAAGGATAATCGTGGCCTTGATTTTTAACTGTTATCTTTTTTTTTCTTTTTAATTAAACTTGGGAGTTGTTTTCAACGTGGTGTTAGCCCTGATATAGCTCCAGTGGTCGTCTGGGCTATAAGCAAGTGGAACATGAACCTGAACTGACCAAGGACATGAGTTCGAAACTCGAGCGGGCCAGTCTTCTGCTGTTTCTTTCTTTTTTCCCTTTTTCTCATGTTCTGTTGTTTCTTTTTTTTCCCTCTTTTTATGTCTTTTCTTTTTTCCCTTCTAGTGGCCCTATAGTTCAGCTGATTAAAACGCCATACAGGTAACTCAGCAATCGTGGGTTCAAACCTCAAGTGGATACAGTTTGGGTTTGATTTTTTTTTTTTTTTTTTTTTTTTTTTTGCTTCTTTTTCTCAAGTTTTATTTCATTTGAAGTTTTTTACAGGTGACAATAATCTTTTAAAGTAAAACAATCCGATTTTATTTCAATAAAAACTAAAAATGTTAAAATGGCCTGATCCTCTTGTTTTCTTTCTTCTTCTTTGTCCGCTTCTTCTTTATCTTCAGCTTCCTCCTCTTCGACCTTTCCTTCTGTTCTTATATTCTATCAGAAAAAGACGTGATGATTCATATCGTTTGTGCTTTTTTTGTTCTTCATTTCTCCACGAACAGACCTTGATTACTACACCGACATCGTGGAAATGATGGTCCTCACCTTCTCATTATCGTCAAGAACTGCAGCTTACATCGATTTTTCCTGATTATACGAGATGAGGACTTTGATTACCAGGCAAATTTCACAGGAATGATGGTCCTTTGCCTTATTTCAGTGGAATTGTACACCAGATTTCCTGTCACCCAGCTCTGACTCCATTTGCAGGAAACTGAGTATTCGATAGATCTCAAGGGAATGACTATCCATTAGCGTTGAAAGATGCGCGTTGGATTTACCGTAAATGGGACTTTCATTGCTGGACAGATTTCACAGGAATGATGGTCCTCTGCTGTCAAGTGATTGTATGTGGAGTTTACTCATTCTGTGCTGAGAAAAGTT
>CM060305.1:142072791-142077791 GCA_030674185.1 Monoplex corrugatus
TATCTCTCTCTCTGTGCTATGATTGTCATGATATCAAATGACCACGCTGGTTATGAATTTGTACCCCTTCATAACGGGCAATGGCTTGTATATCAATAAACCCTCTGAATACTGGAATGTTTCTTTATCTTGCTTTTTTGTTTCAACCCACAGTGCAGTCTCCTAGACGTGAAATGAATGTCATAACCAGGCCGTCATTTGGCAGCATCCTCAAGGCTTTTCCAGTCATCGTGACTGTCTTTGTACCACAACCATAACGTGTATGTCATAGGAACGGTCTCTCTGTCTGTCTGCCTGCCTCTCTCTCTCTCTGTCTCGATTTGGGTCTTCCTCTTATATGACTAATTATGTCAGGTGGTCAACTATTTAACTTTTTGTTCAACTTTTTAAATTAATGTAAGTTTATATTCAGTGAAGATATCACTTTATACTGTTCTTATGTTTATTTGGCGGATTTGGGTCTTCCTCTTACCTATATGACTAATTACGTTGGGTGGTCAACTGTTTCTTCAACTTTTTGTTCAACATTTTGTTCAACTTTTTCCGTTCAATTTTTTTCTTCATCTTTAGGGAAAAAATTCAAATGGATGTATTGTCAGCCATGACTATATTTATAAATCTTTGTTTCGAGAAAACGTCGCCGAAAAATTCAATGACTTTGTTTTATGCTCCTTGCCACAAGGACAAAAATGTCAATGGCAATAAACCATTTTCAGTTTCAGTTTCAGTTTCTCTCTCTCTTTCTCTCTCTCACTCTCTCTCTCTCTCTCTCTCTCTCTCTCTCTCTCTCTCTCTCTCTCTCTCTCTCTCTTTTTGCTATCTTTCTGCTGTGACTGTCAGGATATCAAATGACCACGCTGGTTATGTTCAGGTTCAGGTATCTATTCACAGCTGGGTTGTCAATTTTTTAAATTTTTTCCTGAACAGATTTGAACCCGTTCAGTCGGACTGGAAGACGGGAGCTTTCCGTTTTCCCTAACCAGGTAAATGAGGCGTAAGAAAATATTTATAGCCACAGCGGGCAGGGGGTGAAAATGGATGAAAAGTCTGATGGATTTACTGACAAGGGTTAGGTGAAAGTCAGTTTCTGTTGCTGAGGCGATGCTGTCGAACTGTGTGTGTGCTTATTTGCCTTTAGAAATACCACGATGCTGGAATCTGAGCCACGCAATCTTGGAATGAAGCGACCGGGAGAGAGAGAGAGAGCAAGAGAGAGAGAGAGCGAACGAGAGAGAGACAGACAGACAGACAGACAGACACACAAAGAGATACAGACAGACAGACAGACAGAGACAGAAACAGACAAACAGATAGACAGACAGAGAAGCACAAATGCAGATACAGACACGTATACGTGTGTATACGCGTGGTGTGCGTGCGTGCGTGCGTGTGTGTGTGTGTGCTTAGTAACACGGAGCCAGAGAAAGTGTGGTGATGTGAAAGGTAAATGGAAGTACATTGTTGTTTTCTTTTTTCTTGGTATGTGTGTGTTTAGCTTTAAGTGCTTATGTTCAACTTATCAGAACAACCAGAATGGACCTATATCGGTCTATTGCAGCAGTAACCCAGTTCCCTCTTTCAGACTCTCTCTCTCTCTCTCTCTCTCTCTCTCTCTCTCTCTCTTTTCTCTCTCTCTCTCTTTTTCTCTATATTATCTTATCTATCTAAGCTATCTATCTGTATCTCTCTTTATCGCTCTCTCTCTCTCTCTCTCTGTCTATCTATCTTAAGCTATCTATCTGTATCTCTCTCTATCGTTCTCTCTCTCTCTCAGTCTATCTATCTATCTATCTATCTCTCTCACACACACTCTCTGCTGTCTGTATGTCTCCCTCTCTCTCTCCCTCTCCTCTCCTCCTCTCTCCTCTCTCTCTCTCTCTCTCTCTGTCTCTCTCAGTACACATTGAATTGTTTGCTTTTAAAAAGCGAACTTTAGCAGATGTCAAACTCTTAGACGTCTTGTCTGAGAACGATTGCGCAATTTTTATTGAAAAATCTCTATTTGGACCCATAAAACTTCGTGTGTAGCTATTTATGTTGTTATGCACAATGTACATGTAGTATGCCTTTTCTGATGCTGAAAATAGAATTGCTATGTTGGATTATTTTCTGTGTGGCCGTGTACTTACTGCTAATATTGAACGGTGATGCACATAGTAGAACCATCTGTTACGACTTGCGACCTTCAGGACTTCAGTTGTATGACAGATCGTCGGCATTTAAGTGGAACACTGAACAGAATTGACTTTCTGTAGACAGCGCTTCAGATGTATGTGTTCTTTACTTTCGATACACACAATAATGTTTTCGTAATCTACTGTATCTCTCTCTATCGCACTCTCTTTCTCTCTCTCTCTCTCTTCTCTGTGTCTATCTATCTATCTATCTATATATCTATCTATCTATCTATCTGTCTATATATCTATCTATCTATCTATCTATCTATCTAATTATCTATCTACTATCTCTCACACACACTCTCTCTGCTGTCTGTATGTCTGAGGCAGACACAAATACATCACTCATAAGGAAGATTAGGAAAAGACAGGCAACATTTATAGGCCATTTTATGAGGAAGGGGGATTTGGAGCACTGGTCACAACGGGAAAGCTGGAGGGAAAGAGGGCAACAGGTAGGCCCAGGAGAAAATGCTAGACGGACTTGCGGAGTGGCTGAAGACGAGGAGGGTGATGGAGATGCTTGGGGCAACAAGAGATAGAGACAGATGGAAGTCCATGATCGCCAACGCCATACGGCAGGGCACCTGATGATGATGATGATGATGAATCTACTGTTTCTATTGTGTCAAGAAACAAAAGAGGACGAAGTCCATTTTGTATTTTCTTGCCTTATGTTATAAAAGGGGATGAAGTTTATTTTGTACTTTCTTGCCTTATGTTATAATTGAGGATAAATTTTCCTGGATTGATGTTATAGAAACCAGAGAATAAACCACGGCACTGAAACGTTTAGATAGTTTTACTTGAGCACATATCTTGATATCATCAACAAATGAAAAGTTACACAAGTTGTTCCTTGATTGCATAAAACATTTGAATTTTGAAAAGGTGTGACAACATAATTGACTCTTGTTAAAACGCCGTGATTTCTTTGCTGTGTCCATCTTCCTACTAAAGGACTGAGGCTTAGACAAAATCAACCATCGGAATTAGTATTTTTCTCTGCCTACCTGCCTGCCTGTCTGTCGGTCTGTCTGTCGGTCTGTCTGTCTGTCTGTGTCTCCGTCTGTCTCTATCTGTATGTGTATATGCATCTGTGTGTGTGTCTTTCTCTGTCTCTCTGTGTCTCTGTCTCTGTTTGCTGTCTGTCTCTGTCTCTCACTCTCTCTCTTTTTCTCTTTCTCTCTCTCCCTCTCTCTCTCTCTCTCTTTCTCCTCCCTCCCTCCCTCTCTCCTCTCTCTCTCCTCTCTCTCTCTCTCTCTCTCTCTCTGTTGTTTGCTCGTTTATTCGGACGATCATTCGCTCGCTCCCTCACTGGTTTCCTCACTCTTAATTTAGAATGATGGAAAAGAGGCCAAATTTATGTATCACCATGCATATTATTAGTTTGTATGTAAAAAGTCATCAGTCAGTTGTGTGTGTGTGTGTTGTGTGATGTGTATGTGTGCGTGTGTGTGTGTGTGTGTGTGTGTGCACGTGCGTGCGTGTGTACAGATATGAATGTGATCGAGCACGCGTGCGACAGCGTGTTTGTTAGGCTGTGTGAGTGGGAGGGGGCGCACGTGTGTTTGTGTGCGCGTGCGTGCATGTGTGTGTGTGTTTGTGTGTGTGCTTGTGTGTGTGTGGTGTGTTGTGTGGCGTGTTGTGTGTGTTGTGTGTGTTGTGTGTGTATGTGTGTGGAGATGTTGTGGAGTGTGTGTGTGTGATGTGTGTGTGTTGTGTGTGGTGTTGTGCAAGTGTGTGTGTGTGTGTGTGTGTGTGTTGTGTGTGTGTGTGTGTGTGTGTGTTGTGTTGTGTGTGTGTGTGTGTGTGTGTGTGTGTGTGTGTGTGTGTGTGTGTGTGTGTGTGTGTGTGTGTGTGTGTGTGTGTGTGTGTGTGTGTGTGTGTGTGTGTGTATAGAATGATGATAAAATACGAAGCTTCATTAAGTTTTTTTACACTTTCGTGAGTTGTGTGCCTATGCGCGCGCTTGTGTGTGTGTGGTGTGTGTGTGTGTGTGTGTGTGTGTGTGTGTGTGTGGTGTGTGCTTGTTTGTAAGTGTGTGCACATGCTTGTGTGAGTGCGTAGGTGGGTATTCGCGTGCGTGTATGTACGTATGTGTATAAGAAAGAAAGAAAGAAAGAAAGAAAGAAAGAAGGAAAGAAAGAAAGAAAGAAGGAAAGAAAGAAAGAAAGAACGAAAAGAAAGAAAGAAAAAAGAAAGAAAGAAAGAAAGAAAGAAAGAAAGAAAGAAAGAAAGAAAGAAAAGAAAGAAAGAAAAGAAAGAAAGAAAGAAAGAAAGAAAGAGTCAGGCAGAAAAACAGAGACAGAGAGAGACTGAGAGAGACAGAGACAGAGAGACACTGAGAGAGACTGAGAGAGACAGACACAGAGAGAGACAGACACAGAGAGAGACAGAGACAGAGAGAGGAGAGAACGTGACACCCAAGAGACAGAGCGAGAGCACAAACAATTGAGATAAGCCTTCTTCTACTTTAATTTATTATTTTTGTTTATTTTATTTATTTTATTTGTTGTTTATTTTATTTTATTTATTTTATTTCATTTTATTTTATTTTATTTTATTTTATTTATTTTTATTTTACTTTATTTCATTTTATTTATTTCATTTTATCTTATTTCATTTTGTTTTATTTCATTTTATTTTTTGTTTGTTTTGTTTTATTTTATTTATTTTATTCTGTTTTGTTTTGTTTTATTTTTTTTTATTTCATTTTATTTCATTTTGTTCTATTTTTACTGTTTGTTTTGTTATTGCTTTCCATCTTCTGCGCCGCTCAAGTGGAGCTGGTTCCATGCCGCTCAAACCAGCTCCATAACA
>CM060305.1:142085291-142095291 GCA_030674185.1 Monoplex corrugatus
CACACCACACACCACACACACACACACACACACACACACACACACACACACACACAAAACAGATACAGAAAATAGTTCAATTCACACACAAAAAAGTGGGGGAAGGGACGTAACTCATATGGCAAAGCGAGAAACTCTACATGAAGAAAAGTGCCTAGTTTATAGTACTTCATTTTCCAACGGTAAAATTATTAGCTGAAAAGCCGTTTTTCAGACTTGCCTTTGCTTGCATGCAGGAAACTGGTGGATAGGGTGAGAGACTCAAGGGTTAAGTTTCTGCAGTTGGCAGATAGGGTGCGGGAGTCAAAGAATTATAAGATCTGCTAATTTGTTGACCTTTAACGATCAGGCAGTAGACCAAGCAGGTTTGAATCCATACCTTCCAAATAAAAGACCAGAGTCTTTACCACTGGATTACCATGCCTGTGGCAGAAGATGATGTAATGCACAATGAATTTGTCGACAAGGGGGATAAAGACAGCAGCCAAAGGGGAGCTAAATCTGTCTGAACCCAACATCTTTCAGCCCCTGGTAACGATCATACACTGCCGAGGAAATATTTGTTTCTGTAAACACGTTTGAAAAAAATACATATACATGCACACACGCACACACATACACACACGCGCACTCACATAATACATACATACATACATACATATCCGTCTAATATCACTCATAGTGAACAGACGTTAAATCAAAGAACGAACGAATACATACATACATACATACATACATACATACATACATACATACATACATACATACATACATACATACATACATACATACATACATACACACCAATACTCTCTGTCTGTCTGTCTGTCTCTCTCTCTCTCTCTCTCTCTCGCTCTCTCTCTCTATATATATCTCTCTCTCTCTGCCCCCCCCCCTCCCCCAGTCGCAACGAATAGAGTATTCTGTATGCCATACTATCCTCATATGTATAAATAATAAGATGCCCTTTCTACCTTCCTGCCTTTCCACCTCTCTCTCTCTCTCTCTCTCTCTCTCTCTCTCTCTCTCTCTCTCTCTCTC
The DNA here is from genome assembly GCA_030674185.1 of Monoplex corrugatus. Taxonomy (NCBI): domain Eukaryota; kingdom Metazoa; phylum Mollusca; class Gastropoda; order Littorinimorpha; family Ranellidae; genus Monoplex; species Monoplex corrugatus. The sequence continues at coordinate 142,086,333 of CM060305.1, forward strand.
TCTCTCTCTCTTCCTAGGTGTGGGGGTGTGCTTGACTGTTTGTCTATCTATTTCAGCGCGCGCTGACTTATCATAAAAAGTAAATAGCTGTTTGATGCCGATACACTAATTCAGTGTTACACTTTGCATTGATCAGGTGTGTGATTACGTGCGTGCGTGTGTGCGTGTGTGCGTGTGTGTGTTCGTTCTTTAATTTAACGTCTGTTCACTATGAGTGATATTAGACGGGGGGGAGGGGGGAGGGGGGGAGGGGGGAATGGAGGATGAGAGGTGGGCGAGTTGCATTGTGGGGAGAGGGGAGACAGAGTAAAAGACATAAATAAATGGGTAAATAGAAAAATGGAACAAGATCTTAACACTAACAATTAACATTAACAATGTGAAGGAAAAATTTAACGCTAAAATACTAACTTCATAAACTTAAAGCAATACATTAACAGGACTGTGAACCAATGATTCTGAAATTTTAACTGATAAAGACTGATCAGAAGTTACTTCTTTAAAATGAGTTTCAGAATAGTTTTCTTGTGTAAATATTTTTGGTAAAAAAGAACGTAGCATTTTGCAGTAAAATAAACTGTGAAACAGTGTGAATTGTTCTCCGCAAATACACTTGATATTTTTACAATATTTTGTTTTCATCGCGTTTAGCTGAATACGAAAATGAACAGCAACAATCGATCTCGAATGATATATGGAAGAATACTGCAAATTTTTACATACATTTTGTAATGAAAGTTTTATCATTTGTTGTGTCACAAACTTTTCATTGAAATGTTCATGAAATCGAATCCATGAAGCTGATTCTAGCAAGTTGCAAGCTTCTGTTACGGAAGTTTTAATACGTAATTCTATAGTATTATCAGTGTTGTGTGCACCTTGTTTAGCTGCTCTGTCTACTACTTCGTTGCCATGAAGACCAACGTGAGAAGGCACCCAGCATAAACTGATATCTATACCTTTTGTCCTTAAACGATGTATAAGATGATTTGCCTCAGTAATTAAGTCAGGTCTTGTGTCTGTATTAAAAGACTGTAAGGCATATAATACAGATTTTGAATCAACAAAGAGAACCACTTTAAAAAAGACAGGTTTAAGGTCTACTAAATAATGCAACGCTTGTGTAATAGCGACTAATTCCGCTGTAAATATAGATATATTTGGCCCAAGGAAAAATGACTTTTGTGTGTGTTTATGTGCGTGCGTGCGTGTGTGTGTGTGTGTGTGTGTGTGTGTGTGTGTGTGTGTGTGTGTGTGTGTGTGTGTGTGTGTATGTGTGTGTGTGTGTGTGTGTGTGCATAGACATGTGTATGTGTATGCATAGGTTTGTCTGTGCATGTGTATGTGTGTGTGTGCGTATGTGTATGTACGTGAGCGTTTGTGTATGTGTGTGTGAGCGTGTGTGCACGTGCATGTGTGAGAGTGTTTTGTTGTTGTTGTTGTTCTATTGTTTGGTTAGTTATTGTTTTCTTTAATGAGGCAGAGTAAACATACAAAAAGGTAGAGAGATACAAGACAGGAAAACAGAGCTACTGAGCGAGAAAGAGAGTGAGAGGGAGGGAGAAAGAGAGAGAGGGAGACAGACAGACAGATACAGAGAGAGACAGGTGAAGAGTGAAAGAGAGAGAAAGCGAAGAGAGAGAGAAGACAGACAGACAGAGACAGGTGGAGAGAGAAAGAGAGAGAGAGGGATAAGAGAGAGAGAGAGAGAGACAGACAGACAGACAGACGTAGACAGGTGGAGAGACAGAGATAGTGGGGGACACAGAGAGAGAGAGGAGGGAAGGAGGGAAAAGAGAGAGAGAGACAGAGACAGAGAGACAGAGACAGACAGACAGAGATGCCATTGGGTTCCGTTCAACTCATCAGCATATTAAAGAATAGATTCATTGGCTGCTATTGTTTGTCTGTTTTCTTGAGGATAATCTTTCTTGCAGGCAGGCAGGCAGGCAGGAAGGAAGGAAGTGGGATCTAGTTTTCTTTCTTTATCCCCTATTCTGGAAAGAAGGAAAACATTTAGAATGATGTCTATCGCGCAGTGTCTTCTTTCGTTTCTTAATTCCTTTCACGTCTATTCACATAAGTGCTTTTAGACACCTATCTCTTTGGCAGTATAATTTAACCCTTTGACTACCACACCCTATCTACCAAGTGCAAAACCTGAACTCGCTGACTCCCTCACCCTAAGCACCAGCTTCCTGCGGGAAGCTTGCGGATAAGATGAGGGAGTCAGAGGGTTCAGTTTTTGCTTTGTATGTATTGTTGACAACACACGATGCTGGTGGATAGGGTGCCGCTGGAGTCAAAGGGTTAATGCAGGTAGATTAGCAAAATACAGATATGCAAGTTTGCTGTGCGCTGGTAAAAAAAATTTGATTTCATCTCTCTCTCTCTCTCTTCTCTCTCTCTCTCTCTCTCTCTCTCTCTCTCTCTCTTCTCTCTTCTCTTCTCTCTCTCTCTCTCTCTCTCTCTCTCTCTCTCTCTCTTTCTCTTTCTCTCTCACCTACATTTCTGTCTCCCTCTTGGTTATTTTTCTGTTCTATGAAAACCCTGTTAAACAAAAAAAATATACACACACGCTCGCACACAAATACATACACATATATACATAACGCAGCGTGTGTGTCTTAATACATATTAATGTAGATAATAATTGTTTATTCCAAGTTTTACATAGAAAATGGGACCTTAAATATTTTTGAATGTACAAGTTTTTCTTCCAAAGACAGACACTCATTACCAACAAAACATGATACAGAACAACCATGTGTTTATTCAGAGACACGCTGGTAAAGACGATGGCGCAGTTTCTCCCATTATCATTTCTTGATCGTCTGATAGACAGACCCCAGGAAGACAGGCAGACAAATGGATGAATATATAAAGACACAGGCAGACAAAAGAATAGATAAAATGATATAAACATAGAGAGATAGACAGACAGATAGACAGACAGACAGACAGACAGATACATACATATATACATACATACATACATACATACATACATACATACATACATACATACATACATACATACATACATACATACATACATACATACATTTTGTTGCTAGTTTATTGGAAGCACATTGATTGGTTGTTCAGATGGTCGGTTAGGTGGGTGATTGGTTGGTTGTTCGATTGGTTGTTTGTGTGTTAAGTCTCTCTCTCCCTCTCTCTCTCTCTCTCTCTCTTTCTCTCTCTTTCTCTCTTTCTTTCTCTTTCTTTCTCTCTCTCTCTTCTCTCTCTCTTTCTTTCTCTCTCTCTCTCTCTCTCTCTCTCTCTCTCTCTCCTCTCTCTCTCTCTCTCTCTCTCTTTCTATTTTTTTGGCCTTCTTATGAACTTTTTCGTCATCATCATCAGATGCCTTGCCGTATGGCGTTGGCGATCATGGACTTCCATCTGTCTCTATCTCTTGTTGCCTCAAGCATCTCCTCCACCCTCTTTGTGTTCAGCCACTCTGCAAGTCTAATATCTTCTCCCTGGGTCTACCTGGTGCTCTCCTTCCCTCCAGCTTTCCCGTTGTGACCAGGTGCTCCAATTCCCCTTTCCTCATAAAATGGCATATAAATGTTGCCTGTCTTTTTCTAATCTTTCTTATGGATGATCTTCTTGTGTCTGCCTCCATCAAGACTGTCTCGTTTGTTTTCTTTGCTGTCCATGGAACTCTCAACATTCTTCTTAGAAACCACATCTAGCTGCCTCAATCTTGTTCTGGCTTTGCTTGTTGACTGTCCACGCCTCACAACCGTATAACAGTATTGGTTCTATGTAACATTCAAGAACTCTCTTCCTGATGTTAATTGATAGGCATTTGTTGATAAGAATGCTTTTCATCTTCATGAATGCTGTTTGGCTTGGCCGATTCTGCTGGCTATTTTTGATGTGCATCTGCCGTCTGGTGAAATGACCGTTCCCAACTTAACACCTGTCTCAAGGTTGTGCCGTTTGCTGTTATTTTGCATGAGGGGATTATGAACTTTAGGGCCAACAAAACTCATACACCAACCTACAGTTCATCCCCATGTGCCCTGCCGCTTGGCGTTGACGATCATGGCCCTCCATATGAATTTATCATTTTTTTTCGCTGCAAATACATTTCCCACCCTTTCTGTCTTCATCCATCCCGCAATGCCGTCCAATATTTTCTCCCTGATTCTACCTGGTGCTCTTTTTCCCTCTAGCTTTCCTGTTGTCACTAGGTGCTCTCTCTCTCTCTCTCTCTCTCTCTCTCTCTCCTCTCTCTTCTCTCTCTCTCTCCTCCTCTTGCCTCATAAAATGTCCTGTAAATGTTGTTTGTCTTTTCCTAATCTGCTTCATTAATTTTCTTTTTGTGTTTGCCTCTTTCTAGACTGTCCCATTCGTTTTCTTTGCTGTCCATGGAACTGTTTACATTCTTCTCACCTGCCTCACTCTTGTTCTGACTTTACGTGCTGATTGTCCATGCGTCGCATCAGTACAGTAACATATGTTCAATATTACACTGAAGAACATTCTTCGTGATGTTAATTGATAGTCATTTGCTTTTAAGAACGCTTTTCATTTTCTTGAATGCTGTTTTTGCTCGGCCAATTCTGCTGGATATCTGTAATGTGCATCTGCCGTCTGGTGAGATGACTGTTCCCAGATATTTAAACTTATCAACTTGTCTTCATGTTGTGCCATATGCTGTTAACAATTATAATCAATAACTATAAGCAATTTCAGTTTCAGTTTCTCAAGTTTTTCTGCGCTCGGAATGAATTCCATATGCACAATGTCACAGGCGCCATGTGATGGAGAATACCCAGAATGATCACGGCACAAGCCTTAAGCCTTTTGTTGCACATAAACCCACGAGCTGGCTAGTTCCTGAGGTCCTACCTAGATATCAAGAATTAACTGATAAGCAAGCCGATGCTTCAGGTAATGCAGGTAACGATGGGCACGGTAGTGAGGTGGGTAAACGTCGTACTCGCCGTTGGAAGGCTCAGGTTCAATACTACCTCGACACTTACCGCTAGGTGAGCAAAGGGTGCAGATTTTTTCCCCGTTTTTTCAAGTCAGCGTGTATGTGGACCTGAAAACCCTTTCGTGTGTGTATGTATACACATCAGAAATGGCCAGCAGAGTCGGCCAAGCCAAAACAGCATTTAAGAAGATAAAAAGCATTCTTACCAACAAATGCCTATTAATTAACATCAGGAAGAGAGTTCTTGAATATTATCATAGAACCAATACTGTTATACGATTGCGAGGCGTGGACAGTCAACAAGCAAAGCCAGAACAAGATTGAGGCAGCCAAGATGTGGTTTCTAAGAAGAATGTTGAGAGTTCCATGGACAGCAAAAAAACAAACGAGACAGTCTTGATGGAGGCAGACACAAGCAGATCATTCATAAGGAAGATTAGGAAAAGACAGGCAACATTTACAGGCCATTTTATGAGGAAAGGGGAATTGGAACACCTGGTCACAACGGAAAGCTGGAGGGAAGGAGAGCACCAGGTAGATCCAGGGAGAAGATACTAGACGGACTTGCAGAGTGGCTGGGACAAGGAGGGTGAAAGAGATGCTTGAGGCAACACGTGATAGAGACAGATGGAAGTCCATAATCGCCAACGCCATGCTGCAAGGCACCTGATGATGATGATGATGTATACACGCAGAGTATCAAACATGCATGTTAAAGATCTAGTTAGTCATGTGGGCGTCCAGTGGCTCAAGGAATCATGAAAATACAAGCCCACTAAACGCAGCATGCAGACTCTGCAGCAGTTTAGCGCCTACAGCGGGGGCAAAACAACACCTTCGCACGTATCCGAGAAAATCAGAACGCGACAAAATAAAATTAAGATAACCTCCTGGCATATAACAGATAGCCAGGGGATGGTTTGAGAAATAACCGAAAAATCTTAACAAAAAACATTAACGTTTTATGCAACCTATTTGAACGTAGAAGTAAAAAGCATAAGAGGACGAAGAAAGGAAACGACACAGACATAGACGCAAAGAAAACAGAAAAGAGTGAAAGACTGAGAAACAGACAAATTGAGACAGAGATCGAGCAAGAGAAAGAAAAAAAAAAAGAGAGAGAGAAAGAGAAAACAGACAGACAGACAGTGCAAGAGAGAAGACAGACAGACAGAGAAGACAGACAGACAGAGAACGAGAAAGAGAGTGAGAGACAGACAGACAGAGAAACAGAGAGACAGAGAGAGAGAGGGGGAGAGAGGGAGAGAGAGAGATAATAAAAAGGAAACAGAAAGACAGGGACAGAGAAACACAGAGAAAGTGACGGAGAGAAAGAGAGATACAGTGGTGGGAAACAAGAAACGAATAGAGACAGAGAAAACGAAGATATGTTCTGAAAGCAAATCGATACGGCGCGTATAATGACTGGTGCCTGATTTGTCACGTCACCTGGTTATGTCTTATCTGTCTGTGATGTAGCCACCAAGTCACAGGTACGTGCTTTGGCCAGGTAAAGGTGAGATCTAATGTTTTCTTGCCTTTTGTGAACCTTGCGGTTTTTGTGTTTTGGTTTGGTTTTGGATTATTTTTTGTTTTTAGGTGTTGTTTTTTTTTTTTTGGGGGGGGGTGTTCGTTTGTTTGTTAGTTTGTTTGTTTTGTTTTTGTTTTTTGTTTTTGTTTTTACTTTTTGTTTTGTTTTGTTTTTTGTTTGTTTTGTTTTGTTTTTGGGGGGTTGTGTGTAGGAAGATTCAAGCTACCTTACCGCCCCTGCTTCTGTGCATGTCTGTGTCGCTCATGCAAACACACACACACACACACAAACACACACACACACACACATGCACGCACAAACAGAACAGACACACACACACACACACACACACACACACACACACACACACACAAACACAACACACACAAACACACACACACACACAACCACAAAACACACACACAAACACACACACACACACACACAAAACAACACACAAAAACACACACACCACACACAACAAACACACAAAACACAAACACACACAAAAACACAAACACAAACAAACAACACAAACAACACAAACACACACACAAACCAAACAACACAACACAAACACAAACACACACAAACCAAACACACACACACACACACACACACACACAACACACAACACACACACACACACACACAACACACACAACACAAACAACACAAACACAACACACAACCACAACAGCAAAACACACAAGAGAGAATAGAGACAGAGACGATTGTAGAGATGAAGAAGAAGAGAGAGCAAAGAAAGAGTGAGAGACAGATAGAGACATGGACACTCTGACAGAAAGACACAGATTGAAAAAAAAAATAATAGAAGGAGAAAAAAAAAAAACAATAACAACAACAACCAAAGTTGAAGAACAACAAGTACAAGCCGCTATTACTAATTCCAGTAGTTTACCGACGAGAAATCTTGGAACTGCAAAAGTTATTTCAAATGTACAAAGAAGAAAGAGAGAGAAAGAAAACTACGTCGATGTTGCAAATGTGTTCGTACAATAGTCGTTGCTCATTGATCTGTCTGTGTTATCTACTGCAGTCAAGTTGCTTTTCTGCAGACTTTCCTTCCACCACCACCACCATTTTTTCTTGTTCTTGTTCTTGTTCTTGTTCTTGTTCTTGTTCTTCTTGTTCTTCTTGTTCTTGTTCTTGTTCTTGTTCTTCTTGTTCTTCTTGTTCTTCTTGTTATTGTTCTTGTTCTTGTTCTTCTTCTTCTTCTTCTTCTTGTTGTTGTTATTGTTGTTGTTGTTGTTGTTGTTGTTGTGTTCTTCTTCTTCTTCTTCTTCTTCTTCTTCTTCTTCTTCTTCTTCTTCTTCTTCTTCTTCTTCTTCTTCTTCTTCTTCTTCTTAATTAAAGATACTTGCTCCAGGTTTGCTCAAAAGTTCGGCTTCCATTTTTGTCCAAGCAAATAAATGCAGCTGCCAAGGAAAATCATACGCTCAAAAGATACGTTGACTTTCTTCAAGAGTGTTTGCGAGTACAGACACAGCAGCAGTTATGTACGCATGCATGCTCTCTCTCTGTCTCTCTCTCTCTCTCTCTCTCTCGCTCTCTCTCTCTCTCTCGCTCGCTCTCTCTCTCTCTCTCTCTCTCTCTCTCTCTCTCTCTCTCTCTCTCTCTCTCATCTCCAGCCAACTAGTGGTCAGAAGCAACAAGGCCTGACGAGCTTTACACAAAATCAGACGGACATTGCACTGATGGTACTTACCTCCTCCTGCCTCACTTTTTCCTTGTGGAGGATCCAAGGATCAATAGAACGCGCTGTGGATGCCATGGGATCTGCTGAGAGAGCCATGAACTGAAGATTTTATGTCTAGAGTTCAGTTTCACTCCACAACAAGAAAGTTGGCGTGTCGCTGCCCATCTTAATACTCGAATCATAGTGGTGATGTCAGTATTTTGATAGTCCATTCCACATCCTCATTACGAAACCTTGCCAGCACATAGGCTCTAGCAATGGATCAAGAAGTCTGCCAAATCTGTTGGCAGATTTGGGTGGAGCGTATGAGGACTAGTCCCATTGCGATGAATCCCTCTAGAATAAATTCCAAACTCAATACTCTGAACTCCATTAGGAACTTTTTCTTACCTCATTTGTTCCCCACTTAAACACCAATAGCATGTTGTTACTGACCATCTTTTCTTCACGTAAGCATTGTTAGGATTCTTGCTTCTCGGGTTTTCTTGACGTCAATACCAATAACATCGTTTCTTACCATCTTTTCTCCAGACACGTCCCACAGTTCCCTGACCTACAACGGATCAACATGGGTTACCGCACTTTTTGATGTGGCTGAGTTTCCTCTTCATTAGGGTTACTGTACTTGTATCAGCCCCGCAGTCGGGCAGGATGCAGACAGACGCAGTGGGAATTATCTCTTGAAGACGTGTTGGCAGAAGTCAGTGACCATGGCAAGGACTTCCAGACCACAAATTATCTGACAGAGACATCT
>CM060305.1:142107791-142110291 GCA_030674185.1 Monoplex corrugatus
ACAGTTATCATCTGGCAGACTCCTTGAGCCAGCGCAAAACCCTAATAAGCCAGCAAGGTCTTGAAATGGGGTCAAAGAGGAAGAGGGAGGTGGAGACGGACCTACGATACACTGACATAGTGACCCAAATGATTGGAGCATTAAGAAGGACAGCGAACAGGCGAATGTTTACGTTGCGGGATGGGGACTGTACTCGCGACATGAGATTTGGAGTCCAGAAAGGTCAGCCAGCCAGCAAAAAAAAAAAAAAAAAAAACATGCCCAGCGGAAAGAAACAAAGTAGAAATGAAAGACATGTACACGGAGAGATGTTGTACAGACGTGTGAGAGAGAGAGAGAGAAAGAGAGAGAGAGGGGGAAGAAAAAGAGAGAGGAGAGACAGACAGACAGAGAGACAGACAGACAGAGACACAGAAATAGAGACAGAGACAGAGAAAGAAAGAAAGAAAGAAGAAGAAAGAAAGAAAGAAAGAAAGACACACACACACACACACACACACACACACACACACACACACACACACACACACACACACACACACACACACACACACACACACACACACACATCCATGCCGGGTAATATGAAATAATGTCTCTGTTAAAAAGAGAGAGACAGAGTAAAAGAGAATGAGAGAAAGAGAATGAGAGAGAAAGAGAGAGAAAGAGAGACAGACAGACAAACACATAGACAAACAGAGAAGGGAACACGGAAAAAAGAAGGTGGCAGTATTTCCAAACAGGAATATCAAATGATAACAACAACAATAACAACAGCAAGAACTACGACAGCAACAGCCGCATTAGCAACAACAACAACAACAGCAACAACAACAAAAACATCAACAGCGGCTGCAGCAACAACAACAATAATAACAAAAACAAGAGTAACAACAACAGCAACAACAACAACACCCATAACAATAGCAGCAACAACAGCAGCAACAACAACAGAATCCCATAGAGAGAGTCCCCAGACATCATGAATAAACAAGGATTCCGGCAGACAAGGAATTCTTTGAGACCTACTTTGCAGCAACCAAATTATCTGTAATTCAAGTTTCAAGTTTCGTCGTTTACTCCCATCCCCATTTCAGTGCAAATATTTTGCCAAGACAGAAAGGGAGACAGAGAGAGAGAGAGAGAGAGAGAGAGAGAGAGAGAGAGAGAGAGAGAGAGTCAGACAGACAGACAGACAGAGACAGAGACAGACAGAGACAGAGACAGAGGAGGGAGAGAGAGAGACTGACAGACTGAGAGAGAGACAGAGACACAGAGAGAGAGAGACAGAGAGAGAGACAGAGAGGTTGTGAAAAGGAATGACAGAGGAACAGAAACACAAACAGACAGACAAAAAAAGAAAAACGTATTTGTGCATTTTTAAAACAAGCCATTAAATTGGTTGACCGATCGATTTTTATCAAATTTGTTTGATTTTTCTGTCTTTTTTAAGATAATCTTTGAAAAGGCACAATGTGTTTAGAATTCATGAAATGAACCAAATTCAAAGAAAATGCATTTGAGGAAAAAAATCAATAAATTGAGGAAGATCAGTGTACACAAACTACTCCAGTCCCAATAAAAATGTTCATATTAAAACGCATCTGTGCACTTTAACTTATCCAAATGTTCCCTTTATTTTACTTTCTTTCTTTGTTTCTTTCTTCTTTCTTTGTTTCTTTCTTTATTTATTTATTTGTTATTTATTTATCTATTCATTTATTTATTTGTTTATATATTTATTTTTGTAAGTACATGGAAAGGTATCACCTGCTAGAAGAATAAAAAAAAAATGTATGATTGAAAAAATATATGTACTTTTTGGCAATTCTGTACAGTGATTCATCGATTGATTGATTGATTGATTCATTCATTCATTCATTGATGGATGGATGGATGGATGGATGGATTGGTTGGTTGGTTGGTTGTTGGTTGGTTGGTTGATTGATTGATTGATTGATCGTTTGATTGATTGATTGATTGATTGGGTGAGTGAGTGAGTGAGTGAGTGAATGAGTCAGACAGTCAATTAGTCAGTCAATCAGTCAATCAATCGGTCAGTCAGTCAGTGAGAGAGTGAGTGTGTAAATGAATGAGTGAGTGAATGAGTATTGAGTGACTGAGTGACTGGGTGATTAATTGGATGGTTCGCTTGCATACCAATGATAATTAGTTTTGTCCGGTGATTTGATTCGTGGACTGCTTATCTCAACGATTAACTGACTGCTTGATCAAACTGATTTCCTGACTGACTGATCTCCGGTCAATACGAAAAATAAAACGAGATTTAAAAAGAGAAACAAAGACGTGCAAATTTTAAAAAGAGCCACATACAGGCAGAGGGACAAAGAGAAACAAAGACAATTTATCAGAGAAAGAGGTCAAGAAAAGAGGGAGAGACAGACAAAAACGGACGGACAAGCACAGAAGAGTACTGATAATCGTACAGACAGTCAAAGAGAGACAACTAGACAGATGGTCATAGACAGACTAACACAAC
>CM060305.1:142115291-142117791 GCA_030674185.1 Monoplex corrugatus
CTTTTCCTGTCACTAAATAAACTTTACAAATAACAGCTTATTGTTTCCTCACAAAAAGGACTAATCAATGAGTGTTAAACGTGACATTAGTTGTTTTAGGTGTTTTACGTTCGCTTGAAAAAAAACCAAAAAAAAACGAATAAACAGTATTGTATCTTTATCTTCTAGTTCATATTTTTATCCAGTTTTTGTTTTTGTTGGTGTGTGTGTGTGTGGTGGTATGTGTGTGTGTGTGTGTGTGTTGGTGTATGTTGTGTGTGTGTGTGTGTGTGTGTGTGTGTGTGTGTGTGTCTGTGTGTGTGTCTGTGTGTGTTTGTGTCGGTGTGTGTATGCGCTTGTTTTGCTTATATATATATATATATAATATATATACATATATATATATATATGTTGTTTTTCTTGATGTGTTGTGTGTGTGTGTGTGTGTGTATGTGTGAGTGTATCCTTATCCGCAATATATATGTTTATCTGCAATATACATATATATGTGTATATACATATATATAGATAGATAGATAGATAGATAGATATATAGATAGATAGATAGATAGATAGATAAATATACATATGTATGTATATATATATATATATATATTTATATATATATATATATTAGGAACAATTAATGTATACAATATAACGAGCAAACAATCAGAGTTTGCAGACAGTATCAATAACATGTTCTTGTTCATCACATATTTATGAACAGTACATGTTACGAAGCAGGAATGTACTAACAGTTGTCTAACTGACTTGTTCTGGGGGGAAAATTGAAATTTGAAAAAAGAAAAAAAAAAAAGAAAAGAAAAGATCAGAATTTATAAGACAATTTTAGATAACTTAGGATCTGTTTCAATAAGACCAATCACAGATATTTCAACAATCTACAGCCATTTTTATTCTTTTGCTTGCAATCCAAACCTTGTGTATCTATGATACAGTATACAGACTTACAGACAGACACTCCAACACAGAGGTAAGTACATGTTCCGTTTGACCCTGTTAGTATGTATTCATATGTGTTAGTGTATGTATTCTGGTATGTGTTGTTGTTGTGTGTTAGTAGTTGTTGTTGTCGTTGTTGTTGTTGTTGTTCTTGTTCTTGTTCTTGTTGTTGTGTGATACGATCCTTCTGTGTCTATTACATATATATCTCACACGTAAGCAAAGCGCAGTGATTCCAGATGAGTTCAGAGAATACAGCTACATTAGTAGTAGTAGTAGTAGTAGTAGTAATAGTACCATCATCATCACCGTCATTATCATTATTCATCATCATCATCATCATTATCATCGTCATCGTCAATATTATTATTATTATTATTACTATCATCATCATCTTCACCATCATATCATCATCATCATCATCATCATCATCAAACAACAACACAACAACAACAACATCATCATCATCATCATCAACATGATCATCATCGTTGTCATCATTATTATTATTATCATCATCATCGTCATCGTCATCATCATGATCATCATTACAACTACAACGTCGTCTTAAAACGAGAGAGAAGAGATCAAAGAGAAATGTCAAGGTATGGGGCAGTGTTTTGATGAAGAGGTGGTCGAGCCCTGCCTAGAACATCAAAGTATGGTGGAGAGTTTCGGTCAAAAGGTGGATAAGGACTGTCAAGAGATTAGTCTGGAACGTCAGGGTATGGCGACACGTCTGAGCCTAGAGGTGGTTAAGGATTGTCGAGTGATCAGTCTTGGACGTCGTAAGTATGGCTAAAGAACGTTAGTATGCTGTCGTGGTGTGTCTTATCCGAAGGTTGGGATGGTTGTCTGAACAAGCTTTTCACTGCCAAGGCTGGTAGTAAGAGACACAATTGTTCATCTGTTAGACCAAAATCGATAGTGAACGTCAACGTATCGTAGTATGTTTGAGTCAAAATGGTAATTCGTTATTTAAAAAGGATGGTATTTGGGGATTAGTAATGAGCTAAATCATGCTGATAAAAAATTGTCAAGAAGGAACAAAACTGCAAAGACTGAAGTCTGCTGTCATCAATTGATTTTGGCTAAAACGTCTGATTTATATCAAAATTACGTTTTTCGTTTGTGTGTGTGTGTGTGTGTGTGTGTGTGTGTGTGTGTGTGTGTGTGTGTGTGTGTGTGTGTGTGTGTGTGTGTGTGTGTGTGTGTGTGTGTGTGTGTGGTGAGAGAGTAGTGTGTGTGTTGTGTGTGTGTGTGTTTGTGTGTGTGTGTGTGTGTTTGTGTTTGTGTGTGTGTGTGTGTGTGTGTATGTGTGAAATAAGGGTGATGAGATATTCCTCAGCCATGGTATTCTCTTGATTTAAGATTTATCATCCTGTAAAAACATGCAAATCCTCTGAGGATGGAGTGGATATGCCAAAGTTAACAGTTGATCAAATCCAGCAGTGCACCTAATTCTTTATCCTAAGAAATAAACTCGTAATTGCTGTGTGTGTGTGTGTGTGTGTGTGTGTGTGTGTGTGTGTGTGTGTGTGTGTGTGTGTGTGTG
>CM060305.1:142130291-142135291 GCA_030674185.1 Monoplex corrugatus
ACACACACACACACACACACACACACACACACACACACACACATACACACACACACACACACACACACACACACACACACACACACACACACACACACACACACACACACACACACCCTCTGTGAAGTCGATATGGGAAAAAAGGGTATACATTCCGATATATCTGTGCGAAACAGAGACGACAAAGGGACAGAAGTGAGTGAGAGAGAGAGAGAGAGAGACAGAGAGACAGAGACAGAGAGAAAGACAGACAGACAGACAGAGACAGAGAGACAGAGAGAGACGGAGACAGACAGACAGAGAGAGACGGAGACAGAGACAGACAGACAGAGACAGAGAGAGACAGAACGAGAGAGAGAGACAGACAGACAGACAGAGACAAAGAGACCAGAGAGACAGAGAGACACAGAGAGACACAGAGAGACACAGAGAGACTGAGAAAATCAAAGAGAGAGAGAGACAGAGAGAGAGACAGAGAGACAAGAGAGAGACACAGAGACACAGAGAGACACAGAGAGACACAGAGAGACACAGAGAGAGACACAGAGACACAGAGAGACACAGAGAGACACAGAGACACACAAAGAGACACAGAGAGCACACAGAGACACACAGAGACACAGAGACACAGAGACACACAGAGACACACAGAGACACACAGAGAGACACAGAGACACACAGAGACACACAGAGACACACAGAGAGACACAGAGACACACAGAGACACAGAGACCAGAGAGACACACAGAGACACCAGAGACACACAGAGACAACAGAGACACAGAGAGACACAGAGAGACACAGAGACACACAGAGACACAGAGACACATAACACAGAGACACAGAGACACAGAGAGACACAGAGACACACAGAGACACACAGAGACCACAGAGACACACAGAGACACGGACACAGAGACACAGAGACACAGAGAGACACAGAGAACACAAGCACACGAGACACACAGAGACACACAGAGACACACAGAGACCACAGAGAAAGAGACCAAGAACAGACACACGAGACCAGGACACACAGAACACGAGACACACAGAGACAAGACACACAGAGACACACAGAGACACACAGAAGACACACAGAGACACACAGAGACACACAGAGACACACAGAGACACACAGAGACACACAGACACACACAGAACACAGAGACACACAGAGACACACAGAGACACACAGAGACACACAGAGACACACAGAGACACACAGAGACACACAGAGACACACAGAGACACACAGAGACACCAGAGACACACAGAGACACACAGAGACACACAAGAGACACACAGACACACACAGAGACACACAGAGACACACAGAGACACACACGAGACACACAGAGAACACACAGAGACACACAGAGACACACAGAACACACAGAGACACACAGAGACACACAGAGAACACAGAGACACACAAGAGACACACAGAGACACACAGAGACACACAGAGACACACAGACACACAGAGACACACAGAGACACACAGAGACACAAGAGACACAAACAAGAGACACAAGAACACACAGAGACACACAGAGAGACACACAGAGACACACAGAGAACAGGACACACAGAGACACACAGAGACACACAGGACACACAGAGACACACAGAGACACACAGAGACACACAGAGAACACAGAGACACAGAGACACACAGAGACACAGAGGGCACACGAGACACACAGAGACACACAGAGAACACAGAGAGACACACAGAGACACACAGAGACACACAGAGACACACAGAGACACACAGAGACACACAGAGAAAAGACACACAGAGACAACAGAGAACAGAGACAACGAGAACAAGAGGGAAGTGACAGGGGGAGGGAAAGAACAAAAAGAGACATCAGAGATAAAGAGACAACTTTTCCTTGATTTAAGTGATGTAGAGAGAAAACAAAGAGAAGAAAAAGGATATGCAGACTGAAAGAACGGATTCATTGAGCTGGGGGATGGAGAAGGTGGGAGGACAAAAAGAGGGAACTGGCTATGGATCAGATGTCGTTGATTTAAGTTGGCTTGCAGCAAGTCGAGAAAAGTTGTTCTGTCTCATTTGCTTGAGACTTGATTTCTGTTTGCGTGAATGAGGGAGTAAACAAATGTGCATGCGTGCGTGTGTCTGTTGCGTGCGTGCGTGCGTGAGTGTGTGTGTGTGTGTGTGCACGAGCGTATGTGTGGTGTGGTGGTGGTGGTGGTGTATGTGTGTGTGTGTGTGTGTGTGCGAGTGTGTGTGTGTGTGTGTTGTGTTGTGTGTGTGTGTTGTGGGGTGTGTGTGTGTGTGTGTGTGTGTGTGTGTGTGTGTGTGTGTGTGTGTGTGTGTGTGTGTGTGTG
Source organism: Monoplex corrugatus (assembly GCA_030674185.1). Classification (NCBI taxonomy): domain Eukaryota; kingdom Metazoa; phylum Mollusca; class Gastropoda; order Littorinimorpha; family Ranellidae; genus Monoplex; species Monoplex corrugatus. Next base: position 142,132,653 of record CM060305.1, read on the forward strand.
TGTGTGTGTGTGTGTAAACTACATCTGTGTGTACGAGTAAGTTCGTCTGTTTGTGTGTCTGTGTTCGTCAGGCAATGTGTCTGTATGTGTGACCACGCACAGAGAGAAGAGTGTGTGCGTGCATGATGTCTTGTGTACGCGTGAGAGAAAGAGAGAGAGAGTGGGAGAGAGGAAGTGTATGTGTGTGTGTGTGAGTGTGTGTGTGTGTGTGTGTGTGTGTGTGTGTGTGTGTGTGTGTGTGTGTGTGTGTGTGTGTGTGTATGTGTGTTGGAGAAAGAGAGAGAGAGAAGGAGAGAGACAGAGACAGAGAAAAATAGAGACAAAGTGTGCCTGTCTTAGTATTGCGTATGTGTGTGTGTGCCTTTGTATGTGCATGTGAGTGTGTGAATGTGTGAATGGCTGTTATGGAAGTTAACCTTTCAGTAATATTTCGCTGTGGGTTAGCCTGTCTCTTCTGTCTTCTGTCCAGATTTTCCTCTCAATTGGTTTTCATTGAGTTCTTCCTTTTTGTCTCTTCTTCCTCCTCGCCCTCCCTCCTCCTCCTTCTTCTTCATCTCCTCCTCCTCTCTTCCTCCTCCTCCTCCTTTGTTCTTCTCTTCTTCTTCTTCTTCGTCGTCGTCGTCGTCTCCTCCTCCTTCTCCTTCATTCACCTCCTCATCCTCCTCCCCTCATCATCATCCTCTTCCTTCTTCTTTTGTTCTTCTCCGACTTCTTCTTCTTCGTCTCCTCTCTCCTTCCTCCTTCTTCTTCTTCTTCTCTTCTTTCTCTTCTTCTCCTTCCTCCTCCTTCTCTCCTCTCCTCCTTCTTCTTCTTCTTCTTCTTCTTGTTCTTCTTCTTCTCCTTCCTCTTCCTCTTCTTCTTCTTCTTCTTCTTCTTCTTCTTCTTCTTCTCCTTCTTCTTCTTTTTTTTTCCTCTTCTTCTGCTCCTTCTTCTTCTTTTTTTCTTCTTCTTCTTCTCTTCTCCTTGTCGTCCTACTCCTCCTCCTCCCTCTTCTTCTTCTTCGTTTTCTTCTACTTCTTCTTCCTCATCTTTCTTGTTGTTGTTGTTGTTGTTGTTCTCCTTCTTTTTCTTCTTCTTCATTTCATCACCATCTTCTTCTTTTTCTTTTACTACTTCTTCTTCTTTATTTTTCTACTTCTTCTTTTCAATTTCTTGTTTATCGCTTTTTTTGTTTTGTTTTGTCTTGAGCCATCCTTTTCCGGTCGTCGTCGTCTTTTATGTATCTTTTCTTTTTATTTTTTTTCCTGCGAGTCCTGCAATATCCATTGGCCATTCCACCCCCACTCTTCTTTGTTCGCCACTGTTTTGAAATAATTACAATGCTTTTCTTCCATAATTTGTAGCCGTTACGATTTTTCTTTCTTTTTTCCTCTGACTTTCTTTTTTTTTTCTTCTTTCTTTGTCTTTGTTTCTGTTCTTTTTGTTTTGTTTTGTTTTGTGTTTTGCTGGGATTTTTTAAACAATCTTCAGGCAACTTGCTAGTGCAAACCCATAATTTATAACAGATACATCCTCGTTTACACGAGTAACACGCAGAACAATGCGTATCAACGTATGTACGCACGCGCTTAAATACACACGCACACTCTTTCTCAAACACACACATGCACGCACACACATACACACATACGCACACACACACACCACCTCTCTCTCTCTCTTTCTCTCCCTCTCTCTCTTTCACACACACGCACGCCTGCGCGCGCGCACACACACACACTCAAACATACACACACTCACACGCATGCTCTGTCTCTGTCTCTGTCTGTCTGTCTGTCTGTCTCTCTCTCTCTCTATCTATCTATCTATCTATCTATCTATCTACTATCTATGTGTCTATCTATCTATCTATCTATCTATCTATATATGTGTCTATCTATCTATCTATCTATCTCTGAGTGTGTGTGTCTCTCTGTATCTCTCTTATATCTCTGTCTCTCTCTCTCTCTCTATCTCTCTCTCTCTCCCTCCCATCCTCCCTCCCTCCCTCCCTCTCTCTCTCTCTCTCTATCTCTCTCTCTCATGCGCTTGCACGACCAAAAAAAAAATTAGCAAGAAGAAAATCACTTCATTTTCATGGGTAGTGACAAAACCACATTAATGACTGTGTATATCCAGACCTCTCCGATGGAGAGTCTACACTAACATAAGTTTACTCCGGGAGAATCTTTATTAACAGAAACAAAGAAAAAGACAGAAAGTGAACAAGCAAACAAAGAAATAAGAACATCAAACCATCAGAGAATATCCAATTTCAAACACACTTTTCATATTCATTTCCTTTTGCAATATCTGTTTTCCAAATTCCAGGGCGCTTTCACCCACAAAGTGCCTATCATACTGAATCACTTCTCCAAACATGTTTATTGTATATTGAAAATATTACCATCAAAGTGAAATTTGGAGAACCATTAAATATAAAGTAGTTTATCTGATCCAATGTTCTGATATGTGATGCACATACTTCAAACAAGCACACGCACGCCCACACACACGCGCACACACACACACAGACACACAAACAGCGCACACGCCAATACACACACACACACACAATACACACACAGAAGTACTCACACGCGCACACAGACAAGCGCATTATCACACCATCACCACCACCGCCGTCGCACAACACGCTT
>CM060305.1:142142791-142147791 GCA_030674185.1 Monoplex corrugatus
TGTAAAGTCACTGATGTTGTGACTGTAAAGCTACTGATGTTGTGACTGAAAAGTCACTGATGTTGTGACTGTAAAGCAACTGATGGTGTGACTGTAAACCCACTGATGGTGTGACTGTAAACCCACTGATGGTGTGACTGTAAAGCCACTGATGTTGTGACTGTAAACCCACTGATGTTGTGACTGTAAACCCACTGATGTTGTGACTGTAAAGTCACTGATGTTGTGACTGTAAAGCTACTGACGTTGTGTGGAAAGTGCAAAATTGGGGATTTAGAGTATACTCAAGAGGGATTCATCGTACTTGGACAGTTTTACACGCACCCCATCAAGATCTGACCGTAAATATCTGGCTGACTTCTTGAGCCCGTGAAACTGGCAAGGCCTTGAAATTGGTGAAAAGGGAGAAGGAGAACGTGGCCCCCAAAAGACAAACAATCATAACATCCTGAATGACTGGAGCATTGAAGTGGGGACAGTGAACAGAGCAGCTGGTATGTTGTGGTCTGGAAAATACAGAAAAAGAGTTGGGAGCTGGGGTGGATGGGGATGACAGTGTTTCATTAATTTTGTGGAGCTTTTCTGCCACTTGACAAACATCCTTCATCTCTTGCGTTCTCTCGGCGTGTGGAGAGACTGAAATAGACATTGATTGGATGCAGAGTCAGATGGCTGTGATTGAGCTTCAGGTAATTTTCACTTTCCACTTGAAGAGAGTGCCCGTCTCCCCACCTCTCTCTCTCTCCCCCCCCCCCCTCTCTCTCTCCCTCCTCTCTTTCTCTATCTCTCTCTTCCTCTCTCTCTCTCTCTCCGTCTCTCTCTCCCTTCTCTCTCTTCCTCTCTTTTTCGCTCTCTCTCTCTCTCCTCTCTCTCTCTCTCTCTCTCTCTCTCCCTCTCTCTTCTCTTCCTCTGTCTCTCTCTCTCTCTCTAAGTCTTCACTCACTTTGCTCCTCTCCAGGCACGTTATGAGTTGCGTGATGAAAATTGTTTTAAAAAAAACTCCATTTCTATACTAAATTCATCACAGAAAATCCGGATGTTGACCTTTTTAAGGTCCCTGTGGCCTTGATAATGTTTCAATTAAGATAAAACTGAATGTACATTAAGCACAAAGACAGACTGTTACAACGATGAAAAAAGAGCGCTTAGATATCGTTAGAAGTTTTTGAAAGAGTGCTGTTCACATGGACACACCTTCCTCCAAAAAGGTTGATATTTTTTAGAATTTTTTGTTTGTTTCTTTCTTTATTTTCTTTTCATTTTTTTTTCATTTTCTTTTCTTTTCCTTCTTTTTCTTTTTTTTTTTAGTTCCTTTTCCCGTCTTTTCTTTTCAGTCCTTTTTTCTTTTCTTTTTTTTTCTTCTTTTCCTTCCTTTTCTTTTCATTTCTATTTTTATTTTCCTTTCTTTTCTCTTCTTTTCTTTTCTTTTTCTTTCTTTTTTGTTCCTTTCTATTCTTTATGTGTTTTTCTTTTTTTTTCTTTTGTTCGGTGTGGTCCTGACTTCGAAACTTTACCTTCCAAGTGTATGTTTTAGCAACTCCTCAATTTTTCTCATCTTTGACCAAAATTGGTAAGCGTTCCGCCCATAAAGAGTTAAGAAAGTCTTGTTTACACATTTTGTTACACACATACACACACACACACACACACACACACACACACACACACACACACACACACACACACACACACACACACACACAACACACACACACAAATACATGCATGCACGTACGCACGCACATACTCTCTCTCTCTCTGTCTCTCTCTGCTTCTGTCTGTCTGTCTGTCTCTCTCTCTCTCTCTCTCTTTCTCTCTCTCTCTTTCTCTCTCCCTCTCTATGTAGTATCACTCATAGTGACTTTCACATGTAGTTCCGGAACAGTGAATCAAATTTTGTAAGCAAATTCATTTCAAGCCTTTTCATTTTGAGATTATTGTGATCCATTCAAAATCTGAGGTCACGCTTTTAGGTACCATTGCCATTTTGGGTTTGAGGTTATTTTGCGATCGTAGATCTCAGCCATGTCTGTTCAAACATTTCCATCACGCCACATGCTGAGAACATTTCGTTTACTAGATTGCGACACAGTTTTTGGCACCTTCATATTTTCATATGCATGATTCACTTGCGTGTTAGCTTATATTTTTTGTCTACTGTCTCTAAGTAACATGAAAACAGTATAAGGTTGCATGTGCATTGGAAGGAAGAACAGACAGAGGGAGAGAGAGAGATGTTGATGTGTGTGTGTGTGTGTGTGTGTGTGCGTGCGTGTGTGTGTGTGTGTATGTATGTGTGTGTGTGTATGTGTGTGTGTGTGTTGTGTGTGTGTGTGTGTGTGTGTGTGTGTGTGTGTGTGTGTGTGTGTGTGTGTGTGTGTGTGAATGAGAGAGAGGGTGCACGTGCACAGGAAGGAAGAACAGACAAAGTGAGAGGGACAGAGAGATGTTAATATGTGTGTGTGTGTGTGTGTGTGTGTGTGTGTGTGTGTGTGTGTGTGTGTGTGTGTGTGCGTGTATGTGTGTGTGTGTGTGTGTGCGCCCGCGCGCGCATGTATGTATGTGTGTGTGTGTGTGCGTGTGTGTGTTCGTGCGTGTGTCTTGACTCATTATGTAACCCTTGCAAAATTGTGTTAGCAGGATTTCGTTAACACTGTATAGGCCTTTTTTGTTTCATTTGTTTGATTTGGGTTTTAGGTTTTTGCATATTTCTTGTGTGCTTTTTTGTTTTCATTTTTGTTGTTTTATTTTATGTATTTTTGTTTGTTTGTTTGTTTGTTTGTTTCTTTCTTTCTTTGTTTTTTGTTTTGGTTTTTGGTTTTGTTTTGTTTTGTTTATGTTTGGTTTTGTTTTGTTTTTTTTGATTATATGTTTATTTTCTTTCTTTTACCTCTTCTTGTTTTTGGGTTTTTTTGTTTCTTTCTTTCTTGTCTTGTCTTCTATGTTCTTCTCTCTTGTTTCTGTCTTTCTTTTCTTCTTCTTTCTTTCTTTCTTTTGTACATACAAAATTTAAGTGCACTCATCTGATCATCAAAACGATTTCATTGCGCCGACAGCAAAGGAGACAAGCCTGTATCCGATGATATTGTTTCTTTTTTTTTTGTTTTGTTTTGTTTTGTTTTGTTTTGTTATGTTCAGGGGCACTTTGCATCTTTAAAGTTCAACACGTGCGTTTGGGGGGATTGGGGAAAGGTGGTGGTGGTGAGTGGAAGGAGAAGGAAGGGGTGGATAGAGGAGGAAAGCCTGTGTTCAGATATTCACGCTCAGAAAGAAAACATCATTTTTTTTCGATGGATAGTTGTATAAGCAAACCAAATGCTATTATACATCCAGCCCTCTTCCGTAGATGGTTTACGCTAACACGAATGAGATCGAATAGCGCCAGACGTCACACTGTTGAAATACTGGACACAAATAGCATCAGACATCAAAACAGTAACTGTGCAATCATGACACAATCAGCACCAAACGTCAAACTAGTAAAAAAAATCAGACACAAATAGCATTAGACGTCAAACTATGCAAATTGGACACAACCACACCAAACGTCAAACTAGTGAAAATCAGACACAAATAGCACAGACGTCAAACTGTTGCAAAATTGGACACAACCAACCAAACGTCAACTATAGAAAATCAACACAAATAGCAAGGACGTCAAACTTGCAAATTGACACAACGCACCAACGTCAAACTAGTGAAATCAGACACAAATAGCACAGACGTCAAACTTGCAAAATTGACACAACCAGCACCAACGTCAACTAGTGAAAATCAGACCAAATAGCACAGGACGTCAAACTGTTGCAAAATTAGACACCAAAGCATCAGACATCAAACTATGCAAAATTAGACACAAATAGCATCAGACATCAAACTATTGCAAAATTAGACACAAATAGCATCAGACATCAAACTATTGCAAAATTAGATACAGATAGCACCAGACGTCAAACTATTGCAAATCAGACACAAATAGCACCAACGTCAAACATTGCAAAATTAGACACAAATAGCACAGACGTCAAACTATTGCAAAATTAACCAATAGCACAACGTCAAACTATTGCAAATTAGACACAAATAGCACAGACGTCAAACTACGCAAAATTAGATACAGATAGCACCAGACGTCAAACTACGCAAAATTAGATACAGATAGCACCAGACGTCAAACTACACAAATTAGATACAGAAGCACAGACGTCAAACTATGCAAATTTAGATACAGATAGCACCAGACGTCAAACTATTGCAAATTAGATACAGATAGCACCAGACGTCAAACTATTGCAAATTTAGATACAGATAGCACCAGACTCAAACTATTGCAAATGAGATACAGATAGCACCAGACATGAAACTGTTGCGAAATTAGACATAAATAGCACCCAGACGTTAAACTATCGGTATCGCAAAATAAGACACAAATAGCACCATGCATGAAACTGTTGCAAAATTAGATACAGATAGCACCAGACGTCAAACTATTGCAAAATTTAACACAAATAGCACCAGAGGTCAAATTATTGCAAAATTAGACACAAACAACACCAGACGTCAAACTGTTGCAAAATTTGACCCAAATCGCACCAGACGTCAAACTATTGTAAAATTGGACACAAATAGCACTGGATGTCAAAATGTTGCAAAATTTGAAACAAATATCACCAGATGTCAAACGTTTGCTAAATTAGACACTAATAGCACCAGACGTCAAATTTCTTCTCCCTTTATTGTTAAAAGGAATCGAAAATGTGTGATTTATAAAATTTTTCGTTACTTCCGATTTGATTTTTGTGTCGTTAGGTCAGGTGGAGACAGAATTGTTAGCTTTTAAATCGGGCAGCCATTGTCTTAATCAAATAAAAAAATATCTCTTTCTCTCCTCTCTGTCTCTCTCTCTCTGTTCTCTCCCCCCCCTCTCTCTCTCTCTCTCTTTCTCTTCTCTCTCTCTCTCTCTGTCTCTCTCCCCCTCTCTCCTCTCTCTCTCTCTCTCT
>CM060305.1:142155291-142157791 GCA_030674185.1 Monoplex corrugatus
CACATAAACAAACAAACACATACACAAAGTACAAGAAGAAAAACGTCTTTTGATTTTTCCATGACACTATAATAGAGATAAGTTTGTGGAAGAAGCCATCAGCATCCACATTGTTCTGCTTGATCAAATGAAAATAGCCTGAGCAAAATCACTTAAAGGCAAAATGTTTAAAGTGCTCTCTCTCTCTCTCTCTCTCTCTCTCTCTCTCTCTCTCTCTTTGCTTTATTTTGCTTTGTTTGCCGATAATTTAAGAGTAGCTAATAATATGAAAATAATGGTATATTTGTAGAATATGTTAGAAGTGGATATTGAAAGGGTATATAGACACTTAAGGGTCTACTATACATGTTAACAAAAACAAAAAAAACAAACAAACCAAAAAACAAATAAATAAAAGGCATAGTGATGTCCCTTGTTAACAGAGTATTTTGGGGCAGTTATGTGAAGATTATATTATTATCACTAAATGTAAGGTTTGGGTGGTCTAGCCCAGATGTTTCATCATATTACAGTTTTGATGTGTGTGTGTGTGCGCACGAGCGCGCGCCCGCGTGTGAGCGTATATGGATGCGTGTGAGTGGGTGTGGGTGTGTGAAAAAGATTTTGGTTTTTCTAAACCTAGACAAATTATTGGCCTGAATGTGGGAACACTGTTCTGATATTTTTTGTTGTTGTTTTCTTTGCATTATGTAGTAGTGGTAAAATGGATGATTGTTCATTATATATGATTTGAATATGTTCGACTGTTCAAGGAATGGATGTTCGATATTTTTTTTGATTATGTGTGAAGAATTTGCGCACATACAAAGAGTGGATTATGTGTCGCACTACTGGAAAATTGTTATCCCCCTTGTCAAAAGACCTTTTCGGGTAATGACAATAAACAGTTTCAGTTTCAGTTTCAGTTTCTCTCTCTCTCTCTCTTTTCTCTCTCTTTCTATCTCTTCTCTCTCTCTCTCTCTTTCTTTCTTTCTCTCTCACTCTGTCTCTGTCTCTCTCTGGTTCTCTCTCTCTCTCTGTCTCTGTTTCTCTCTCTCTCTCTCTCCCTCTCTATCTCTCTCTCTCTCCCTCTCTCTCTCTCTCTTCTCTCTCTCTCTTTCTTTCTTTCTCTCTCACTTTGTGTCTGTCTCTCTCTCTCTCTGTCTCTCTCTGTGTCTCTCTCTGGTTCTCTCTCTCTGTGTCTCTCTCTCTGTTTCTCTCTCTCTTTTTGTCTCTGTCTGTCTGACTGTCTGTCTGTTTGTCTCTTTGTCTGTCTGTCTCTGTCTCTCTCTCTCTGTCCGTCTGTCCGTCCGTCTGTCTGTCTGTCTGTCTCTCTCTCTCTCTCTCTCTCTCTCTCCCTCTCTCTCTCTCTTCTCTCTCTCTCTCCCTCTCTCTCTCTCTCTCTCTCTCCCCGTCCGTTTTGTTTGTATGTCTGTCTGGCTGGCTGTCCGTCTGTCTGTCTGTCTCTCTCTCTCTCTCTGCCTCTCACTCTCTCTCTCTCTCTCTCTCTCTCTCTCTCTCTCTCTCTCTCTCTCTCTCATCTAACCATAGCAATAGCAGCACAACAACAGCAAAAGCAACGACAATCAAAATAATTGAAACAAAATCATGCTCGTCGACACTTTCAGCTCGCAATTACACACATTTTTGTGTTCAGTTAAGAAACTCATGTCGTGCACACTAGTTTGTACGCGCGTGCGTGTTTGTGTGTGTGTGTGTGTGTGTTTTTTTTTATTGTGTGTGTGTGGTGTGTGTGTGGTGTATATGTGTGTGCGTGTGTATTGTTGTGTGTGCGTGTGTGTTGTGTATGTGTGTGATGTGTGTGTGTGTGTGGGTGCGTGCGTGATCAATGTGTGTGTGTGTGGCGTGCGAGCTCCTGAGTGTCACAATCAGTTTTGTGTGCTAAACAGTCCAAATCTGGAACACCCTGGACCACACTTTTGATGTGGTCTGGAACGGTTCAAAATACAGTGGCTGGTGTGTTCATGGTCTATAGCACCCTGGTGGTGTCTGGATTCCGTTTTTAGATTTTAATGTTTATTGTTATTGTTTATCTATCTACTATCATCTGTCTGTCTGTCTTCTGTCTGTCTATCTATCTTTCTATCTTTTCAATCTATCTCCAATCTATTATCATCTGTCTTATCTATCTATCTATATCTATCTGTCTGTCTGTCTATCTGTCTGTCTATCTATCTATTATCTATCAATCTATCTACCAATCTATCTATCCATCTGTCTATCTATCTATCTATATCTATCTATCTGTCTGTCTTCTGTCTGTCTATCTATCTATCTATCTATCTATCCTATCTCATCTCTATCTATCTATCTATCTATCTATCTGTTCTGTGCTATCTATCTTCTATCATATCTGTCTTCTATCTATCTATCTATCTATTATCTATCTATCTATCTGTCTATCTATCTATCTATCTATCTATCTATCTCATCTATCTGTTCTACTTATCTATTTTATTTCTTTTATTTTATTCTATTTTTTTTGCTTTCCGTTATTCTA
>CM060305.1:142162791-142165291 GCA_030674185.1 Monoplex corrugatus
GTTTCCAAAAGATGAATCTTTCCTGCTGTCTTCCTTCTAAGAAAAACGGAGAAAAACGGAGAAACGAGACTGATTCACATAGACCATGACCGGTATCTGTACGTACGTTGATTTAAAACATGTCAGTAGGTATTTCTTGGTTATCGATTTCATGAATGGACCACAGTTAAGCCATTTCAAGCTGTTGTCACTATTTCCTAAAACTAGATCAGCACGATCTGTTGGACCTTCAACTGGCTAAAATGACTGCACAAAATAACTTGCAAACAGTTCCTTGGTTTTTGGTGGGTGGACTTGGGTTATTAACTAAATATTGTACTAACTACAAATCTCTTTATCTCTTATCTCTATTGTACTAACCTCAGATCTAACATGCATGTGTTTTGTACGCATCTTGGATTTCTGCAGATTACATGTGTTTATGTGGGAATGTAATGTTACTTTTTTTCTTGTTTCGTTTTATTTTGTTGTTGTTATTGGTTTTCTTTTTTTTTCTGGATCATTGTTATTAAAAATGGTCACATAGAATTGAGTACAGTGTTTTGAATATATGCATCAGAGAGTGCCTTCAGTTTAAATGCGCTTGCCCTGTATTTTGTCTTCAAACGATTTGAACAAGAAAACGGGCCAACCTAGTCTCAGAGGCAATTTATGAATGGATCTTTACCCCAGTTTGGGTATACGTTTCCAGCTTATGAAAATGAGAAATAGTGAGTATAACAACTGTTTGCTGGTAAATCTTTACTTAGTTCTGTTCACTTATTCAGTCTTCTTAAATTTACGACTGGTATGCTTCAATATCTCAGTTGGTAAAGCTTGGATTCACGTATCAGCGGCTGTGGACTTGAACCTGTGTTGTGCTACATCAAAGTTGTCTTCTTGCTGTCCATCTTAAACATATTTGTTCTTCTTGTGGTGTCAAAGTAGAATTAGATCAGCCTCTTTCCTCCGCTTCCCTGGGATGATTATCCCAGACCACATCACCTGAGGTCGGTTGTGACGTAAAATGGATTCAAATCAATCAATCAATTAGGCTTACGTCTGTGCATGTTAAAACAGCATGTTCGTTTGCAAAATAGTGTTTTGAAAATAGTGTCTGCAGAAAATGGGAAAAGAAGATGTTCGTATGGTTTGACCATCATCTCTATGTCTGTTTTTTTTCTGGTACCATGGTCTCATTTAACAAAAAATGGGTTATCAGATTCTTTCCCTTGCTTCTGACAAAGAGTCACCAGGAAATCCAGGAAATGTTCATAATGCCAGTTACTGCCTGATATCTGAGGACACTTCATTCATCCAGCGTAGAATCTCTGTTGTCCAATTTCTAATTTCATTTTCTCTCCTCCATTCTGCGGCTGGTTTCAGTTTCTTTTTTTCATCTGATTCTCGCGTGCTCTGAAAGACAGTAGCAAATGTCACTCTCTTGTAACATTTTCATAGGGATTTGGCACCTGGATAGAACTGGTAATATCACCAGTGATGAAGATACTTTTCAATTTTTATTTGTGCTTTTTGATGTTGACTTCCCCACCCCACCCCCACCCCGCCACGCACATTCCAATCTAATGGCGATACTGTACACTCTAAGCTTTGTTTGTTTGTTTCTTTGCCTGTTTGTCTCTCTGTTTGTTTACCTGTCTGCTTGCTTGCTTGCTTGTTTGTTTGCTTTGAAGGGAAGGTGGGGAACTTATGTTGTTTAATTGACTTGATCGATCAGTTGGTTAATTATTTGATTGATTGCTTGATAGATGGACTGACCGGGTTAATTTAAACATGGACAAATATATGGATGGTTGATTGGTTGGTTGATTGGATATATGGATGATTGACCGGCTGACTGGTTAGTGACTGATTGGATGATTGGTTGGTGTAACACCAGGACAAATAAATTGATGGTTGATTGGCTGGCTGACTGGTTAGTTGATTGGTTTATTGATTCATTTGATCTTTGGCAGGTTGTTCTATGATCTACCGAACAGATTACCTATAACAGTATAAATATAAAGGTCAAAGGTGCAGTTTATGCCATACATAAAAAGTTCAGTTTTCTCTTATTTCCTTTGAACTACCTTTTTAACTCGTGTGGACCTTGGCGATTATAATGAGTATCATCACTGGTCTTGAACTTCTCTTTCAGACTATGCTGTTCCTTCTGTGCTTTATGGTTCCATCTAGCACTTGGCTATTACTTTGTAGTTCTATATGCAGCACTTGGCTACAAGAGAAGCCACTTTGGAGATACAAATTTTGGCTTGTTTTAATCCGTTCTACAAAACTTAGCGGAGCCTACCTCGCTTTTCATAGTTTGGCATTTTCTTTGATCGTTGGCGTCATCTATCGTTGGCTCACAAACTCTTGTCTGTGCTTTACGCAATGTGCTCCTTGTTCTGTGGTGATGTAAGTTCGAAGCTCTTTTTTGAACTTGTTTATAGACTTATCTTCGCTGATTCGTTTATAAAAAAACAACAACAAAAAACAAAAAAAACATGTACCTTCTTTT
>CM060305.1:142172791-142175291 GCA_030674185.1 Monoplex corrugatus
ATTACTTGTATCTGATTAGTTTGGATAAAGAAAATGGCAGACAGACAGACAGACAGACAGACAATACTGCCGCGGTATATCAGTCCATGTGCACAGTAATGACGGATAAAAAGAATTGTGATTAATAATTACTAATTGTAATTAATGTTTTTTCTTTGTTTATTTCTTTGTGTATGCGTTTATTCTTTGTTTGTATATGTGATTAGTTTTCAGTGCGCATGAACGAAGAAAAAATTAATCGGAGTGCACACGAACCAGGGGTTTGAACAACCACGATCTAACGTAGTAGGATTCAGATGAGACACTGATTTTAGTAATAGTTCTTACAAGTACTAAGGAAATGGAAGTTGATTTTATTTTCTGTTGATGTGTTTCTTTATGTATTTAAATTCATGTAGGTTCTCTCTCTCTCTCTCTCTCTCTCTCTCTCTCTCTCTCTCTCTCTCTCTCTCTCTCTCTCTCTCTCTCTCTCTCTCTCTCTTTCTCTCTTTTCTCTCTCTCTCTCTGTCTCACTGTCTCTCTCTCTCTCTTTCTCTCTCTCTTCTCTCTCTCTTCTCTCTCTGTCTCACTATCTCTCTCTCTCTCTCGTTCTCTCTCTCTCCTTCTTCTTTGTCTCTCTCTGTCTCCCTTCTGTCTTTGTCTCTGTTCTGTCTTTCCCTCTCTGTTGTTATATATATATATATATATATATATATTATATATATTGTGTGTGTGTGTGTGTGTGTGTGTTATAATATGTATGTGATGTGTGTGTGTGTGTGTGTGTGTGTGTGTATCACTTTCTCTCCCCCCCCCTTGTCATTTGAGTGTGTGTGTGTGTGTGTGTGTGTGTGTGTGTTGTGTGTGTGTGTGTGTGTGTGTGTGTGTGTGTGTGTGTGTGTGTGTGTGTGTGTGTGTGTGTGTGTGTGTGTGTGTGTGTGTGTGTGTGTGTGTGTTCGTTCTTTGATTTAACGTCTTTTCACTATGAGTGATATTAGACGGGAAAAAAAAAAAAAAGTATGTGAGATGAGAGAATGGGCGGGTTGGTTTTGGGGCATAGAGGAGACATAGTTATAGACATAAGTAGGTAGAAAAATAGAAAAATGGAACAAGAACTTAACACTAACATTTAACATCAACAATGTGTATGGAAAATTTAACTCTAAATACAAACTTCATAAACTTAAAGTAATGCATTAACAGGACTGTGAACCAACGATTCTGAAATTTTAACTGACAAAAATTGATCGGAAGTTACTTCTTTAAAATGAGTTTCAGAATAATTTTCTTGTGTAAACATTTTTGGTAAAAAAGAACGTAGCATTTTGCAGTAAAATAGACAGTGAACAGTGTGAATTGTTCGCCGCAAATACACTTGACATTTTTACAGTATTTTGTTTTCAATGCGTTTAGCTGAATACGAAAATGAACAGCAACAATCGTTCTCAAATGATATATGGAAGAAAACTGCAATTTTTTACACACATTTTGAAATGAAAGTTTTATCATTTGTTGTGACACAAACTTTTCATGGAAATGTTCATGAAAACGAATCCATGAGGCTGATTTTAGCAAGTTGCAAGCTTCTTTTACGGAAGTATTAATACGTAATTCTGTAGTATTATCAGAATTGTGTGCACCTTGCTTATCTGCTCTGTCAACTACTTCGTTGCCATGAAGACCAACGTGAGAAGGCACCCAGCATAAACTGAGATCTGTGTGGTGTGTGTGTGTGTGTGTGTGTTGTGTGTTTTTGTATGTATGTATCACTTTTCTCCTCCCCCCCCCCCCTGTCATTTTTGTGTGTGGTGTTGTGTGTGTTTGGTTGTGTGTTTGTATGTGTTGTGTGTGTGTATGTGTGTGTGTTTGTGTGTTGTTTGTGTGTTTGTGTGTGTGTTTGTGTGTGTTGTGTTGTGTGTGTGTGTGTGTGTGTGTATGTGTGTGTGTGTGTGTGTGTGTGTGTGTGTGTGTGTGTGTGTGTGTGTGTGTGTGTGTGTGTGTGTGTGTGTGTGACTTACAGTGTACATACAGGGTTCAAACTAGTTTTCTTCTCCAAAACAAGAAGCACAACTCGGACTTCTGCTTGTTTCTCTTTGGTCGTTTGTTTGTTTTGTTTGTTTGTTCGTTCGTTCGTTCGTTCGTTCGTTCGTTTGTTTGCTTGTTTGTTTGTTTGTTTGTTTGTTCGTTCGTTCGTTTGTTTGTTTGTTTGCTTGTTCGTTCTTTGTTCGTTTGTTTTGTTTTTGTTTTGCTCACTTGCACCTTTCAAAATATGTTTCAAAACGCACCATTTACGTATTTAGTGTCTCTATGTTGTTTTGGAGCGTTAACTGTTTTTCTGCCGATTCTTCTTCTATTGAAGAGCAGCTGCTCTACACTGTTCAAACGTGATTATAGCTGCTGGCACTTCTGTCGTCAGTCTAATCTGTTGTAGGCAGTGTCTTCCCAGACAGTGGTGTTGATGTCGCAGTTGAGTTGGCTGGCCTTGAGAGTGTCTTGTATTGATTCACTGCTCTTCCGAGGT
>CM060305.1:142190291-142300291 GCA_030674185.1 Monoplex corrugatus
CAGGCTAACAAAAAATTCATATGTTAAGGATGATGAGGCAAATATGTCAGAAACTGTCTTCGTTAATAGCGTAGGTATATGTCGTTTTACCCGAACACATGAAAGAATATGACTATGTGTTATCTTCTTTCCACACAGACATACAACATTCCTAGTGTATTTTGTTTTGAATGCATCAAGTTTCCACCTATACATAAGGGATTGTATACTTTTGCTGGCAGGAAGCTGCTTCGGTGTTTTGCTAATTTCAAAGTTCATGTAACATTTTTCATACTTTTTCTGTTTATCTTGAAACTGCTTCCATACATATGTGTCCACTAAGGTATAACACTCATGCAATGAGAGGGAAAGTTGTATATGATTTGAATCTGGGGAGCTCTTTGCCCCCGTTTGGCAGCCCTATCAACCATATCATTGTAATAAAAAGAACTATGAGATGGTATCCAGCAGAAAGTAATGTCAGTGCCTCTTAAGGATAAACTATTAATCAAGTGAGTAATTTCCAATATCATTTCAGATCTTGTTTGTAATTTTGATAATTCAAGAGCTTGAAGTACAGATTTTGAATCAACGCAAAAAAGTATCTGGGGAATCGTCCTAAAAAGATTTATCATATAATTCAAAGCCATTAAGATTGCAAAGAGTTCTGCAGTAAAGACAGATTTATTAAGTCCTATATAGAAAGATTTCTCAATTTTGAGAGCAGGTATTAAAAACGCTGAGCCTGCTTGTCTTTCAATTATTGATCCATCAGTGTAAACTTTCAATGATCGGAATAAGAATCTTCTATATGACTTTTAACTTGACTTGACAGTAAGTATGATTGAGAGAGTATGATTGTGTATGTGTGTTGTGTGTGTGTGTGTGTGTGTGTGTGTGTGTGTGTGTGTGTGTGTGAAAGAGAGAGAATGTTTAGTCGTGTGTGTGTGTGTTAATGTGAGCGTGTGTGTGTGTGTGGTGTGTGTGTGTGTGTGTGTGTGTGTGTGTGGTGAGTGTGAAAGAGAGTGTTTAGTCGTGTGTGTGTGTGTGTGTGTGTGTGTGTGTGTGGGGTGTGTGTGTGTGTGTGTGTGTGTGTGTGTATGCGTGAGTGTGTGTGTTTAGTCGGTGAGTGTGTATGTGAAAGAGAGTGTTTAGTCGTGTGTGTGCGTGTGTGAGTGTGTGTGTGAGTGAGTGTGTGGTGTGTGTGTGTGTGTGTGTGTGTGTGTGTGTGTGTGTGTGTGTGTGTGTGTGTGTGTGTGTGTGTGTACACACGTGGATTTGGGTATGTAGATGTGATTATCTGTTTGTGAGTGGGTGGGTGGGTAGGTGTTTCTGTGAACTGAAGCTGACCTATCAAGCCAAATCAGCCAGGTTCCTTTCAATCAAAAACAAGCGTTTGACTGGCCGCTTTCAAAGAAACAGAATTCAGGAAAAAAAAAACACAAGAAAAACCACACGAAAATAGAATCAGAACGCGTATTTGACATAGCAAGATAAGACATGCGCAAATTTTTGTCCGACAAGCGTAAACGTAAGAAAACAAATTGTTATTGTTATGTTTGCTTTAAAACCCAGCCGATTGCATAGAGCCATATCAGGGCTATCACCGTTTCAAAACATGCACAATACTGCAACAGGCAAAAAAACTAAACAAAAAACAACACATATCGATGCATTCACTCACATAATCTAAGGAGATGCCTCTGAGGTTGACCACTCCATCTAATTTATCACACCTATTTATCTCTGTGACGACTACCGAATGTACACGCCTGCCAGAGTGAGACATCTGTTCTGCTTCTGATAGTATTTCTTGACATATTCCTTGATGCAGATGTTCCACAGTCGGTCGCTACTTTTTTTCTGTCCATATAGCTGAAGTGAGTTTCCTCTGTCTATTCAACATCACATACTCTTGTCTTCCTTAAAGTTTAATTTGAAGACATACCTTTTTGTCCAGCAGTGATTTCCCCCACCCCCTTTCGTCCTACTCCCCTCCTGCCCCCCCCCCCCCCCTTTCCTGGTTTGTGTGTGTTTCGTGCCCTGGAATTATGTCATTGTGAATGAATGTTTTGGTGAATGATGAAAGCGAGCACTTTGATTTGATCCATACATCAAAATTTCACACAGTATAAATGTCATTATTTTTACAGTACTTGAGTGTATGTACACACATATTAAGCATACATATGTGTGTACGTACGTATGTATGTGCAAACACAGTTCCATGTCCTGCCTGGAAATAAATGGGTCAATTAAAACGAGTTTTTGCTTATTATGCCTGATCAAAGAGGTTAAATGTGAACTTTTTTGTTGTTTTTTGTTTTGTTTTTTTGCAATTCCCTCTTTTCAAAATGAAATCACACACACACACACACACACACACACACACACACAATGTGGGGCGAGGGGTGGGGAGCTGGTGCAGGAAAATCAGACTGTAACTGATCTATATTTTGATGCACGTCTTTATGCGCTCATGCTTGATGATATATAATGCACGTCTTTATGTGCATGCGTTAGCATTCACGTAGGCATATGTTTATGTACAGGTGTCTCTATGTAACACCTTGCTTGTCATTTGTCCAATGCACGCCTGAGGTATTCTTCACTTTTACAGAGAATGCGTCTGTGTGTCCATATATTGTGTATGAGCCTGTGTACATGTGAGTTTGTATGGACGCTTTCGGGTGAGTGTGAGTGAGTGTGTGTGTGTGTGCGTGCGTGCGTGCGTGCGTGCGTGGTGTGTGTGTTGTGTGTGTGTGTTTGTGTGTTTGTGTGTGTTGTGTGTGTGTGTGTGTGTGGTGTGTGTGTGTGTGCGCGCGCACATGTGTGTGTGTATGTATGTGTATGTGTGTGTGTTCGTGTGTTCATGTATGTGTGTGTAGGTGTTCGTCTGATCATGTGTGTGTGTGTATATGTGTGTGTGTGTGTGTGTGTGTGTGTGTGTGTGTGGTGTGTGTGTGTGTGTGTGTGTGTGTGTGAGTGTGTGTGTGAGTGTGTGTTGTGTGCATGTGTATGCACATACATTCTTATGATCTGTTTCTCTTTACTTGTGCACGCACAGCTACTCAATTAAATCACAATTTCACAAGAAAGAATTTTGTAGACGACATCTAATGAAAATATTATACATTACTGAATCATGTTTTTTATTTTTTAACAAACGTACAGCATGACACACATATGCAGCATGATAATATCTACATGACACACACTATATACATTTATACATGAAAAAAGGTTAGAGAGCGAAAGAGAGAGCGACACACAGAGATAAGACAGTGTGATAGCGCGGGAGATTTTGTATCCATCTGAAGTAAATGAATAATTTTAAAAGAGAGAGAGAGTGTGTGTGTGTGTGTGTGTGGGGGGGGGGGGTGGTGCGTGCTGTGGCGTGCGTGTGCGCGTCTATGTGGTGACTACTTATAAACATTTATCATTAATTTTGTCTAATAAACATGGTCTTGCCTGTCATGAAACTTGCAGTCGAGTTTACACAAAGAAATCATCACATAAGTTTACAACTTCAATAAAAGGTCAATGTCCACAAATGTACCAAAATGAATTTACAGAGACAAAATGATCACTTGTCTGAGACTGTGAACAGTCCTGACAGTTGAATAACTCGACTGACCAATTTTTCAGCTGGTCCTTCACTTAATTAGTTATAGTGCCATGTCGATATTGAAGGGTTCCTAGGTTCGGCTGAGGTGGGTCACAGTTTTCAAGCATGCTGGCTAGTTCATGTAATAAGAGTTGTGAACTCAAGATCTGATATTGACAGTTCAACTTTAGCCCGCTATATAAAAGCTGGCCTGTGTGCTACCTATCTTAATCATAACGGCCCCAAACATTTTGGCAGTATCAGTTTAGTACTTCATAGGTCCTAACCAACTGAGGTACTGGGGCCACCTTTTCATGGGCTTGTTGGTCCTTCTGATACAGCAGTGGATTCAAGGGCTGACAGTTCGAGTTCAATCCCAGCCCGCAACATTAAAAACTGCACTGTTTGCTGCCCATCTAAATGTTTCCATCATTCTAGTGGTGTCAGCGTAGTGTTTCATAGGTCCCTTCTTTTCCCCGTTCCCTCCCCATTTCTAAACCTTTCCCCCTCCCCATTTCTAAACCTTTCCCCCTCCCCATTTCTAGACCTTTCCCCCTCCCCATTTCTAGACCTTTTCCCCTCCCCATTTCTAGACCTTTTCCCCTCCCCATTTCTAACATTTTCCCCTCCCCATTTCTAGACATTTTCCCCTCCCCATTTCTAGACATTTTCCCCTCCCCATTTCTAAACCTTTCCCCCTCCCCATTTCAAGACCTTGCCAGTGCATAATATTTGCACAGGCTACGTCAATCTGCCAGATAATTGCTGGCAGATCTGGTGGAGTGCCCATGGAGTTAGTTGTCCAAGTGCAATAAACAAACTCCAAACAAACTCCAAACTCACCAGTCCTGTCAACCTCCTTGTCTTCATTTCATTAAGACCTTGACATTGTGTCCAGGTTTGCACAGACTCAAGGCATTGGTCAGATAACAGACTGAGTGGAGTGCATATGGAATTGTCTGAGTCCAATGAATCCCTACTGAAACTCCCTGCTATTGTCTATGTCATGTTGAAAACAAAATGTGACCACCCGTGTTTGAGCAAATAGTAACCAGAAAAACATAAAAACTCGTATCTAATATAACAAGACTGGTGCTAATTTTCAGCCAAGCGTAAACATAAGACAGCAAGAGCAAATCACAAACAACAGAGAACAAATACCAAAATCAGGGGGAAAAACAGGAAAATTTTCCTGATGTTTCATCCAGCAGGATGTTTAACAACATAATCCTGATATTTCAATCTCCTGCTTAACATAACATCTGGGAAGGTTTGCTGTTTCCCCCTAATTTGGGGGGTTCCCCTGCTCAAAGTAACAGAGAAGTTCTGCTGCTTTTCCATTGATTTTTGTACTTGTTCTCTGTTGAGCGTTATTTGTTTTTTGTTGTGTTATGTTTGTTGTCTTATGTTTATGCTTGACAAAGGCCAGTTGACCAAACATTTGCACCTGTCTTGTCTTATTATATCAAGAATGCGTTCTCATGCCGTCTTGATTTGGTTTGTCAGTCACCCTGTTTCGCCGATTAACACTCTACATCAACATTATGATGATGAACACAATGGTAACACACTCAAGTCATCACTAGCTAACATGATTTTTGCTGAAAACTCTATTTACAAGACTAGCGAATGTCATACAGTGTACATAGAATTACCTGAATGCAGTGAGTGAATGACATCTGTACTATTATTACAATTACTGGATCTTAAGACCAGCTGTTAAAACATATTAAAAAAAATGCAAAGATACACAAATTTCAACTTGAGCTGATAAGTTTCCACTCACTGAAAATAATCAATCAAATAATCTGATTGGAAAGACATGATTTTCAATTTGGTCCAAAATGTATGAGAAAACACAAACAAAAACAAATCCGTATTCAATGAATTCTTGAGTAGCAGAAAGCTGACTGCCAAAAGAAACACAGCGAAGTTAACAGCTTGGTAATGATTATGTTGACATGATTCACTGCTTGGTTTATTGCCTTAAAAAAAGATGTACATGCAGCTGTTTGTAATCAGTAAACAACTCTCTCTCTTTCTAGTATCTTTCTCCACCTGACACTTATTATCACCATTCATCTGTACTTAACCCATTGACTTTGCGCTCTGTCCACCAGCATCCTGTATTGCCAACCTTGCTAGCAAAGCAAATACCTAACCCCTTGGTTCCCTTACCCTCCCTTACCCTATCCACCAGCTTCCTGAAGGAAGCTGGTGGATTGGGTGAGGGAGTCAATGGGTTAAGTTTCTGCAGTTGGTGGATAGGGAGCGGGAGTCAAAAGGTTGATTCAGAACAAGACAAGAAAAAGCTCAAAGCATACACTGGTCCACTCTGAAAATACAAAATAAATACATCTGTTTATTACTTTGCATTACACACAAACACAGAAATCATGTGCATCTTCTTCTCCTATTCCCATGAGCAGCATAGTCGTTGGGTGGACTCATGGGACATATCAGTAGACAGGATTTTCCAATCTTTGTCTTTGAGAATGAGATGTAGTAACAAGCAGTTGAGGCAAACCAAGATTTACATCCATCTCTTCCTCTATCATGTCAGCTTTGGCAATGGCCTTCTTTCCGGGTGCCGTGAAGGATAGACTTAGACAGTATGTAACAGCAGGTGTTGAGACCAGACCATGCAAACAGGTGTAAAAAATTATATACTTCTCCACTATTCAAAATGAAAACATAAAGAAAACAAACAGGTGTAAAAAATTATATACTTCTCCACTATTCAAAATGAAACATAAAGAAAACAAACAGGTGTAAAAAATTATATACTTCTCCACTATTCAAAATGAAACATAAAGAAATCAAACAGGTGTAAAAAATTATATACTTCTCCACTATTCAAAATGAAACATAAAGAAAACAAACAGGTGTAAAAAATTATATACTTCTCCACTATTCAAAATGAAACATAAAGAAAACAAACAGGTGTAAAAAATTATATACTTCTCCACTATTCAAAATGAAACATAAAGAAAACAAACGACAACACACACAAAAAAACTCAAAATAAGAAACTGTACAAGATGATCAAGCAGTTCTATAGTCTCCCTTTTTTATACAAAAATTAACAAACAGAAAATAACTTATTTGTTTCTAACACAAGTACTTCTCTTCATTGTACATTTCAGTGCAGGTGTGAAACTAAACTGGATCTAGAACTGTATAATCTTATTTTTCATGTTTGCGATAGACAAAGGCACAAAATTAAGCTTTGGATAGCAGATACAAAGATACATATACATATAAATTATAAATATTTATATATATGTGTGTGTGTGTTGTTTTTTTTTTTGTGTGTGTGTGTTTTTTTGTTGTTGTGTGTGTGTGTGTGTGTTGTGTTGTGTGTGTGTTGTGTGTGTGTGTGTGTGTGTGTGTGTGTGTGTGTGTTTTTCAGAGAGAGAGAGATCCGTCTTTACATACACATAGCCTAGAACAAGGCTGTGCTTACCTAAGTTCAAGAAATGTATCTGGATCTTTATGTTGCAAGAGAAAATCAATCAGCCTCAATTTGTTACAATGAGATCATCTTCCATCTCATTAGGGAAAACAAACAAAATCTTTTGAGATCTTACATCACAGCACTTCAAACAGTGCAATAAATCCTCAAAACAACATCACTTTGAGCTTTCTCGTCTAGCTTCGAAATGAAGACTCAAGACAACCGCCATGTTTCAACACACATAATAATCATTCTTTATTTCACATACAGCTGGGCTCCGTTTTCAGGAACAGAGGTCCTGAGTGAAGAAAATGAAGTTTTTACCTGAGCATGGAATCGTTCATTTCAAATCTGATCAAGCACGTTGAGATATATTTGAAGAACAAAAGTTTTGGGGAATCTTAATATCCAACCTTTCCCCTTTGGTAAGTGTTTATCAGTTTCTTAAAATCCAGCTTCTACTGACAGTGTAAGATGCTCAAAATCACACTTCTGTTCGCCGCTGAGGCCAAATCATTCCACATCAACAGACACATGCTGAAGAAGAAAATCAGGTATAAATAAAGAAACATGTAGTTCTTAAGCTTATATTGAATGTTGAATCTTTGATATTTTTGACAATTCTTGATGCAGACAGTGTAATAATGAAGATACAGATGGTCTACAATATCAGTCACTGTAATCTTCAAAACACTCTGAAATAAAACTTGAGGGCAATGGTAGACAGTCACAAAGGCAATAGCAGACAGTCACAACTACTAAAACAGATTTTAAATACAGATCTTCCACCCTCAGGCTGGCCTTACAGTGGCATTTTCATAATCTCAGTGTACCAAATGGCATCTGAAAGTCCACCATGACCACATCAGTCAATCTGCCATTAACACCTTGAAAGTGGGTTGGCACACATTAGATCTATAGAGACAATGACTAACACTGACTGTCGATTGCTTTCTGCACAGATATTCTGTTATGTATGTCTCACAGTAACACTGTGTGGTTGGCCTTTCTTTCATTTTTGTTTCACATTCATTGCTGGCTTTTCGTTTGTATGACATACCTTTTTTTCACAGTTGAACTATTGGAAGTAACTCAACAGCAATGATGGTAGAGATTCCCCAAGAATGGAAATGAGTCATGTTTACATGACTAAGCTATAATTGGCTCCATCTGATCACATGTCACAAAACAAAACCTCGTATTGGCTGGTAAACAACTGCTTGAGAAAAACGTCACAATCAAGGAATCCCCACCCACCTCTGTCTTTCCTTCACTTCGCTTCTATTCAAGTCAGTTTGCATCATTGATCAGTCTAAAAAAAAATCACGCACACACCACAAAACCCTCTTCCTGGTCGATATATCAAAAGGAAATACTGTTACAATTACCAGCTGTCTGCACAGAGCCCTATCAGAGCTATAACCTGTTTCAAAACATACACAATATTTCAACAGGAAAAAAAAAAAGAATTTAAAAAAAAAAAAAAGAAAATAAAGTACATACAGCAATGCATTCATGCACATAATCTAAGGAGATGCCCCTGGCATTCTGTCCAATTTATCACACAGGGGATTTAAAGAACACCTGAATACAAATTCAAACATATATAAGGACACTAAAATATATATAAAAATGGGTCTAATACTAAAATTGCTTCCACTTATCTCATTTCCTAGAGCCAAAAATGCACTCAATACATATGCCCAATCATTAATCCTAGGAGAAAGTACATAAGACTTTACCGAACAATACAGGTGAATGGACCAGCAAGGCAAAAAATGATAGGAAGAAATGACAGAAAGCAAAGAAGGCATAAAGAAACAGAGAGAGTGACAGAAAAGAGGAAATTTCTAGCACAGAATTTCCAGAAGGTGGGGATACTATTTATACTGAAAGAGCCCCAGGCACCTCCACAGAAGGGGGAGGGGGTGAGATTAAAAACAGAAGAAGAAAGAAAATGAAAAACAGAACAGCTTGATGAAACGATGTGCATTGAATATTATTACTGTTATTAGCTACAGATTAAAATCAACAGTTAAATGAGTAGTGGTGCAGTAGATCTAAATGGTAGGTCAAAATCAAAAGTAACAAACAAATGGACAGGCTATCTATGTAATATGAAGGCAAACCGGGCATATCTATACATACATACATATAACAAATGTAATCAAAACTTATAAACACATTGTAAATATATCTATAGCATACAAAACACACAAGCACACTAAACATGTTATAAAAAGCGAATGCCCAATGCAATAAATAAATAAAAAAATGACTTGCTCAAAACCTAAGACATGAATAAACGCTGAAAGGTCCAACATAGAACATATTAAAAGGAAGACCTGCTGAAAAGTTAAGACATGAATAAAAGCTATATGAATACATCACTAATTATATGGGACGTCGTGTAACACAAACAATTTTTTTTTGACGGCATTGCAAATCATTTCTCTTTGAGTAGCAAAGTATAGAATTATTGCATTATTGTACCAGCAATCTCAGTTTTACAAAAGGCTATCACATAACAGCAAAAACATCCTGCATTATCACAAATAATGTAAATTTGTAACCAAACTGCATAAGAACAACAACACAAAGTCAGAAGCATCTGCAAATGTCTGTTAATGAAACTAGCAACAATGTGTATAATTGACTGGTTAAACCTTTGTTAAAACTAGCTGGGTTTATCTGCTAATCAAACTACATACATACATAGTCAATTTGGTTAGATTTCTGTTACAGCTCGCAATGATATGCACCATTTTTTATGTGACATTTACCTCAGCTCAAAACAAATTTCACATTTGCAATTTTACAAACACACACAAAAATATGCCAGGTTCTAACCATATTCCCATGTTTCCAAGGATTCATCACATTCTGTCTATCACACAATGCCCATCTCTCACTCTTAAGTCCTTTCCTAAATACCTATCAACAAACATCATGCTTGTAAATCAAAACAAAACAAAACAAAACAAAAAATTAACTCATGCAGTTAATTTATACGCAACATCTCAAAACAAATGGAAAAAAGTCAAGATAGTCAGGCTATTTCTTTCAACCTTCCTTTTTATACAAAAATTACAACAGAAAATCCAGATAATGTACTTTTCAAGTCACAGTGACTTTGAAAAAGCATAAGATAAAATAAAATTTGACATGAAATGAAGACAATGGCAGACTCTCGCAGCATTATTAACAGACTGTAATACTGTTAGAAAGTACTGTTCACACAATTTTGTCAAAAATGGCTGATTCTACATGCATTTTTGGTCTGCGTCATCTTCACTGTGTTGCCATGATTTCCAGACTTAACATTTTGCGACTCCTCAAACATCCACAATTCTTATC
The DNA here is from genome assembly GCA_030674185.1 of Monoplex corrugatus. Taxonomy (NCBI): domain Eukaryota; kingdom Metazoa; phylum Mollusca; class Gastropoda; order Littorinimorpha; family Ranellidae; genus Monoplex; species Monoplex corrugatus. The sequence goes on from CM060305.1 coordinate 142,200,692, forward strand.
TAAATTTGGTAAAAATCCATCCAGAAATGGATGAGAAAATCTAGCAAACATATCTTTATCACACACAGCCAGATAGGCAGCACACATCTCCTCTCTTGCTGTAAGAAACAATTTTCTTTAAAAAAAAAACAACATACCTATAAAAAACAAACAAACAAACAAAAAAGAGAGGGAAGACTACTAAAGCGAAAGGGTTCCATGTTCTGGATGCATCTGAGTCATAAAAAAGTACATTACATGACAAACTGGTGAGGGATAGAAGAGTAAAAAGATACAATTTTCACTTCATAAAAAAAGTCATTTTCCACATTATGGTTGAAAAAATATGAAAACACATTCACTATGACCAAATGAAATCACAACATGAGCTTATGAAAACTGAAGAATTCTCATCAAATTAGAGAAAATGATAAACCATAAGACACTCATCATATCTTTCATGAACAATCAAAGCAATAGTATCTAAGGAAAAAATATTCCACTAGTATATATATTCAGCTTTATAAAAAATGATCACATACATATACATATATATCATATAAAGCTGTCACTTCACGATGACTTATTTCTTGCAATGAAACTGTAAAAACACTCTACACGACAACTTATTCAGTACATTTTTTAATAATCATTCAATAATCATTCATCAAAGTACAGAAGCTTGCTATTCAAAATAGTTTTTTTAATGAATAGCTGGGCATGTCTTTCAACTGGTTTTATGTGCTGTACTACAAATTTTGACAAAATTATCACTTACATATTGACTTCTTTCTTTAATTTTGTATCAGCTTTGTCAAAAGCATTTGAATACACACTGAAATAAGTGAATACATGTATAGCTACGTATTTGACTGGCAAAAAGTCCAAGTCAGGAAAAAAAACAGAAAAAAAAAAACAACAACCCTTTCTGTCGTGCTCTTTTCTAAACTGGATTAAAACTACGTAGAATTAATAATGCACACAAAAGAAAACTGGACAAATTCATGCATACATGTAGTTTCTTTTCTTTTCTTTTCTTTTCTTAAAGCTCACAAAAATAAATTTGAAAATAGCATTGTTGATTGTATACACAATATTGTTGATTGTATACACAAAATATATATTTCTGTATCAAACTGATAAGAATGAAAACTACCCTGTTGTAATGGAGGACTGTGAATCCTAAAAATTAAAAGCACAGACACAATAGCCCAAGTTCAAACCCAATGCAGTTCTGATGATTTTGAAATCTGTTTCATAGATACACCACCCTGTAAGAAGTGTAACAGTTTACTAATGTTGGAGACTTCTCACACCAAAGAGACTGTCACATATGTGACCTTTAAATTCAGCTATGCATGATTAATGATCTACACACAGACACACACACACTTTAACATTTGATCAGTATTTGTTTTTGTTAACCAACAGTATTATCATACATCTAATTACACATCAAGTACATGTTCATCATCAATTATTCAGTTTTCTAAATCATCCAACTGCACAACACATATTTTGTCAATATATCTGGTTAAATACCATGCCAGTAAAAACAACATCTATTGCTACAGTAGTGATTAAATATACCAATTCAACCTTTCACTGCTTCTGATTTTGGCAGCAGTGTATGCCAAGAAATTTTTTGGAACAATTGAAAAAATTACATCAATGATTTTGTTACTCTTATCTCCAAAATTATAAACCATATACAATGAATCAGACATAAACAAAATAATCTGCCAAATTCTGAACCTGACTGTCACATTATCTTCCTGAAATACCATGCCCTGTTCATTTACATATTTTCTGTATCTGTCTGTCTGCCTCTCTGACATACACAATACACCCACACAGAGAAGAAGAGGATGCAGAAAGAGAAAACTGGGAACACAGCAGGAGAAAGGGGAGATAAAATGTGTCCCACCCCTTTCACTCATCCCCCACAGTTCCCCCCTCCCCCCCCCCCCCCCACACACACACATAGTGACACCATACACACACAAACATTTCATTTTTTTGCACAATCATAGGGACACCAAAGAAAGAATTACTGCACTAAACAACATACAACTTAAAAGAACCCAACACTAACAGCATCTGGAAGAGGCTGACAATTTTTGTCAAGATCATCATCCACTCCAGATGTTCAAGATCAAAAATCTGATCAGTAACAATACTAACATCACCTTCACAAAGTCTGACTTTGTCAAATCTAAAACCCTCATTACAGTACTATCTGCAGCATGAAGAATTTCTTCTGGTACTTCTTCAAATGTAAACACTGTATTCCCTTTGCCAAACTTTGAACAGTCAGAATCTGAGGAAGGGAAGTTTGCCAAACCACTGATAGGACTTTTGATCAATAATGCTAGTATCTCATGTGCTTCAGCTAGTCTTACTCAGAAAAGAAAAACCTGTCATGGGAATTAAGTCCTGTAATTCAGCAGTCAACATTTTTGCAATTCAACATTTTTGCAATGCTGAACAAAACACTATCACTATTTAAGTATTTTATTTCACATACACTATACATCAATAATGCAATGACAAGCTTAAAGTCAGGATTTGCACTGTATGTCAATGAAGTATCCAAATGGTTGACCACACAACATAAAAATGATTAAGATTTGTTCATAAACACATAATTCAAACTACTTCATCATTCTCATCACATCTTGTCCGGCCACTCGCGTTCAAGTCCACTGTGGTTTTAATCTTAGAGAACAAGTCTGCCATGCCATGTTAAAATGTAATCAACAATCACATTCAATGAACTTTTTTTTACATTATCCAACATTATTAATGTTTCCGTGTTGTATGGAAAACCCAAACAAAAAAACAACATAAAAGCATTACAATCTGAGGTACAGGCAGATTTATATTAATTTTTGACACGGCTTGGAGAAGAAACAAAAAAAGGACAAAAACAACAGACAAGCAAACAAAAAAAGCAATCACAATAATGACAAAATGTCACTTCAAGTGATGCAAAATTGGACTGAATTCATTTTCTGGTCATTTGAAATATTTTCAACATAAAATGACAGAAATAGTGTATCTGCCTTCTTCATTCCTTTTGATACACCATTCTGGTAGGCAACCCTCAAAATGTGAATTATTCTTCCCGAGGAAAGCATGCCTTTTCACCTCTGTGTGTATTTTGGTTTACCAACCACAGTGGTATTCCTATGGAAGCTTTCCAGGGACAACAGCCATGTCCCATGGTTTCTTTTAAGTTCTGAAAGTGCAATGTGTTAATGGTTCCTTAGTTTATCATCGCTTCTAGTTTCAGTTTCACAAGATAATCTCTTTGTGCTCAGAATGAATTCCATATGCCACTGATGACATTTGATGGAGAAGATCCAAACTGATCATGGCATAAGCCTTACACTGCACATAAGCCTTACGTGTTGGCAAGGTCTTGAGGTCCTCTTCACGTGTTGGCAAGGTCTTGAGGTCCTCTTCACCCTATGTGTTTTGTGAACAAAAGACTAGTACTCAAATCATCACTGAACATCCAGAAGAGAGGACAGAAAAATCCATGTTCAACCAGAACTCAAACTCTGACACTCTTGATTTCTTCTGATTCCTATGCAGTCATCTAATCCACCTGGCCACAAATCCAAAAATAGTCCTAACTATACATCAAATTCGAATATGATACCTATACAAATAGCATCTATAATGACAAAACCATTGGCAGAAACTAAAAAAAAAAGAGATAAATTACAGAGTATAGCTTGTCACCTTTTCATACACAGCAGCACTCCTGCTTTCCCATCATCCAGCTACTCAAACCACTTGAGTTTTCTGTGTGACATACACACTAGGGTTGACGGTATGGGGTTGCCGATTCATCAAAAAGTAGATCACATTCATCAGCTTCTCAAACCTCGACAAGACATTACCGTGGTAGATCCTGGGTTGAAAGTACATGGTATAACCATTGGAAATCATGTTATACTGATACACAAGGAGAGTCGTGCCCCACAAGATGGAGACACAGTTCAACAGTAACATAGTGAGCACCCACGAGTCCACAGCAATCATCTCCATCAACACTTCCAACCAGGACAGCGCAGTGTAAGCTTCCAAGATGTAGAGGTACACCACATACAGGAAGAGGCTCATGCACAAGATACAGAAGAGAATGAACCAGACGAAGAGCGCATGGTTGTCATGGGCAATGCATCGCAGCAGGAAGAGGCAGTGGTGGTCCATACCCATCATACAGTGCTCGCACAGTTTGCAGTGCTTGGTGAACTTGGGCTGCACCATCTACAAAAAAGTTTCAATCACTAAATTTTTATGCCCATGACTTTTTTCATATGATTCATATATCAAAAAAGTTTCAATCACTAAATTTTTATGCCCATGACTTTTTTTCATATGATTCATATATTTTTTGTTGTTGCATTTTATGAAACAAAATCATGCCCATGACTTGCAAAGACAATATACAAGGCGAACCTGAACACTTCAGTTCCCTCACCCTATCCACCATCTTCCTGCATTTTCAGCTATGACAGCAGAGCAAAAACTTCAACTGCAGGAAGCCAGAGGATTGGGTGAGGATGTGAAAGGGTTATGTTTTAAAGGCTTATGGATGCAGTGAAGGATTGAAAGGTTTAACCTCAAAATTAATGCTGATAATCAAAACTGTACATGTATGGTCATAGGCATATCTTATTAGAACACTATGATAAACAATAAAGATACATATAGAAGATTGCAAATATGCACATATGCAAGCAAATGAGTGCATACACACATACACTCACACAAAGCACACACACAAAGCACACACACAAAGCACACACACAAAGCAAACACACACATATCAGATTAATACACAATGTCAAACATACTGTCCAAATCTGATTAAAATCACCACCGAAACTAATTTTAGTCTACAAATAGACAAGCTCCTTCTTTGTTTGGAATAAAAAATATTTAAATGAATGAAAACCAGAACACAAGCGTGCGACATCCTACCTCACAGTCTATACAGAAGGTAAGCCATTTTTCTGAAGTGCACACATCAAGAAAGGTGAGGGTTTTACCAGTCTGTTCATCCTGTGCTGAACTGGTCATTATACCTGAGAGAGAAAACACCATGAAATCTCCACATCCACACCCACATACTAAATAAGAGCTAAGGAGTTAAAACCCTCCAAGAATACTCTAGCATTATGTCAACAAGAGCACATACGTTACTAAAACATCTTTTTTACCAATTGCATTTTGAAATTTCTCTTTTTTCTACTCTTTTTTTTACCCTCTACTGAATAAAAAGTATATATATGTCAACAAGAGCACGTAGGATACTAAAATATTTTGAAAATGTCTCCATTTCTTTTTTATTATTATTGATTTACATTCATATTTTTTGTGTCATATGCTTCATCTATTTTATGAACATAGTAAAACGTTTATCATATTTCAAAGAAAAGATGGGACAATAACATCTTGTGAATATGTGAGCATGCATTCATATGTGTGAGTGTGCGTGTGTGCACGTGCGCATGTGTGTGTAAGTATGTGAGTGTGTAAGTGTATGTGTGTGTGTGTGTGTGTGTGTGTATTTTGTTCTCTAAGAGATTACAAAAAGAATGACTAAGCAAATGATTCTCCTGCATTGCATAAGCAGATGAGTCCATGACAAAACATCTGTATCACTCTATTCTGAGCAATTTATGCAAAATGTTTTGATTTACAAGCCCCTCTCTTCATTTTCACACTTCATTTTCCACAGACTCTCAGCATTCTTCAACATCTGTGCACTTTACTCTTTCTGTCTGCTTGTATCAGGAGGTGTTACAGAGAGAAGGAGGTGGTTTGCAGCATGACGAATCTCTTTGTTTCTAGTAATGTCTCTTCTTTCACTAGTGTTGATCCCAAGCCACACATTCTGGCTCTTCAACACACCACCTACCCCAAGTTCATTCAAAGTGTCAGAGCCTGGAAGCCCATGAGAGCCAGCAATAAACCACCAAGGGGCTACCAGCCAGAGGAGACTAAATTACTGCCAGGTCTTTTCTGTGGAGTTCAAGTGTGCCTGTTCTGATTCAACTTCAACTACACCAGTTCTGATCCCAACTTTCCAAGGGCACTGCCCACTAAGCCCCCAACTAATGGCAGTCATCACTCAGTTGGGAAGCCAGACCAAGTGAGTTATCCCCTTAGGTCTTCCACCAACAGTAAGGCTCTAAGACAACAATCCCCATGACAACTGACACCAAAGACTCAAGCTTGACTATACCTCAGGTGGGGAAGTGGTACAGGAAACTGTAACCAAGATCATCACAAGATCAGGGCATGAAAAGCCACAGAATCTGGGACAATTTTCATGAGACTATGATAACTGGTAATTCCATGATAATGAAAATGATGCTCATGATGCTACGAAGTTCCATCTAGGATTCAGATTGCATAACAGGGCTGTACCCCATGCTTACTTCCATAATATATCTTGGCAACAATCAGGCCTAAGAGATACAGACACATGCAATGTTGGTCAAGAAATTTGGGCAACACCTTCAATGACATATCCACAAAGTGGATGGGACTTGACTGAGTGGTCCCTGTCTTCCAAATGAGCCCAAAGTAGGAACCAGTCAGGGCCCAAAACTCTCACAATAATTTTTTGTTTTTAGATGGTAGGGGTTCGAACCAACAACCTCCCAGCCAGTAGTCTTTAGCACTAACCACACTGATTAGTGTTTCTTCTGGTCTTGTCCGCTTTGTGTGTTAGAATCTTTATAAATAAGTGACATACAATATCATTGTAAAATTAGACAAATCTTGCTTACCTGGATCTTTTGTAAGCAGCTTGACATACATCACCACAATAACTGCAGTCAAAACGTAAGATAGCAGTTTTAAAATTGGATATTTCCCTAGGTCTGGGTTTGGTTAAGGAACAATAATGCTAGGTGATTTTTTTTTCTTTTTAAATGCAAAATATGACAAGCAAAACTAATATGAGCACACGATGATTTAATTTAGAAATAAAACAACTGTCTGTGTGCTGGAAGTAAATGCAGTTTTACTTTCACAACAAAACTGACAATAATGTTTTAATCCTTTCAGACATGCACATACTACAAGCTCACAAAAACTGAATGAAAAGAGAGGTAACTGCCCAGAAAGAAACAAAGGAGAGTGCGCACCACTTCACTTATCAAGCCTTTTTACCCCTTTTATCACAACCTCTTTTACCCAATCTGCACAGCCATGCACTTGCCTCAGTCACCTAGTGTACAGCTGTATTCTGCTTAAGCAAGCAGAGCACCAAATGGCCTGGGAAACTATGCTTTAACTATCAAAACTCTGGAACCACTAACAGTATTGTTCATGACTCACACAGAAACAACAAGGTGAAAAAGTTTGACTACCATTGCCGACAGTGTGTTGACTGGAGTTGACTACAGTTATAAACTACTATGGTGGACTCTTGCTATGTGACAAAAAGGTTAGGAGAAATCTATAACACCAACATCAATAGCAAAAGAAATCAACATCACAGAAAGGATACAGGGCATAATGACAAGGAAGTAGACCAACAAGGTATGGAACAGACCACCAGCAAAAGCTCCAGCATGGATAGGCTGTGGCCACCTGCATTGCAATACATATGCTTACACATCACAATAACTAAAAGAAAACAAGACACATATAGTAATAGTATAAGAATACATATTTAACCAACGAAACAAGCACAAAGTTTCCACCAAATGCCCTTTGTTATCTTCTTCAGCTCAACAAAATATCAGGGCAGTTATCTGATTTGTTGTTTTTGTCCTAAATCTAATGAATTTGTTTCCCTGTTGTCTTCTCTGTGTATGTTTGACAAACACCAGTTGTCTGAAAATTTGCATCCACCTTAATTGTTACAGTAAATATGTACTTTCATTCATTTTCATGTTTCCAGTTTCTATTTGCTTGAACGCTGGCAATCTCTTTAACTAAACCAAAAAAGACATCTACAAATCATATACAATTATGGATTTCCATCACCAATCCCAGTCACTGTGTCAGGGGTTTCAGACATCAGGTTTGGTTATGTAATATACAAAAATGCACATAAAATACATTATCTGTTGTACCTGACAGTGATTATATTTTTGTTCATACTTAGTACACAGAAAACACCCTAGACATGTACAAAACTGAAAACAGTACCACCACTATACTCACATAGCCTCTAACACTAACTCATGTTTTGATGTACCACCACAATTTTGCAAATATCTATTCATTAGAATAAAAACATCTCTCTCTCTCTCTTTCTTTCTCTCTCTCACACACACACACACACACTCTCTCTCTCTCTCACACACACTCAGACACCAAGCATGCATGCACACAGACACACAAACCACACAAAAACAAAACCACCAGTACCTGGAAACATGGAACAAGCGATGCCCACTGTTCTTGATGGTCAGGACAATGTAGATCACCACAGGGAAGAAGACCAAGGCATGGTAAGCAGGCATAAAACGGGTCACCAGAATGGCTGCTCCATAGGACAAGAGGGGCAGAAAGAGGTAGAAGAACCACAGAATGTACGCATGCTGCTTCACACTGCCTTGGTCTGACTGACGTCTCTGCCAGTTCAGTTCAGACAGTAACTCTTTGTGCCTGTTTGAAAATGTACACAATCGTGAAGTCCTGTTTGAAAAGGAACACAAGAACGAACAACAACAATGACAAATCTTTGTATCTGTTCAAAAGTGAACAATGGCAACTCTTTATGCCTGTTTAAATGTGAACATAAAATTGAACAAGAACAAAGACAAATCTTTGTGTCTGTTCAAAAGTGAACATAAAAATGAAGAACAATGGCAACTCTTATGCCTGTTTAAATGTAAACATGACAATGAACAAGAACAATGACAAATCTTTGTGTCTGCTTGAAAGTGAACATAAAAATGAACAAGAACAACGGCAACTCATTATGTCTGTTTAAATGTGAACATAAAAATGAACAAGAATAATGACAAATTTTTGTGTCTGTTCAAAAGTGAACATAAAAATGAAGAAGAACAAAGGCAACTCTTTACGCTTGTTTAAATATGAACATAAAAATTAACAAGAACAATGACAAAATCTTTGTGCCTGTTTAAAAGTGAACATAAAAACGAACAGTAACAACGGCAACTCTTTATGCTTGTTTAAATGTGAACATAAAAATAAACAAGAACAATGACAATCTTTGTGCCTGTTTAAAAATGAACATAGAACAAGTATAACTCTTTATGCCTGTTTAAAAATGAACACAAGAATGATAAAGAACAATGACAATCCTTGTGTCTGTTTAATGGTGAACACAAGAATGAATAAGAACAGTGAAAACTCTTTGTGCCTGTCTGTAAAAGAACTCAGAAGTGAACAAGAACAATGGCAAGAACAAGACCAAATGTAACTGAGTTGTTCTCCAGAAATGGTGAATACGAGGTTGCGTCAGGTCAAAAATGAAAAATAAAACAGGGATTGTGGATTTATGCTGATTAGAAAGGGACTGTTATCTAAATTCTTAATTATGTTTTAAAAAATCAGTAAGGCAGTCTGTTTTAATATTCTTGAGACTTGAAACAGGGTGTCGCGTACATTATGGTGTGACACATTTGAGATGTAAGCCACACAATTTTAGATACTACATGCACAATTGCTATGGAAATATAATAAATAGCAAGGAAGAAAGCAATCAAGGCAATAAAAAGTGCTTTTATGTCAAATTTGGATCACATATGACCCTTCTAAAAGCGTGACAATGTAATGTACGCGACACCCCCAATGTAACTTTGTCATGGAAGCTAACCATCAACAGACTTTTCTTGCAATGCCGACATAGTTCTTTCTGACAAGAAGCTCAAACAGTGTGCTTATCAGAAAGTGCCTCATCATTCAACAGCTGAGAGGAAAGTTAGGATCAGTGAATACCGTCACTGCATTACATGTGACAATAGTGCACATAAAAGGAAAAACACAGAAAATAGCAGTTTTCACTCCATAAAAGTTTATTATTCTAATAAACAGTGTTATAAAAACATTAGGATCTCTTTAATAACATTAGGGTCCATTTGGATGATAAATCATGACAGGACTCAAGGACCCAGTTTACTTAGGTCCAGCATGGTGACTATGTCAGTGGACGAAACCGATGCGATGTCCTCCTTCTCGGGCCAGTTGAAGGAACCATTGGTTTCCTTTAGGAAGCTGATTTCAAAGTCTTCTTCCTCCTTGGACAGGATCTGAAACATAGTGTAATAATATGAAATAGCTACAAGCTTTTATTCCTTGTATTACTCCGTTACAGCTATAACGCCTGTAAAACATTGGCCATGTGATGGGGACAATCTGTCAAAGAATTAATAGATGTTTTCATTCTTATACAGTTACTTATTGTATTAAGTAAGAAATACGCCTTCGTAACTTCTTTGCTACTGGCGATATGGTGTCATGTGACAAGCTGGAAGAATAGGGGGGTGGGGGGGTGGGGGGGTGGATGTGCAAAATGTGGGTCGGTTTCCTCTGTGTACTAATCCCATAGATGGCCATATTTCAAGAAAGTCTGTCTTGTGCATGTTGGCTTTGTACACTGAACCAATGGCAGTTTTACACGTTCATCATTTTAAAGAAGTATGCACTTACTGAAGTTACTCTTTTACTGTCACTATTGTCTACAGTAAAAGTAGTAAACTTATCACTCCTCCATATTCTTTTAATGATGTCTTCTGTCCATGTTTGACTGGAACATGTAGGCTACGATGACATACATCCTGGTCCTGAAATCATTGAACAAGGAAATTTACATCTGAGTCAATGTAACCAAATCATAATTTCCATATAATGATTTTCGTTAGTTATGCTGCAATAAAAGCAAAGCCATTAATAAAACGTTTGAAATATTCATCTTCAAAAGTATACAAATTCAAATATTTACACCATATCAGATATTTAGATCCTATCAGTTTATACCAAATATGTATATCCTATCAGTTTATTTAAAAGTCTGGCTGAGCAATGAAATAAATAGTTCCTTTCAAAATCTATTCACTAAGCTGATATTTAACTTGAAAAAAATGATCCAGAAAAAAAATTAAATATCAATTAAGAGTGGCTGAAAATAGCTGAAAAGTCTGCTTGTCACAAGTAAAGTATGCGACAATCGTCACATCTAAATTACACAGAACTTTATGCACAACAAAATTGCGTTTATCGTTTCTTGATAATGAGTACCCAATAATTTTTGAGAAAGATAAGAACTGAAAAGAACGATTTCTTCAAAAATTCTGCCAGTAAGTGTGTTGTGCTTTATACGTGATGTAGCCACCGGAAGTCATCTTGACATTCACAACATGGCGAGTGTCACAGTAATACGTGGGATGGCAGTGAGGAAAATGCTGAATTCCTGATTAGAAACAAATGAAATAGTGAAAATATCCAACAAGGGAAGAGTTAAAATATGTGCAAGATTAACTGTTTTACAATTTTACGTTTGAACAAGCACCCAATCGCCCACAGTCATATTCCGACCGTGCCGTGCATTTCCTGCGACAAGCTTGCTTCAAACTAAAAGACTGATGCTTCGGTTCTTTTTCGACTGCGTACTAAGATCAGTAAAACAAAAATGTACTTAAAATGTCTTTAAAAGATGAATGATATATTCATAAAAGTCATATTACTCACCTGAGTCGACGGTAGTTCAGGTTAAAGAAGAAATTGGCCGTTGTTTGGGCAGATTCGGTGCTTCCCGCGATAAGCGTCCCGTGTTTACGATCGTTGGAGAGTGTGACAAAGTACTTTTTGTGAAATCCCGCGTCATTCCCTCGAGGGGTATACCCAAATAAATAGCATCACATGATCTGTTGTTATATGTAGCTTGTATCAGCCTATCCAGGTCAGCGAATGTGTGAAGTCCCTGGTCAAATTTTGACTTCGTTCGCGGGCCGTCCTGTACATTACGGGCATGACACAGCTGACAAAGGCTGATCATATTTTTTCTATTCAAGGTGCATTTCTCTGAAAGAGGTGACATTTCTCACATCTATTTAATGCTCTTTCAGACTAAATATATTAGAACTTCACTTGTTGCCGTGGTTGTATTCAAGTCCAGTGCAAAGTCACACAGAAAGTGTGACAAAATGTGTAAGCACGGGACGGGTATTTTTAGATCTTCGAATCACGCAAAAAAAAAAAAAAAACCTGACACAAATAACTGTACCAAATGTTTTATTGACACAACATCGGTGCAGAAACAGGAAATTAACAACAGACATAATCTAATAATGATGACACATAATTTCAACTGAAGTGGGTGGCCTCGCGCAATATTCGGGCGGCCATTTTGAGGTTTCGTTTTCGATTTTCAGCAACATCAGCTCAAAGATCAATGTCCTACATGTCTGAATCTGATGTTACTGATCCCTTAATGTATACTGAAGCATGAGATGCCATTGGCATCAGTGCAAAAGGTGCAGAAGAAATATGTTGAGACATATAAAGCATGCACCCTGCGGATTCACCATTTCTGGAGAACAACTCAACTATAAAGGAAGAGACATGAGCAGAACCAATGCTGTTTTACATCGACTCCTTACCTATGGTGGGTCAACATTAAAACGAATGAGAACAACATGAAAACTGAATGAAATCAATTAGTCAAATGAATAAACAAGGATACTACATCATGAATTTGAAATATAATACTACTATTTGATAAACAAGCAAACATATAATATAATAGCACTTCACGGCGCACATTTCCGTGATACTTGGGTTGGCCGTAGTTCTGGCAACTCTGGCTCTGCCCTGCCGGCTATAAATAGCGCGCATCTTTCCCCTTCCCTTCCACTCCCCACACCCTTTTCACCCGTCCTGCTGCCGTATAGCGAGGCGTGTTAGTTAGGCCTACTGCACTGGCCACTTGTACTAAGTTCATGGTATGTGCCTCCAGATTGACCTAGATTCCAGCACAGCAGTTATAACACACACACACACACACACACACACACACACGATGCATGCAGTAGGCAGAGAGATATGCATCATAACGTATATACTCGCGCACACGCATACGCACTCACACACACACACACACACACACACACACGCGCGCGCGCGCACACAAACACAGAGTTGATTTATACATTTTAACATGCATTTGAACACACACACGCATGCACAGAGAGACAGAGAGACAGACAGACAGACAGAGAGAGAGAGACAGAGATGTGTGTCGGAGGTTGCCCTGGATAAAGACCGGCTTAATTAAACACGCGCGTGGCCTAGTTTATAGCCGGCGCAGCGCGTGCCTTGGTCAGGCAACAGCTAACACCCGATTTTAGTCAAATGTAAGCCTCTAAAAAAGAATGAAAACAAACAGCCTAAAGCGATTTTTTTTTAATTTTAGAAAGTTAAAGCACTGAAGACCACGAATCAGACCTTGCTAAAACTGAGGAAAATATGTGAAGATTGTAAATTTTACTATACTTCCGTCACTATTACGAAAATAATCTCACTTTATACTGAACAAAGAGCAACCTGGAGGTGTCAGTCGATCATCACATTGGTAATTTCTACAAAAACTCAAAGACAAGGTAATCCTAAAAAGTAAAGATCACTTCTTCAGAACAATGAATATTCACAGCACTGAATGCACACAGGTAAAGTGACGAAAATAATGCAGATCATTGCACAAATTCACAATACACACAGAAAACTGGACTCGGCTTCCTTCTTTATCAGTAGTGCCAGAACACAAAGGCACGCTAGCCAGTGATATGGACTTTGGTCGACCCTGCATGGACAAAATTAGCACTCGCAGGCGATGCCGCTGCCGGCTCGCAATTAAAAGGTAGGAGAATGGCTGGGAAAATGCAGCCGTGACTTAAGTATGACAGAACAGAAAGAACAATCTTAGTAGTATATTACACTTTACTAAAATTCGCATCTGAATATTTTTCCATCTACCACTGAATTTGTCTAATCATTTTATATATATACTTGCATAGTTACACGCACGCACGCACGCACGCACGCACGCACGCACGCACGCACGCACGCACACACACACACACACACACACACACACACACACACACGTAAAGATTGAACAGTCTTTACAGCAGCATTTTTTTGCCAAACTCTGCCATGCTGATTCTTAAAACAAGTTTCATGAGCCCATATGTCAAAACAGTGCTGCAACATCTGCTGAAATTTAACAATAATTAACACCGCAATATAGGCAGGTAAATGCATTTTTATTCCTCTAGACGTTTTAATAATAATTAATAATTACAATATTTATATAGCGCAAAATCTCGATAAAAATCAAATCTAAGCGCTGAACATACACTTACGCACGCGCGCACACACACACTTACACATGGCTACAAATGGGGAAAAAGAATAAAAGCAATGGAAAACCACAGAGAGCATATTATATACAAATATATATTACAATGCGATTCCCCTCCGAGTGGAGACAGGCTAGAGAGGGGGGTTGAGTGAGGTCAGGATTTTATGCAGAGGAGAAAAGGTGAGTTTTGAGAGCGGACTTGAAGGAGACAAAAGTAGGTTGCTGACGGACAAAGAGAGGAAGTTTGTTCCAGGAAAGTGGACCAGAAACAGAGAACGCTCGTGGACCATAGGTATTGAGCTTGGTGCGTGGAAAGCGAAAAGTCAGAGGATCGGAGGCAGAGCGGAGGGTACGTGAGGGAACATAGATCTCAAGTAGGCTTGACAGGTAATCGGGGGCTACGTTATTGAGGCTTTTGTAGCACATGGTGTCTAGTTTGTACTGTATGCGCTTTGATACAGGGAGCCAGTGAAGTTGTGCCAGGAGAGGAATATGTGGTCAGCTTTTTTTTTTGAGTACAAGGTGTGCAGCATTGTTTTGAATGCACTGTAGGATGTGAATGGTGGAGGCAGGAAGACCAGACAGGAGTGAATTGCAATAGTCAATGCGAGACATTATGAAGGAGAGAACGAGTTTTGCAGTTGTTTCGACAGAGAGATACTTCCTGATCAGGCTTATACGATGGAGGTAATAGTAGCAAGATCTGGCAGTTTGAGAAACAAAGTTGTTCATGGAGAGGGTAGAGTCAATGCAGACACCAAGGTTTTTAGCTGAATCAGAAATTGGGACTGATGTGTTACATAATGGGAGAGAAAGAGGAGGCAGCTGAGAAAGTTTCTGACGGGTGCCAATGAGGATAGCTTCTGTCTTGTCGTCATTAAGCTGAAGTTTGTTGAACGTCATCCAGTTCTTAATGTCCGAGTAACACTCAGTGGTGCGAGTCAAGAGGCGCTGTATATTATCTGGTGTGTCACTGTCTAGAAGTTGGGTGTCATCAGCATAGAAGTGGTGTTTTATAGAGTGGGAGTTGATGATGGTGGACAGGGGGGAGGTGTAAAGAGTGAAAAGAACAGGGCCAAGGACAGATCCTTGTGGAACACCACAGGTCAGGCATGCAGGTTGAGAGTAAGTGCCAATAATGAGAACAGTTTGTTTTCTGTTTGACAGATATGAAGTGAAAAGGAGAGAGCAATGTCAGAGATGCCAAAAGTATGATGAAGTCTAGAAAGGAGAATACCATGATCAATGGTATCAAAGGCTGCAGACAGATCAAGGAGTGTGAGGAGAGAGACTTTGCCAGTATCAGTTGCAAGGAGGAGATTGTTGAAAATGTGTAGCAGGGCAGTTTCAGTGCTATGGCACTGGCGGTAGGCTGACTGGAAAGGATTGAGAAGATTGTTGGCAGACAGGTGAGAGTTCAGCTGGTTGAGGACAACTTTTTCAAGCAGTTTTGACAAGAAAGAGAGATTAGAGATAGGCCGGTAATTTTTCAGTTCATTTGGGTCTAAATTGTATTTCTTGAGGAGAGGGTGAACAATAGCAGACTTGAAAGAATCTGGGACAGTTCCAGTTTGAAGAGAAGTGTTGATGATGTCAGTGATGAATGGGAGGAGAGTAGGGAGACAGTCAGAGTGGAGAGAACCTGGAAGAGGATCCAGTTCGCAGGTTTTGAACGACATGGATCTGATTGTGTTGAGAATTTCTTCTTGTGAGACTGGGGTAAAAGTAGTAAGAGGTGTGCCAGAGAAGGAAGGGTCAGGTGGGCATGGTTGACAGGGTGTCCTGTCAAGCCTGTCACGAAGAGTTTGTATTTTGGTGGTGAAATACTTGGAGAATACAGATGGGAGTTCTTCATTTGTGTGTTTTGTTGGGAGAGGTAAATCTTTTCGTGTGCCAAGGAGATGATTCATGGTTGTAAAGAGTTCTCTTGGAGAAGAGGCATTCAGGATTTTGGTTTGGAAATAGCTTGTTTTTGCAGATGCAATGAGGGTGGATACTTTTGTTTTAGAGGCTTGGAAAAGTTGCCTATGTACAGTGAGTTTGGATTTGCGCCAGCGGCGCTCTGATCTGCGGCGGGCACGTTTTGCACAGGCAATCTCATGAGTGAGCCAGGGGGTAGGGGGGCGGTCAGGTAAAAGACGAGTTGTGGCTGGAGCATGAGTGTCCAGAAGATGGTGGAGAGTAGTATAGAATTCATCGGCAAGGTTGTGTGACTTTTTAGAAAGGAGGCGGGAGGCATCAGATGAAAATGTGGAGAGGTCAATAGATTTGAGATTGCGTCGAGTCACTGTGCGCGTGGTACGGAAAGGAGGAGAAATGTCAAGAGAACAGAGAATTGCAGAGTGGTCAGATGGAAGGGCTGAAGTTAGACGGGTAGAAAGAACTAGGCAGTTGTCAGTAGCTGAATTGTGGTGATCACGAGAAATGATCCAGTCAAGAATGTGACCTTTTTTATGGGTTGGTTCAGAAATATGTTGTGTCATATTGTGATTGGACAGAGAGTTGATGATATGTCTTGTGTCATAACGGTGATTGTTGTCGTAGTGGACATTGATGTCACCTAGAATGATGAGATTTCCAGGTAAGAGGCAGTAGTAATCAATTAGTTGGTCAAAGTCAGAGAGAAACATGGATGTGGTGAGCTTGTTGGCAGAGCTAGGTGGAGGTCGATAGACACAGGAGAAGGTGATGGGGTGAGGGGTGGATTGGAAGGATACTTCAACGTGCTCAAAAGAAGGATGGGAGAAAGGCAGAGACTGCGAGAAAGATAGGCGGGAATGGAGTGAGTCGTTGTAGAGGATGGCGATACCACCACCTCGGGATGGGTGATGGAAAGAAGCAAGCCTATATCCACTCGGAGTGAGATTCGCATGTATGGGTTCGTGACCAAGGGGGTTAAGCCAAGTTTCGGAGATAAATACAATGTCAATATGCTCGTCTGTGATGAAGTCAGCAATGACATCGGCTTTGCACACTGACTGAGCATTAAACAGACATAATTTCAATTTATCACAGTCACATGGCGGTGGCAGAGGTGGAGATGAAGGCGGTACCGACGAGACAGAAGATGAAGGCAGCACCAGCGGGACAGAAGATGAAGGCAGTACTGACGGGACAGAAGATGAAGGCAGCACCAGCGGGACAGAAGATGAAGGCGGCACCAGCGGGACTGAAGATGAAGGCAGCACCAGCGGGACAGAAGATGAAGGCAGCACCAGCGGGACAGAAGATGAAGGCAGCACCAGCGGGACAGAAGATGAAGGCAGTACCGACAGGACAGAAGATGAAGGCAGCACCAGCGGGACAGAAGATGAAGGCGGCATCGACGAGACAGAAGATGAAGGCGGCACCAGCGGGATTGAAGATGAAGGCGACACCAGCAGGACTGAAGATGAAGGCGGCATCGACGAGAAAGAAGATGAAGGTGGCATCGACGAGACAGAAGATGAAGGCGGCATCAACGAGACAGAAGATGAAGGCGGCATCAGCGGGAGAGAAAGTGAAGGCGGCACCATCAGGACAGAAGGTGAAGGTGAAGATGACAGAGGAGAAGGCGAGGTCTGTAGCATCAAGGTCAGGGCAGGGCAGGGGCAGTGGAGGGGAGACTGGTTCAGCTGGAGGCAGGTTGTGCCAGAGACGGTGGAGACATCCAGCACGACAGGATCGCGCAGTGCGGGGCTTACAACACAGCCCCAACTTGCGTATGCGTAGGTAACCGTCTCCACCGAGATAGCACTTGCTGTGTTTAAGAAGTGACAGTCCAATTTTTCTAATGCGGGACGCGTCCATTGTTGCAAGCCAGTGGAAAAGGAAGATATTTGTGGGTTGGTGTGTGGGTTGGTCAGTTCACGATACACTTGATTCAGAGAGACAAGAAGAAAATTCAGTGCAGTCTATGCATACGGCAAACTTACAAGCAACAGGAGAATTGTTCATGCACAAACGACAGTCGACTAAGGTTTAGGAGCTGTAGTGTTGGGGCCAACACAACAGGCCAAAAATGCAAACACAGCTCACAGACAAAATGTCAGACCCGTGCGGCCGAACCAAAATGATGAAAAGTAGGTATCTAAAACTCCAAAGTCAGAGTATCTGGTAAAACACTCAAAATTCCTAAAAAGTATCCACATCACCACACATCGAGATTCAAAAGGAACAAACTGATATAAAATTGAATGCATAAAATCAAATAGAACCTCGATAAAATCACGTTTTGACAAAATCAATAGGAAGTAGGCTTCCTTTTGGCGACTTTCCAATAAATGATGGAAAATTCCCACTATAGATAGTGTCACCTGCACCAATGTAGATTTGCATTGCTCAGAGACATAGTTTAGCTTTGTACATGTAATCATCTGCATTGAATGGCATCTTTTAGCTCAATAAAATTAAATCAGACACAGTAAACTTTGTTGTGGGATACCTAAAAATTCTAAGACAGATGGAACAAACCAGAGTCTTTACAAATGGAGAAGTAATACTTACCCAGGAGTGTCGCGCATATTTGCCAAATGGTACGGTGTGCACCCATGTTTGTTGACCACATGTAGTGCTGGAAGACCCAGGATACAAAGTTGTGACCAGGTCATGTAGCCATAACCTTCCTGAGCGCTGATGTGAATGGGCCAGTTACCATCCCTATCAGCACCCTTCAGATTGCTTCTCTATAACAATACACGAAATCACTCATAAGTCCCTGATCTTGCGAATATAATACTAGTAATCATACTGACGAATAAAAGACTTTCACAGGAATCTGCAAATATTTCTTCTTTGAAAGTTTCCAATCTCCTTTATTGGAAACTGAATGGAATGTTAATACCAGAAATCATATTTCTATAGCCCTATTCTCAAAAGCAGTTGGATTCACTGCACATCACACATGATCAGATTCAGTGCAGCATGGACAAAAGAGCATGTTGCACACAAGACATCAGTGTATTACCTTATCTCCAATTATGTTTTCATTCTTTTTTCTTCACCTATGGGCTGGCTGGCTCTTTTGTTTTGAAACAGCTGTGGACTTAGTATCTCATGTCTTCAGTTTAATCCCACCATGCAACATAAAATTTTCAAAGCTGACTTTTTTGCTACCCATCTCAATCTTCACACCATTTGGTAGATCCATGTTTCACAGATCCCATTCCCTCCCCTGTAAAAAAAAAAAAAAAAAAGCCAGGTGCATAGAGTGTTGAGCAGGATTAAGGAGTTTGCAAAATAACTACTGGCAGATTTGTACAAAGGGCATAACGAATTGCAGGAAGCAATGAATCCATCTTGAACAAACCCCAAAAGACAAGCACCGATTCTACCACTCAAGGACTAATACAGGGGGAAGAAATCTGTCATATATGTCTGATCAGGTATCAAACAAGAAACCTCATGTATCCGAGTAGGGCACAAAAACTGACCTGTTCACTGCCTTTTTATGCTCCAATCATTGATTATCATTCTGATGTTGTCAGTTGGTGTTTCATGGATCGTGCTCTTCCTCCCTCCACTTTGAGACCTAGCCAGTGTATAGGGTTTTGCATAGCAGGCTCAGGTAGTCTGCCAGATGGCCCATTGGGTAGATCACATGCAAAACTGTCCAAGTGCACTGAATCCCACTTCTTTATTGTTTAAACGCTCAATTCTCGCTTTAGTCCTGTCTGTCTCCAATACATGAGGAAAACACAACTTTATTCACTTCAACTAAGGTATGGACCTGTCCATTCAGCAATTGCATCTGTTCTTTGACTTAAACCACCATTAGTACGATCATTGGTCAGCAACAGCCCTTTACTAATTCAATCCTTAAAAAGGATTTGATAGCAAGACTACCTATGTTACACTTCAGAACACCAACATTACAATAAATTTTATGAGGCAGATAAAAACATGCAGCAGATTACAGTTAAACGCAAAAAGAAAAAGGCCTTACTCCTTTTCTGAGAAGGTATCTAAAAGCTTCCAGCTTGCCAGCCTTGATAGCCAAATGCAAAGGTGACTGCATGTTGTTGTCTTGTGTTGCAAAATGGCGATCAGGGTACATAGCTTGAAGCAAGTGTAAGGAAGCACTGTAACACACACACACACACACACATGTTACTTTCTTATGCATGTGACACACACACACATACACACATGTAAAGAAATGCATAAATATATATCACGGCTGCATTTTCCCAGCCATTCTGCCACCCTTTAGTTGTGAGCCAGCGTCGCCTGTGTGTGCTATTTTTAGCCAGGCAGTCAACCAAAGTCCGTCAGTATAGCACATCTTTGTGCTCCCGCTCTAGTGATAAAGGAATGGGTGAAAAGGGTGTGGGGAGTGGAAGGGAAGGGGCGCGCTATTAATAGCCGGCAGAAAGTGGCCAACTAAAGTATCTCGGATTTGTGCGCCGTGATATGTATGCAAACACAAAAACCCATGTTCGTTCCTGTGTATATCTGGTGCATACACACACACACACACACACACAACACACACACACACACACACACACACACACACACACAACACACACCATACACACACACACACACACACATACAGACACATTAGAGTTTAGACACAAACACATAACGGCATAAAAACAGTTTACAAAATTGCCTGCTTTTTCAAACCAGGTTTATCAGTTTCAAGCTAGACAGTTATTTATATGTATTCAGTGCAGCTACTGAACAGATTAAGTTAATTTTCAGAATACGTGTGTTCACATATATGTTATCCATACAAGGGTAGTGTTCAGTATACAAATATAGGTGCATACGCTTTCATGTATGTGTGCACGGCTCTGTGTGTGTGTATTTTTTCTCTATGTTTCCACCAAAGGTCACACTATAAAATAATTACTTACATACTGCCTGCTTCAGCAGCATGATGAGTGACATCCTTCCCTAACTTGTCAAAAAGTGTCACATCCCCTCCTTTCTCCAGCAAGTAGCTCAGCACTGGAGGTATGCCACGCTTGCTGGCATAATGCAATGGCGTTTCATCGAAGTTGTTCCGGGCATTGGGGTCAGCGCCAGAGTCGAGCAACAGCTTCACAATTTCCAGATGACCAAGAAGGCAGGCTCTGTGCAATGCAGTTTGTCTGTGCCAACCTGAACAATTAGGCCATTACATTATTTATCTGTGATGTAAGTTCTTTCCTTAATTTTTCTTTTTTTTAGAATTTTATGAAACAAAATCAAATGAAAATTTCTGACAAACCAAACCAAACCAAACAGAGCAAGCAAACTCACAAGACAATAAAAAAAAATAAAAAAGTCAAAACCACTGCATGTACCAGAGAAAATAATGACAAACAGATGATTTTAATTACATACAATGCATGTTTGCAGCAAATGTACGTTTGATGTGTGAATACATTCATGGTAATGCTTTGTATGAAAAACCATTCATTTATACCATTGATTTATAAATGCATTACATGACATGATCATTAATGTCACTGTTTTACAGTGTCTTAAACTGTTTTTAAATACTTCCTGAGTAAATTTTACCTGTGATACATTTCATCTTTATATAACTGCATTTATCATTTTATGAATATATACAAATTTGCATGAAGTGTTAGTTAATGCGACTATTATATGTTCCATAATTAGTGTTACATCAAAACATTAGGATTGTAACTTTGTACTAAACATTTTTCAGAATTCTTTGGAGTTGTTGCCAGAAGTTTTGAATCTTTTCACATCCCCAAAACAGATGTTGCGAACTGTCCTGTTCATTTCTACAAAACCAGAAATCATTATCAGCTCTAACACCTGTTGCCTTCAAATTAACATTTGTTGCTAGAATGCATTGTATTAATCTATTTCAAACCACACAAATTTATTTTGTCCTTTTAATTTTCTTATTTTTAAAAAAAAATATTCTACTTCATCTAATCACTGTGTTAAATTGTACCTATCATTTACATTTAGGTCTAGTTTCATCTTCAATTGATATTTTGTATTATTTATGTAACTGAACCACTATGTTTACAGAACAAACCTGTTTTAGTAAGTACTGTTTTTGAATACATGTCTCATTTTCAATTATGTTAAACCTTCATAACTAACACTTCACTGTTTGTATACCAATAGTATTGGGAAAAAAATTTGCTCACTTTGTTTAAAGCCCAGCTGACTACACAGAGCCATATCAAAGCTACAAATATTTAAAAAAGTACACCACATGTCACTGAAGAAAAACACCTGGAAAAGAAAATAAAGTACACATATCAATGTATTCACGCACATAATCCAAGGATATGCTCTGGCGTTGACAACTGTGTCCAACTTATCACCAGGGGATTTTAAGAAAACTAACCTGAATACATGTAACTAGGGACACTAGAGCACACACATATAATGTGTGTGTGTGTATGTGTGTGTGTGTGTGTGTGTGTGTGTGTGTGTGTGTGTGTGTGTGTGTGTGTGTGTGTGTGTGTGTGTGTGTGTGTGTGTGTGTGTGTGTGCTTCTGCACATAGCAATTAAAAAAAAATAACAATAGATAACAGTACCCATTTGATTTCATCAACTTGATCAAGTCCCTGAAAACGTGTACATACGTATTTGCCCAGTTTTCACTGAAGCAGATTTTTCTGGAGAGTTATAAATGTTCTTGGTGTAAAACAGTGGCTAGGTTAGAAATTCTTTTGGATTTGTTGATTGTATTTTCTTTCCCAAACCTTTGTGGGCTTTAGATGTATTGGGAGGTTTGAACCAATATTCTTCAATGAGGCAACTTTGTATAAAGTTGTGACAATGGTTTACCAACATTTTATGATTTGAGCTTTATAATCTTCATACATCCAAATCAGTTTTAACATAAATATCTCTTTAAATCAGCCAGAATTGTAATAATGTAAGTGATTTTAATACTGCCACTTGATTTGTCTCTTGATTTATATTATATATATATAATATACAATATACTATAGTGTGTGAATTACTGAAAATCTTTCCATGAAAATTGGTTACCCGGTATTTTGGAAATCTTACCAATATTTAATTTTCAAACTAGAACTCCACTCCATGAGCAGATGTGGTATATATACCTGTACCATTGGTGGGTTCTATTTGCTTCCAAACCAGACACCATTGCTTTTTCCTACATTTAGATGAGCTCCAAGTCCAAGTTCCAACTGTCTTCCAAATCTATCAATTGTGCTTATTGTTACTTCAAAATATCCCGTATCACCGTCTGATGCGAGTTCAGTATCATCAGCACACTGTGAGATATTGTGTTCAATCTTTTGTTAATTACTATACCTTTAAGTTTAATAGTATCAATTTGTATTTGAAAAATCATTGACATCATACTTTCTACACACAAATTAAGATATGGTGAAAAATGGATCTTCCTGTCTGCAATTTCTTTGAATAGAATTAGAAAACCAATTAATTATGTGGCCATTGACTTAAAACTGTATTGTCCATATTGTTGTGAAAAGCTCTGATCCATTCAGAACACCCTGGCACAAATCAGAAAGCATCAAGTGATCAAGTACTTTAATCTTTAAACACAAAGTCCCAATCTACTGAGTCAAATACTTTTTCAAAAAAAGTAGGCCTACTTTAATCTTTAAACACAAAGTCCCAATCTACTGAGTCAAATTCTTTTTCAAAATCAAGGCATTAGAGAAGTCCAGACTGTTGATCATGTCAGATTAATGACAGCAGGAAAACAGCAGTCCTTGACCCTGAGCTGAGGAGGATGAACATCGATATCGCAGCACTGCATGAGATCACGCCTGCCACAAAGGTGTATTGTGGAAGGAGGACCACACCTTCTTAATGAATGGCAGACCCCTCTGAGGAACCTTGCCTGCATGGCATTGGCTTTGCAGTGAACAACAGCCTGCTGCCCATGATAATTCCACCCAACACCTGTTCAGATCGCGTCTTTTCCCTCAGCCTTTCCACTGTTCTCATGTGTGCGTGTTATATGTGTACGTGTTTATGTGTGTGTTTGTAAATGTCCTAAAAACAGTATAATACTGTTACTGCAACAGTTACACACACACACACACACACACACACACACACACACACACACACACACCACGCACGCACGCAGCACGCACGCACGCACCACGCACGCACACACACACACACACACACACACACACAAGTATAGCAGTGCATTTTTGTGATGATACAATGGACAGCTCCAAAGCTTAAGTTGAAAAAGAAGAAGAAGAGGAAAAGGGAGATGCAAGAGAGAAGAGATAGAAAGCTGAGAATGAGATACTACCATGAAATTTTCCACAATGTTGAAGTGATACTGATATGGCTATGACATATGATGTGCAAAAATCACTTTCAAAGGTAAGCAAATATAACAAAAATAAAATACACAATAATTACAAAATGATGTACAATACAAGTATCAGAACAATTTTCAGACACATAATGTGTTATGACAATTTGGTTTTTGTTTTTTCCATTCTTTTCAGTTTTTCACTTTTTTCTTTTTATTATTCAGTCACATGATACATGCTGGTCTCATTTAAAGAAATAAATATCAAAATCAAATTATTTAGAACATCATCACTATGTCTTGAAACTGAAACTGAGTGTCTCTTAACAGTTTGACCCCTGTCATGGCTTTATTTTGCATGTTCATAAGCATGCACATTTCTTTGTGTTTGTGTATGTGAGCATGTTTGTGTGTACTCCTAATGTAACCTGTGAACATGAAAGCTTTTTATATAATTCGTTTTCATCAAATCCTGTATTACAAACTACTATTGAAGGTGCTTGGCAAGCTTGTTAAGATGAATAAATAAATGTCAAAAATTAAAAATGGACTATGACTCTTTTGTATCATCTTCTTCAGTTTTTATTTTGAATACTGCATTGCAAAAACACAAGCAGCATAACTGAGATAAAAAGAATTATGAAAAAGAATCTGCAAAAAACAACAAAATCTCTTGCACCAGTTTTAGTTTCAGTGTCCAAATTATTGTCTCTGCAATCTGAACAAATTCAATATATATATATACACATTCACCCCATGTGATAGAGAAGATCAGAAATGATTATGGCATAAGCCTTATAAAAGCCTACACAGAAGGCCTCTGTGCTAGCAAGGTCTTGAGCTCCTATCTAGCATATGGGTTGTCTGTCAGTGGAACAACCTAGGTTAAACTGCAGTGACACACACACAAACACACCACACACACACACACACAACACACACACACACACACACACATACACACACACCAAAAACTAAGAAACACTTAAATTAAATACGAATATGATGAATGAATCATCAAAAGAACTGGGCGTATCGACAAACCTTGGCTACATGTGTTTGGAAAATAAAAATAAAAATGATGGGACTTGAAATAGCCAAACGGCTAATGTGTTATGTCCCTACTGCTAAACTAAAACTAAACAGACATTGAAATGGATGAAAACACATTCTGTCTTCGGTATGGATTGACAGCACCAATATCCCACACATCATAAAAACCAGTCCCCAAACAACACGACACATAGTGTTCATCAGCCATAGATACGCATAGATAGCGCATCCCCCCCCCCCCCCCCCCCCGCAATAACAAAGGCCTACATGATTATGATTATACAGACCACACTGACATTGACCCACTACACTTGGATTACTCTACATTATGTACATATGTACTTTATTCATCGATTTATCCACCGTTCGCATGGATAGAGACAAACTGAAAACAAAACAAAACAAAAACTACTGTCGACAGCGGATGTCTTACTGTCTACTGTCCGAGGCCTACGCTACTAATAGTACTAACACCTCACAGATCTGCACAATCCTGAAAATGACGGTTCAGTCCTAAACGTGTCGCCTCGAAAATCTATAGCTACGAAGAGACTTGTTCAATTAAACAATGGAAAGTAACCAAACCCAGGAAGAAAGTGAAACTAGAAATAAAAACGAGCGTGTACCAAACATGTTTATCAATTCCGGCTCCTCGTAATTTGTTGTCGCACATTCTCAGTAGCACCGCTAGAAATAGCATTCATAAGCATGTTGTACGATGTTGAAGGTGCTGATGGCGCAGGGCCACTGGCCACCAATGCAGTATCTGCCATGGTTGGGATTTCAGCAGACAAGTTTATGTTGATCGCATATTTTGCAAAGTTTGATTCGCTGGAACACACTCAGGTATCCATTTTGTAACACTTTACCAATGGCTTGACAATTGGCTGAATGGTGATCAGCGTAAAACATTTCAGCCAATAAGAATTTATGTTGTCTGCTCACTGATACCCATATCCGCTTCCGCTAGCTATCAGCATGAGTCGCGCTTTCGATATTTTGCATAAAATCTAGAGTTGCGTATGTTAAAGGTGGTTTTTCTGGCTTTTTATCGGTGTAAGTTTTGAAACAGTGCATTTTCTCTTTCATTCTTTTGTGTACATTGACTACTCCATCTGGTCCATTTAATTTGGTACCACTAGAAGTGACTGATTTCTAATTTGTTTCGGAACGTCATTGAAGCACTCTGACAGTCTGAGTATAGATCTAGAGTAGTGAGACTGAGTACCGTCAGGCGTCAGTACGTATTGAATGTAGTAGATCTAGTCACTACGTAGTAATTGTCGTGTAGCCTGTAGAAAGTCTGGTCCATAGGCAGAACTTCAGATCGATACGTCAGAGATCTAGAGCAGAAATGAGAAAATCACAAAGAAACTTTACCCTATTGAAGAAACTTTGTAGGACCTGTCACATCAGTGATATTGAATATTGATAGACTATTATTATTATAAGTCAACTGCCTGGGCTACTAGTATTGGTGCCCGCAGACAGATCTGCATCAGAGCTTCCTTCATAAAATTCAGTTCATGTGCTCTCCATAAAATTCAGTTCTACTTCTAATGTAAAAACAGCACTGAACATGCCCATGATGTGTGTAATGATTAGACCTATAGATACCCAGTGTTACATCATAGGCCTAATAAATTTAAAGATGACCCAATTATTCCGTGATCTAACTAGCACATCTTTAAATAAATATAAAGATGTGCTAGTTAGTTCAGAGAATAATTGGGCCAACTGTGTGCAAAGTTTTGAAGTACTGCAATAAGCATGTTTTACATTATAACAATATACGACATTCTTGCTAGTTACTGGATGAGCTTCATAGCAGTCCTCAGGTATGCTGTTGTAAATTGATAGTTTGAAAATTGGATGAGCTTCGTAGCAGTCCTCAGGTCTGCTGTTGTAAATTGATAGTTTGAAAATTATGTTTTCGGTCATGATATTGGCAAATAATGTCTTCACTTTTCTTCCTGCTTGTTAGAAAAATATTTAGCTAAGCTAGGATAACTGGCTGTAATATTTTTAGTAACATATAAATAATACACATGACTAAATTGATGAAAATAAGATGTGATCTTCAACCTTGTAATTTAGGAAGTTTGAGTCTTCGAGCATGCAAGTTATGCAGCCATGTCCCTGGAGTTGTAATTACCAAAAACATTACAGATTCTTTTAAGTCAATCAGTCACTTGAGTCAGTATTATGCATTTGATAAGGAATCCCATACATCAGCTTCATAGTCATACTCAAGGACAGTGATATGACAGAAGATACTTTATACATTCTTTTGGGCCCTTGATGGTTTAGGAACCAGGTAATTTAGTGTTTTCCTAGCGTTTTTTTCTGGTTAAAAAAGAAAGTAAAGAATAATGAAATAATTATTTTTTTAAAAGAAATCTGTGCTAGTTTTGCTGCATAAATGTTTCTCTTGAGGTTATGTGATATGTGTATGTCATTCATACAATGCAGAATGCATTATCTGTTTTGTCATTTATGTGTCTATTGCTGCATATAAATGCATTTTGATGCATCTTATGTCATGAATTGTGAACAGATGGGTGTAAATGAGCAAGAAAATAAGGAGCAAACGGAGCAGAGAGAAAAACCAGAAGTTGGAGAAAATGAGAAACAGAAGCAGACAGAGGAACCAAAAGTGAAGCAAGTGACATTCAAAGAAACCACAGATGTCTGTAAAGAAAAGAGCCCCAAGAAAGTTAGAACCCGGAAAAAAGCAATCATGAATAAATTGAAAACTCAGGTAAGTAATTGTGCATTTCCACACATTGATTTCATTACGAATACAAAGATGATACTGTTACTGAGAGTCTTCCACCTCAGAATGAAGCATTGCTGTCCCAAAACTTACAAGTAATAATTCCTTACAGAATGATCAAAATCATTATCATCTCATCATCATCATCATTATCAGGTGCCCTGCCGCATGGCGTTGGTGATCATGGACTTCCATCTGCCTCTATCTCTCGTTGCCCCTAGCATCTCCCCCATCCTCCCCATCTCCAGCCATTCTGCAAGGCCGTCCAGCATTTTTTCCCTGGGTCTACCCGGTGCTCTCTTTCCCTCCAGCTTTCCCGCCGTGACCAGGTGCTCCAAATCCCCCTTCCTCATAAAATGGCCTATAAATGTTGCCTGTCTTTTCCTAATCTTCCTTATGAGCGATCTACTTGTGTCTGCCTCCATCAAGGCTGTCTCGTTTGTTTTCTTTGCTGTCCATGGAACCCTCAACATTCTTCTTAGAAACCACATCTCGGCTGCCTCAATCGCATCCGTACAACAGTATTGGTAAAAATTTGGTTCTATATAACATTCAAGAACTCTCTTCCTGATGTTAATTGATAGGCATTTGTTGGTAAGAATGCTTGTCATCTTCTTGAATGCTGTTTTGGCTTGGCAGATTCTGCCGGCTATTTCTGATGTGCATCTGCTGTCTGATGAAATGATCGTTCCCAGGTATTTGAATTTCTCAATCTGTGTCAAGGTTGTGCCATTTGCTGTTATTTTGCATGAGGGGATTTCATGTTTTTTACTGATCACCATGACTTCAGTCTTCCTGCTGTTTAGTTCCAGCCCCTTACCTTTGCTTTCTATTTCTAGTATATTCACAAGGTTTTGTAGGTCTCTTTCACTTTCTGCAATTAGCACGGTGTCATCTGCATATCGAATGTTGTTTATCATTTTCCCTCCAACCTTTAATCTAGGGTCTTCTTCTAGGTTTCTCATGATGTTTTCGCTGTAAAGTGAAAACAGATCTGGTGACAAAACACAACCCTGTCTGACTCCTCTTTTGATATTTTGGAAAGAGCTTACATTGTTTTCTATTCTCATTGCAACTGTTTGTTCCCAGTACATATTTCTGATTATTTGTAGATCTTTTCCATCAACATTGAGTATCTCCATTGGTTGATCAATTCATCATGTCTTACCCGATCGAAAGCCTTGGTGTAGTCAACAAAGCATAAATATAAATCCTTATTCATCTCATTTGACCTCTCTATGATAGTTCTTAGGATGTATATATGGCATTAATAGTTCCTTTCCCTTCCACAAATCCACACTGTTCTTCTGCTATTTCTCTTTTGATTCTATTCCTTGTCCTCATCATGACTATTCTTAACAGGATTTTTGTTACATGGCTCATCAGACTGATTGTGCGATGGAGTTCGCATTCTATAGCCCCTGTCTTCTTTGGAAGTGCAATGAAAATTGATTTTGACATATATATATATCTTTGGGGATTTTTCCAGGGTCGTAAATTTCATTTAGGAGGACTGTTATTTTTTCTATGCCAAATTTCTCCAGGGCTTCAATCATCTCTGTAATAATGTTGTCTGGTCCTGGGGCTTTTCCCGGTTTCATCTTTTTCAGTGCTGCTCTAACTTCATCTTTCATTATGGGTGGTCCTTCAAAGTTCTTTTTTATAATGTGTTCTTCGTTTCTGTCATCCTCAAAAAGGTCTTTAATGTACTCTCCCCATCTGTCTGAAAATTTTGTCTTTTTCCATGATAAGCGTGCCATCTTTCGATTTCAAGCAACCAGTTGATGTGCATGTATTTTTTTTGTGGACAATTTCTTCAGTTCGTCTGTACATACCCTGAGGATCCGTTTTGTGTCGGTCTTCCATTTCTTTGCACTTTGATTTCAGCCAAGTTTCCTTAGCTTCATTGCACCTATTCCTGATCTCCTTGTTTATCTTCCTGTAGATCTCCTCATCTCATGCATTTGTATTATATGAATCTATATCAGTGTCTGCATGTATATTTACACATATAGAAATATGTATGTCACAACACATCATAACACATCATTATTATGACAGACAGACAGACGCTTTGACTTACGCATGCACGCACACGCGTGCACACACACACACACACACAACTCGCCCATGTGCATGCATGCATATGTGCGCGTGCGTAACACACACACACACACACACACACACACATACACTGACACAGTAACAGATATGTTTTAGGGTTGCACGTTTGTAAAAAAGGACAAGGAGCATACGTTACATAGCACCAAATATGTAAATTCAACTTAAATTCAACTGCAGCAAGCAGCCACAACACTTAAGATTGTTAGAATAATACTCCACTGCAGCAAGCAGCCACAACACTTAAGATTGTTAGAATAATACTCACTGGAATTAGGGATTTTATTATGACGGTGGTATGGATGTAATTGCTGAGGTCACTTTATAATGGAATGTGCATGTTTATTCAAGAAACGTTCATAAGCCTTAAGTCTGTTTTCAATGATTGTTACATACTCTAAGCAGGGAGAAGATTGTTTGAATTTGATAAAATTTGTAAAGACAGAAATATTTTGTCTTGTTTCTTTAATTTATCACCATACTTGTAAATTTGTAATGTATGTTATTTTTTTTTCCGCTCGTGTTATACATTTTGATTGATGCAGTTAACAAGATATGCCTGATTGATTTTCTGAGTCTTATTTTGTTTGAGATCTTTGTACATTTCTCTTGTTTATCTTCTGTAGCTCAACAGAGCAAAGGATTAACATTGTGCGTTTGTGTTATTTTGGGTTTGTGTGTGTGTGTGTGTGTGTGTCCTTGTTTGTTTTTAAAAAATATTTGTGTACATCCAAATACATACCAAAATATATTCTAGAAATCTCCGCTCCATTGCTGATACCAGATTGCTCCGTGTTCCACACGTGCCACAAAAACATTTGGACATCGCTCTTTCTCCTTCGCAGCCCCCACTATCTGGAACTCTCTTCCCTTTGAAATCCGACACCTAAAATCGACTTCTTTCAAAACAGCTCTAAAAACTCACCTCTTTCAAAAATATTATCAGTAAGTTCAACCTCATTTCCCCCCACTAATAGTAGAAAAGGTGTGTTAGTGTGTGTGTATGTTATAGTAGGTAGGTGGGGGGTGGGGGTGGGTGATTATAGAGCCCAATGTGCCTCACAGTACTTTGGGGTATAGCCGTGGGGGTTGTGGGGTATATTTGGACTTGCGTGAGAATCCGTGTATGATTGTAGCGTATGTAGTATTTTTATGGATTTATTTTATTACTTTGTATTGTGTATTTAGTGTATGTATGTGAGGTCTGAGAGATTGAAATATTGTGAGTGAATGATTGTAAAGCGTCATAAGCTCCGCCGTAGGCAGAGATGTGCGCTTATAAATGGTCTCTTAATAATATATAATAAAAATTTTCGTGTGATTTTTATCTGTAGCTTATTATTTATAGTACTAATTTGCTTAAACTTTGCAAATACTCGTGAAATGACACTTTAACTAGTATCAGTCACTTGTGCAAATTACAGTGATTAATAAATAAGTTTTGTCCTGAGTTTGTTGGTTGTGTAAATCTTTTTGCGCCATCACCTTAGTAGTAGTACTAATAATCCTAGAACTACTAGAAGTAATAAAAGTACACTTTTCGCACCCTTCCCCCACCATATCCACCGGCTTTTTGCATTATCAGCCATGATTGCATATCAGAAGCTTTCCATTCAACCCTTCATTTACAGAAATTGGTGGATTGAATAAAGGAGTGAAAGGGTGAATTTTGCAGCTGGTGGATAAAAATTGGGTTAGGGGTCGAGTGCTTTTCTTGTTTTCAAATGGGTGGAATATCTCAGTGTTCATGTTTCTCAAGGTCAGAGGGAAAGAGAGAGAGAGCTAAATAAAAATACTTCAGTTTCTGGTTTGATTTTATGGTAAGTTAACGACAGACATTTTGTGTGCATTTTTCAGATGGAGTTCTACTTTGGAGATTCCAACTTGAGCAAAGACAGATTCATGAAAAGGCAGATAGAAAGCGATCCAGAAGGATGTAAGTGCTGTATTTTTTTTTTGAAAGATGGGGAAAAATAAGAAAGAATCTGTTGTGTGTGTGTGTGTGTGTGTGTGTGTGTGTGTGTGTGTGTGTGTGTGTGTGTGTGTGTGTGTGTGTAAGAGAGATGCAGTATGATAACTTTGGTCAAGAGTCACATACGGTAGATTGAGTGTATCCAAGCTCAGCATCCTCTGTGTGTGTGTTTGTGTACATGTGCATTGTTTTATTTTATTCCTGTAAAGTGCAGTAAGCATGCTTTTGACATGGATTGTTTGCACTGTGTAAGTGAAAGTATTGTTATTGTGTTATATTAATGTGTGTTACTTGTATGTTTCATTTATTTTTGTATTGTAGAATTGTAAGCGCCTCGAGCACTTTTAGGCGCACCATAAATGTACACTATTATTATGATTTTTATTGTTTTTAACATTCATTTTATTTATGTGTACTACAACAGTGGATATCCCTTACCTCATATGTTTATCATTTGCAGTTTTTATATTCTTTTTAGAGAAATATAAAACCTCTTCAGTATTGTTAGTGTTACTTAGTAATAATGTAATATTAGTCTCAGCTTTCTCCTCTTTGCCATACTGTCCATGATATATTCATACAATTGGTTATGTGAGACAGTGCTGTTTGTGCCAGTCTGATCGCAAGCCTCGCATTAGTGTGTGTGCATTTGCCAGAATATTTAAACGTTTGTTTCTGTCTGGGTATGGGTACATGCCTGCATATCTCTGTGTGTGTGTGTGTGTGTGTGTCATGTGTGAGTGTATGGTTCACATAGAAATGTTCCCATATTATACAAGTGTGAAACTGTTTTGTTTTTCTTTTTCTTCTCTGCTGTATCGTGGTTATTGGATTGATTTATTATTGAGCTTTTATGCATAACATTATCTGTAACTAAAGATCAAAGCATATGTTTAGATGTTTGTGTCCAGGGATGTTGCATGGTATTACTATTAATTTTAGAAAAATTACTGTACGCATGAACAGCAAGCAATGCCAGAATATACCTGCATATAAATGTCTCTAGAGAAATTTCAGTTTGATACTTAATGTTTAGATGCATTGTCCCTTTTGTCTCCCAGATGTGCCATTGTCAGTCTTCATGGACTTCGGCTTGATTAAAGCCTTGACAACTGATGTAAATCTCCTGATTAAAGCATTGCGTCTTTCTCAGGTTTTACAAGTAAGTGCCATGCACATTTACACGCCTTTCTCAGATTTTACTAGTAAGTGACATGCAAATTTACTCCAAAGTACAAACAAATTGAATCATGTCTCATTTTAAATTGAAATTGTGTGTGTGTGTGTGTGTGTGTGTGTGTGGTGTGGCTGCACCATCTTTGCATCACTCCTGTGTTGGTACCCTCATGCCACTCATTATTCCAGCTCTCCAACAAATCCACACCCGCTGAAACAGGTCAGTATGAGAGCTGAACATGAAAGGTTACAGAATATGGCTGAATTTTTTACAGGGCTATGGTGATGAGAATGGGAATGATTGTGAATGTTGCTGTGGGGTTCCATTTTGGATTGAGCCTCTATGACAGTGCAGTATTTGATACTTTGGTTATATATCCTGGCGTCAGCCATGCTCAGGAAATAACAGACAATTGGGATGGTGGTCAAGAATTTAAAGCATCACCTTCAGTGATGCTTCCATAATAATGTAGATGAGACTCAACTTTGTTGTCTCAATCTTCCAAATAAACCCATTGCATGCTCAGTTCTTGGTAGCAGTGGGTCATGGCCCAAAAATCAACTGATGGGGTTTGAACCCACAACCTCGCTGTTAGTAGTCTTTGTGTTGACTGGAAATTATGGGGTTTTTTTGTTTTTTTGTTCGTTTTTTTTTTTTTTGGGGGGGGGGGGGGGTGGTTGATGGGAGGAGAGTGATGGAAGAGTATTTTTGCTTGCATGTGTGTTTCTTTTGTCTTGTTGCCCTTTTTTTCTGCACTACCTGTATCAATGCTCTGTATCACTCGCTTTCATCTTTCCAACAT
The DNA here is from genome assembly GCA_030674185.1 of Monoplex corrugatus. Lineage (NCBI taxonomy): Eukaryota > Metazoa > Mollusca > Gastropoda > Littorinimorpha > Ranellidae > Monoplex > Monoplex corrugatus. The sequence continues at coordinate 142,235,184 of CM060305.1, forward strand.
GCTTCCTGATGTATGAAAGCTAGGGCAGGACATGGAAGGCCACTCAGTATGGGACAATTTTTCACAGTGCTATGATGGTAAATAGGACTGCTGTTGGTAATGCTATGGAGTTCTATTGTGGATTGAGACTATATGACAGGTCTGGTCTGTACTCCAGGCTTCCTCTCATTTAATATGCTGTTGTCAACCAGGCTCATGAGGTACATACACCTGCAGTGTTTTTCATGAAATTTGAGTAACACCCTCCTTGACACATCAGTGATTTGGGTGAAACTCCATTGTGTAGTCCTAATCTTCCTGATGAGCCCATGGCATGCTCAGCACTGGGTACAACTTTTACCAAGAAGCAGGTTAAGGGAAAAAAAGGGAAAAAAATCAAGAAAGAAAAACCCACAACAATCTTTACTCACAGGATTCAAACCACAACCTTGCAATTTCAGTTCCAGTTTCTCAAGATAGCATCTCTGCATTTGGATTAGATTCTGTAAGAAGTGATTCCACAGATGCCATATGATCGAAAGACCCAGTGTGATCATGGCATAAACCATAAACCTGCACGTAAGCCCTGTGCGCTGACAAGAATTTGAACCTAAAACCTGCTTGTCTTTGTTCTGTTGCTCCAGTCATTTTGGACACTTTTACTAATTCCATTTGACTTGTTTCCCAGTATTGTGATTGTCATTAGTAGTTTTCATTTTGGTTTGTTTTCTCTAAATTCAGAAAAGTGAATGTTGTCATAATCCTAAAGTTGTGAGTGAGTGAAGTGGTAGAGACCTCAGCATTTTTCAGTTCTGGCATTTTGAGGTCAGTGCCCATCTCCACTTTCTTGCTACTTATTTCCTACCCTGAGCAAAATTAGGTATGGTTTATCACTGTTGAATGGACTGGAGGTCACTAGTACAGTCCCTACCTGTTTAAAATTCAGACAGCATATCATCCAGGCTTTTTATTTTGTCATTAATTTAGTCATTAACATTGCAAATGATTGAGGCAACTCTGATATTAATGATGAAAATGATTGAGGCAACTCTGATATTAATGATGAAAATGATTAAGGCAACTCTGATTTTAACTATGTAGATGATTGAGGTTTGAGAGTAGAGAGCTTCCACCTCTCAGTCCAATTGCACGGCCATGTTCAGTTACGAATCTTGCCTAAATAAAACTTTGCTTGTGTCGTCTTTTGTAAATCCAGTTGTGAATAGATACTTGACCCTGGTCAGAGTTAAGGAAAGTAGAGCAGCGAGGGGAAAAGATGAGCACCGCCTTCAAAATGCTGGCCCAGAGTCAAGAATTCTGCCACTTGTCTTGCTTGCAGCCTCAGGCTTATGGAACAATCTCTACCTGACCTAAATGATTGTATACAGATCTTTTGTTGATGCTGCTGCTGCTGCTGATTACACGCCCTTACTCATTGTGTTGTGTTCTGTTAGCAAAGCAAAGAGAAACAAGCTTTAGTGTTTACAAAGGCACATCCAGGACATAGATTTTTCTTAGCACAGTGGTGCAACTTCGTGGGGAGGGTGTTTGTTTTGGGTTGTTATCAAAATATTTAATTTTTGTATTATTTGTTCTGCATAAAAGAAGTGGTTCTATTGCTGTAGGGATTTGTTGTTTCAGATTTGCCACTCTTTGTCAGTTCACGGTTAAGTATTTTTGTTCAGGTGAATGCAGATGAAACTAAAGTACGCCGGACGACCCCAGTAAAGTTGATGTCTCAGGAGGAGATTGATATCAGGACAGTCTATGTGGTAAGAATGATCATGTGCATTTGTATGTAGTTTGGAGTTTGTATTAAATTTAATGGGATTCTTTGCACTCCGACAATTCCGTATGTACTCCATCCGAATTTGCCAGCTATTTTCTGGCATGCTGCTTGAGCCTTGCAAAACCCTGTGTACTGACAAGGTCTTGAAATAGGGAGGGTTGAGTGGGGGATTGGTGGGAATATGAAACACTAAGGAGTCAAAGTTTTTAAAAAAATTTTCTCTCCTTTGCGTATAAGTAATAAAAGAGATGAAGAAAGAAGAAGATACCATAAGACTTCAGAAGGCAGTCGAGCAAGGCCAACAGGGGTAGTGGATGACTTAGGAAAATGCACTCCAGAAAAGTCCAAGCGGGAATGACCTGTGGCATATAGGCCCTCTCAGAACCAATTTCATCCTCAGATCTGTGTATGACCTCCTGTCCTGAGCTTATGCAAGATAGCGCTTATCTAAGGAAGCTACACATGGAGGCACAACAAGTGCTTCAAGAGATCGCACAAGTGATCAGTACTGTCAGGGGGGGGGGGGGGGGGGGAACTTGCCATCAGAAGCTCTAGCAACCTTCTACACAACAGGAGGCTGGAAACTCTTGCTTGAAAAAGATGTGTCATTCGGAGCATGGAAGTAGGGTCTGCTGGATGGAGCAGACAAGTGGGAGTACACAGCACATCTTCAACAACAGAAAAAACACCAGAAATCATCAGCAAGAATGGCATGAGACCAGGCATAGTTCTCCACTCCCATTCATGAAAACATGATTCTGATCAAGCTCACTATACTGTTATGACAATAGATTGGAGGAAGCCCATATCTACAAGACTGAAAAGTGTGCCAGTCTAAGACCATATCTACAAGACAAAAGTATGCCAGCCTAGTCAGCAACTTGAGGACGTCTGGCTTTCAAGCCAAAGTCCTCACCATAGGGTTGGAGCAGGGGGTTGATAGATACATGTCTATGACCTCATGAAACAGCTGTCAATTTCTGGAAGAGAGGACTATAGCCCTAAACGCACTAGCAGAAGCAGCAGAAAACAGCTCAGCTGGATCTGATCCAGGAGGAACAAAATTGAACTTCAAAAAGTTTAAAATTCCCTTATAATGTTGCTGGTTTCTTATAGCTTAAGTGATTAAGACTTTGTCATAAGGGTAACTTGGCCTTGAGACACTATCTTGGATGTGCAAGTTCATCACAAGTGGAGGACAAATTTCTGCTCAAAGAAAGACAAAAGGGAGGGGGGGAACAGCAGAAGGCTCGGCCCCCTTAGTGTGTCAGGAGTTAAGGGCCAAAACACTTGCTTAATGGGGGTTTCTCCTCTAAGGACCTCCTGCTGTCCGGCTCTCCCCAGAGTTTCTTGCAACCATATCTTTATTGTCATGCTGTCATTGTTTCAGGAAGGGTTTCACAAGTTTACCAGTCGTGACTGGATCATGAGCAAGTTTTCCAAATGTGGCAAAGTCAATTACATCAGCATACCTCGCTTCAAGACCACGAAAGAGATCAAGGGATATGCTTTTGTGGAGTTTGAGACACCAGAAGAGGCTCAGAAAGCTATTAGGGTAAGATTTGATGTGAAACTTTGCTGTAGCGATAAGATTTGATATGAAACTTTGCTGTTAGGGTAAGATTTACTGTGAAACTTTGCTGTTAGGGTAAGATTTAATATGAAACTTTGCTGTTGGGGTAAGAGTTTTATATGAAACTTTCATGCACAAGTTTTATGATTAATTCCTAGTAAATGAAGGGAATGAATGGTGATTTTTTTTCCTTCAGATATTTGTAAAATTTATTTATTTAAACAGGTAATACAGACAAATGCAAACCAAAACAGCAAAGCATAAATGCTATCACATTATAAGGGAAAATCCAATTCTTGCAAAATTATCTATACGAGCATGTTTTAAGATACAATTATATGCATGTCTGTTTGAAACATAATTCACAGTAAAAAAAATAGTGTAATATGAAAAATCTTATCAGCATACGTAGGTAGATAATGTCTGTCTGACCATCTGTGTGTGTACATGTGTATGTTTGTAACAGAAATGTGTGAACACAGTTTTCTCAGCTTTTTTTTTTTTTTTGATGGATCTTTACATAATACAGGTCAAAGGTATGGACTGTTAAGAGTCACAAAGGGTAAGTTTGGAAGGTAAGGTGCCAAGGTCAAGGTCACATTGGACCCCAGAAAATGCCAAGAATCAGCGCTTTTGAGGAAGATGTGTGAATGATACTTTCTCACTCAGGATTATCTTAGAATATTTCAATTTTGTTTTCACTGTTGAAACAGTCTATCATTGTCCTTGCTACACATCAAGTTTAATTGCATCTTGAATTTCATCATGGTCACAGTGAGTGATATTCATTATTTCATTATTCCTGTTTTTTCTTCATATGCTTTACAACTTGTACCTGTGTCAGAATAGTATTATAACACTGGTTGTTTTTATTAGCAGTGCTCTTTTAGTTTGTTAGCTGCATACATATTTGCAATGAGAAATATGTATTGGAAAATAACTGTTAAGTTTTGTAAAAGAAAGAGGAGATTATAGAATGGCTTGACCATGTTTTTTATTATTGATAAGAAATGAAAAAAATATGCAAATTACACTTACATGTCTGAAAATAATATAAACTGGAAAATATTGATTTAAAACGAAAGTATAGTTCTAGAAGCATAGAAGGGGATTTGTAGCAGAATTTTTGTTGTTGGTGGTGCATATTTACTTGAGATTATGTGGAGTTATCTATGCTGTTAAAATAAATTTGAGATTGGCATTTAAGAAGCTTTTTCGTTTTCTTATATTTTTGTTTTGTTTTGTTTTTTAGGTTATCAATTTGTGCTTGGTTTAGATTATGAAAGCATGAGTGTGCAGAGCTGTTAGCCCTTCCAGGTTTTTCATAAACATCACCATGAGACTTTTTAGAAGCAGAAAATCAAGAAAACCTTAACTTCAAGAATTGAAAGATTTAGTTTATGAATGTTAACATTTTCATTCTGTCACACTGGATGACGGAGTGAACGGGTTAATTTACACCCTTTTTTTTTTATCGCAAATGTGCATTTAGTGAAAGTATTGTGTCCTTAAAATTTAGTTCAGTCTGTTCTCTGGCTGTAAAATTTCCTTTCTGTTCTCTTAACCGGTATCACTATCTGATTATGATTGGGTAATAATTTTTTTTCGTTTTCTTTTTTTCTGTTCAGTACTTTGTAAAACATAGTGCTAAAATGACGATTGTGTTTCTGTTTAGAGTCATGATTTTTAGTCTGTTCTGTCGTGCATTACAGATTTTGTGTTCCAAATACTGGACTGTAGAATACATATAATATGTGTTTTTATGTTTTTCATAGATAGCGTAGTATGTGTTCATGCATTGGCTGGTGTGTATGAACTTTTGTGTTTTCTTTTGCAGAAATTGAATCGTGTACCTGACATGATGGATGAACCTATAGAAGAACAAATATCAGGTTCCATTAAGCAATGTAAGAACCTCGCTCACTGGAAAAAGCGTGCATCCAAGGAAGGGATTGGTGTGTTTTCTTGTGACCTGCTCTGACAAATGGGTCAAAAAAGTCGCATAACATGTTTTCCACAATGAACTCGAAACACCTCTTGGGACCTGGTTCCTTGACTTTGAGCTTTTAGCATTTTCTGTATCTGAAATTATTGTGTACATTATGTGTTAAGTGGAGACCTTGAAAAGAAGTCTGAACAGCTTAAAAGTTTTCTGTGCCATAGGGTATGGGAATTGCAACTGAATAAGACAGGTGTTTGCACTTTTTGTCAAGCTGAATCAGTTACATCACTGCCAAGCATATTTGTTCATTTCTGATCTCTTTTTTTTTCTCTTTATTCATGTGTTCCCATTTTTCTCAGATAGGTATGTACATGTTGTTGTGCCCACACTGTGAAGGTGGTATGTTGCTGTGCAGCCTGCATACTCCATCTTCAGTGGGCATGCATGCTGCGTGTTTTCATGTTTCCGTAAGTTAGCCACTGACATGACTTACAGGATCTTTAGTGTGCATATTTGAGTCTACATGCATATCCACATGAAAGGGATTTAGACTATGGTAGGTCTGCACATATGTTGACCTGGGTGATGGTAGAGGTCTCCACTTTTACCCACTACGTGGAGATTGCACCCAGGATCTTCCAGTTAGAATTCCAACATTTGCCTGCTTGACCACCATGCACACTTGACCACCATGCACACTGGTTTCAGATTCACTGATTTTGAAAGCCATTTTCTGTAAATACCGCCCCCAACAGTTCTTAACTTGAAATGGCTGGTGTAAATCATGTTTGATCAGCTATAAATCATGCATCAAGGAAAAGCTAAAAATGTAGAGTTTGGGTGTTGTTAAGATTGTAAAACAGCCTAATTTGGCTTCCTCAGTTTTTGATTCTCTTTGTCAGAGTGCATATTTTGACATCACTGAAAAGCACACTTTCTTAGCTTTCATTTGATATTATTTATGGTGATACCTGTTTCCTACATGAGTAACAACTGTAATAAAAAAGGCGACATTTAGAATTCTACAGAGATCTTTGTCAGCCAGGTGGTTGGCCGTGCAGCCAGCCCCTCCAATCTGGATGAGCAATAACTACCTTTAGGCGTGAGCATCCATTCACAGATAACAGCAACCTCAGATTTGATGTCTGTCTTAGCAGCGACACCGTCTCCTACTTCCTTCATGATTTCCAGTCACTCACTTAAGCCACTAGATTTTATTCTACAGTGTGATATAAACCAAAGTATGGTCATTTGATTCAAAATTAATGTAATGATTGCTTGTGTTGGTTTTGAAGTTTTCAGTAGATGATTAACTTGGCAGTACCATCTTCACCAATATATACCAGAGTGCCAAAGCCATATTCAGTTCTCAGTGGAAATAGAGGAGAATGAGCATCTTGCTTTTGTACACATTCCGGTTCTTGTTCTTCAAGATGATACAACCAGGTTAACCGTTTATGGAAAACCAACTCTCTTAAATCAGTATTTGATATTTGAATAAAATGACTATCCTTTGTCACAGATGCTCAGCTGTCAGGACCCTTTTCCACAGAGCTCATACCATCAGCAGTAGAACAAAGGACAATGAAGCAAAAATATCTGTGAAAGAAACCTCAAAAGCTTATGGCTATAGGGATTGGATTTTCACTATAATTTCAGTCTGCCAGAAAGTTCATCCACAGCCCATTTCTTGTGTAAGGTGTCAGACAGAGGGATTAGTTAAAAATGTATTCTAAAGGTTCCTTGACAAAGTTTGCCACAAACTTTTCAGCATGCTCAGGTACTGATGATGCACTTCGTGGACAGAAAAGAAAAGAAAAAGGAAAGAAGAAAGAGGAATGTTTCAATGTTTACTGCGTGACGTTTGTTGATTCTGGAGGAGTGCTGGGTACTGGAGTCAAAGAGCATCAAAACATCACATAGGACTAATTTACAGCATGCCAGTGACAGAATACTATAACAACAACAACGGCAACAAAAATAACACACACACACACATACCACACACATACACACACAACATTCCAGGTTTTATTCAAAAACATCAGAGTTGCGATTACACTGAAAATCACTCTTTAAGGTGGACCATGGTGTCATTTTGCATTAATTACTTTTTCTCAAGAACTACTGAAGATATCTGCATGAAATTTTGTAGACTTTCTAAGTGATATGAAAGTAGAGAGATTTTAAAAATTAAGGGAGCTAGCCATCGCTGAAAAAATTAAGTTACTGCCATCTGTGACTGGATATTCACACCAACAAGTGTTTGGTGCTCATTTAGGTGGCTGGCCACACATCCAACCACTCAGCCATACTAAGATCTCAAGAGTGGTCAGAACATTGCTTGCTTGTTTCCTGGCGTGCTGCAGTAAGGATCTGAGTATTGTATGAAATATGGCATGAGTCATGTATCAGTCTGCACTCCTGATATACTTAAAGCTATTTTAAGCTAGGAACTGTTGGGGACAGCCAATTTGAGAAAATCGCTTTCAAAGTTGGGAGATCAGAAATAAACAAATCTTTCCATTGAGATTTCAAAGCCCATTTAGAATATGAGCTGAAATTTGACTATCATAGCACTTTCTACTGTTTTTACATTTATAAGGATATAAGGTTGCTGAAAGTTCATCTGCTGCAACTGGGCCAAAATGTAGAACATCTCTTATTTCAGCGATGATTTCAGTGCCCTTACACAGAAAAACAGTATTTACTTATTGTTAAGATTCCTTTTTAAGGTCTCAGCTTACTACACATGACAAAAGAATGCTTCTAGATACTGAAAATGCTAAAAGCTCATGACAGAAGTTATAGATCCCAAGTGGTATTTTGAGTTCATTGTGGAAAACAGGCTGAGCGACATTCTTTACCCCTTTGTCAGAGAGTATCACATTTTATATATTTATTATCTACTTATATTATAATGTATATAATATATTGAAAAAATATTCTCTATCAACATTATCAGGTGATTATTTGGAAGTTGTTTGGATGAAATTATATTATTAATTGATTTGTTAATTGGACTGTTCACAATTTTTAGTTAGAAAATGTCATCCTGTTTGCTTTTGTATTTGTATATGACTTGAGTTGACTGTGAAGCTTCAGTTGTTCAAAAGGGTACCATTACATTTTGATAAAACAAAATTTTTGCACACTGAATACCGAGACCCTAAACACTTTCCATGCTGAGTTGCTCACACGCACACACACATACACATACGTACATGCATGTGTGGATACAGTCATGGACACATACGTGCACATACTCATGAAGTTTAGGTAATCTGATAGAGATTGATTTCACATGCTCTTTTGTATCTCACAAATTCTGATCTGCAGCAGTTAAGCCTGTCTCTGTACAAAACAATACCCTCCTAAAGAAACTGAAGGTAAAGTGAAAGGCAGACATCATTCTAAGTCCTGTGTTGAAACTGTGACATGTCATTCTCAGAAATTACCTGCTTCCATCCGTTTGGCAGTTAATAATCAGTCTGGTTACATTGGCTGTGCTCTGCCTTTTTTGTGTATTTCTTTTGGAGTTGTGCAGTGGAGTAAGGGGTGGGGATTTTTTGCTTCTAAGGTAGTTCCTTATTTCTCCTCTTCATCAGCATGGACCAAACTGCTTTACCCATCACAGCAGCGATTGCCTTGTTATGAGAGTCAGTACGACCAGAGACTCGCACCTGTCTAGTTTAAAAATATGAAATAACTTAGCTGTCAAAGGGTATTTTCATCCGTTCCTGTAGTTTTGCAGAGCACACATATATGAAATTACTTTAGTTGTGAAAGGGTCAGTTCATCCGTCCCTATAGTTTGGCAGATTCACCAAGGAGCAGTGTCCATCAGAATCACACATAAGCGCATTGAACTTAAAGCAAATGGCTTGATCACATAGAGATTCTGCCTGTTGCAGTCTGTCAAGTGAGCCTCTTGTTTGGACAGTATGACAGTAGTTTGCTACATCAAGATGCAAAAAAGGAAAGGAGCAGGACATAATTGGGGTTTCATCCTGTACATTGAAGAATTCCTCCTGGAATGCAAGGCTGAAAGCATTCCCCTTATACCTGAACATTTTTTCGAAAGATGAAGAATAGCATTAGACATAGATGCACTCAATCACTCACAAACCATCATACAGACTGACTGGAATCTGATCCAACATTCCCAACAACAGATTTTGGAGATCGTGCATCATCCACTGATAGAATGTTTGCACCCAGGTTTCTAATAATCCCACATCAGGGATCCCTCACACAGATAGAATGTTGGCACCCAGATTTCTAATAATCCCATGTCAGGGATCCCTCACACAGATGGAATGTTTGCACCCAGGTTTCTAATAATCCACATCAGGGATCCCTCACACAGATAGAATGTTTGCACCCAGGTTTCTAATAATCCCACATCAGGGATCCCTCACAGAGGTAGAATGTTTGCACCCAGGTTTCTAATTATCCCACATCAGGGATCACTCACACTATCCAACCTTTCAGTTCCTTCATATAGGGATGCAATGCGAGTGTTGCCTCTACACTACATACATCTGATCAAGTCCCAGATTTGTTCTTGCATGCTCAAAGACATCTGTAAACAATTACATAAACATATAGCTGTTATGCAAAGAAGGGACTTTCTCAGGTTTTCGTGTGTAGTCACAGCTGGGTAAAGGGCCTTCCCATGGGTTCTTAATTAAGCCCTTTAATGTAGCTGCGTTTGTGAAACATGGTAGATAATGCACATTTAAATCATTGTGTGTGTGTGGTGTGTGTGTGTTGTGCTAAAATTGTGTTGAATAAATGTACTTGCCTGTATCTTGCCCAAATGCATGCCATTTCTCCCTATTTTATGGACAGCTGTTTTACTTGATTGTTTTTTAACCTCCAGGATGGAAGTAAATTTCTCTTGGAAGAATGGCATACTGTGCAGTATCTGAGAGAGGGTTTTGTGCGATGTCTTGCTTTTGATTTCACTTTCACTAGAGGGGTAATTTACTAAGACAGGTCTGACTGAATAGCCACATCGCTAAATAGCTAAACAGCACTTTCTAAAAACATTGTTTTCATTCTTGACTTACAGGAAAAGGTTAGAGCAATGACAGAGCAAGGAAGCAGGTGATTTGGGCATTTGTAGCTGAGATACAAAAAGCATATCTGTTAAAATTGAGGGATTTACGAAAGATTCCTGGATGGAGAGAATATTTTGACAAGTCATTTGTATAGTGCTTTAACGTATTCAAGTTTATGTCCGTGAAGTTCACTTGTGTGTTTCTAGTCTTGTTGCATGAACACTGATAGTCACTTTGTTTTAGATTTTATATAATGAAAATAGAATAGATAAATGGATGTACAAAGTCATAATCTGAGTAAAAATATAGAAAATTGGAAAAAACCATTCAATTACTTAAAAATTAACTCTAATTTTGAAAGAGTACAAGTGAAAGATCTCTTTCTGTTAATGCAGAGCAGCTCAAACCTACCAGGCTATGGAGACTGTTCAGACTTTAGGACTGCCAAGTTTAAAAGGTTCATTCTCTTTGTTCTTAACTAACTGATATTAACCTTGAAAATGGGTACAATCATCTTTGTTGATATAACTTTTTGCTTTCGCTTTCTTTGTAGATTTGGCAGCGCTGGATGCCAAGTTAAAAGAAGAACGAAAACAGGCAGATGGAGGCCCAAAAGAAGGTACAAAATCAAAATCAAAAAGGAAGAAAAAGAAACCTCGCCAAAATGTACAGTCGGAGGGGACAACCCAGGGTGGTAGCAGCTTGGAAAAGACTGCTGTGACAAAAGATGAATTAAAAGAAAACACTTCAAAAGTTTCCAGTGAGACAGATGAAGCAAAAGTCAAGAAGTCTAAAAAGTCCAAGAAAAAACATAAACGAAAGTCCTCTCTAAACTGGCAGATATCAAACGAGGAACCCGCTACTGCAGATTCTCAAGAGAATGATGACAGCAAGGGAACAGTGCTGAAGTCTGAGGCGTCAGAAAAATCTGCTGACATGGAACTCAAAGTGTCAGAAATGCCTGAAGAATCATCCAATGCAGCAGAGATGATAAGGATTGCAAAAGATGCTTCTGGCAGGACATTACGTGTGAAACTTGTACACAATTATTCAAATGTGTCAGGTTCAAAAGTTGGAACAGAAATGACAAAAACTGATGTAACTGGGGAATCCTCAGAGTCTGAGTGCCAGAGCAGCAGGAAAAGACCAAGACCTCAAGAAGCCACTTCAGATGTGTGTCAGGCAAAATTCCAAAAGTTGGTCCTGATGAAGACCAGGATAGTAAAGTTGACAAAAATGAGGAGAAAGAAGGGTGTGCAAATGACCGGAACAACCAGAAAGTGCCAGATGTCAGTACAGTGCCTACAAGTGGAGAAGAATGTAGCAAAGACCCAGAATCTCAGAATGTCAGTAGCAGAAAACGTAAACGACGGGCTAGTAAAGATGATGATGATAATACTCAGCAGAGTAGAAACCAACAACCACAGCAGGTGATGATTTCAGCTAATAATGAGAACAGTGGCATGGTGAAACCAACCACCTCAGCAGGTGATGATCTCACCAAGCAGTCAGAACAGCAGCAAAGCAGCAGTAAAAAGAAAAAGAAAGAGAGCAGATTGGCAGGGCAGATGCGGAAAAGTATGGATCAGGCTCCTGATTTGACTACAGGTAAAGGAAAGAAAAGAAAGAGAAAGAGTTTGGAGGGAGGAGATGAATGCAGCAGTCGAAAGAAAAAGAAAGCAGATGGTGGAAGTGCTACAGAAGATGGTGCTGATGGTGAAGACCAAACGGGAAAGAAGAAAAGACGTAGACGATACAAAATACCAGAACCATTTATGCGATTGAAAGTCATGACAAAGTAAGTGAAACATTTTGTTGATTGTTTGAATTTACGCAGGTGCGTGAACTAGACCTTATGAATGTTTTTAATTATTATTCAACTGTTCTGTTTCTAGCCTTAATCTTGTCCTCATCAAACTCTATCAGTTGCGTGTCTTTTTGAGGTTGTATATATCTATGGTTGTATCATCTTTTTTGACAAGGCGTTAGTTCTCTACATTTTTTTAAGGTGATGTGTCTGTACACAAGTTTCATCTTCTCTTGTTGAGAAAGGTCGGTTTCTTATTTTGGAAGTTGGGACCCAAAAGAATGTAGTGTGAGTATACAATAGCATATGCAAACCACGGAACACAAAAGAATATAGTGTTGGTATAGAATAGTACATACAAACCATGGGACACCAAAAAATGTACAGAAATCTCAAGTTTAGTTATGGGATAGATAATAAGAAGAACAGTAAGGATAGAAAAGGTATAGAAACCATCTGCAGAACCTCAAAGCATATAAAGTTTATTTGCACACATTTGCCACAATTAATTTGGATCCTTTTTCGTTAATACTACCTGTGGTTTTCGTGGTTATGGATTTTTTTTCTTTGATGGTTAGTTGTTGGTTTATGTTTTTGTTTGTTTGTTGTTGTTTTTTTCCACACAATACCACCCTGAGAAAACTGAAGTTGCAGTGTCACTTAAATGTCATAGGGCAAAGTGGGAACAGTTGAAGAGTGATTACCTGGGGCAGCAAAAGATCAAAATGAGGCAACTCAAAGACTACCTGAGGGAAACTGCTCAAAAGAAAAAGGAAGAGAAACAGAACCAGCAAAACAATGGACAAGGTGAGGACATTTTACTCCAGCAAACACATCCTGTGCTTGACAGTTACACTTTGTGCTCTCTTGGTTTTATTACTGCTTGATATGTTGGTCTTACCAATTTGATTTGTTGGTCTTACCAACCGGCCTAAAGTATCCATTGATAGCTAGCTACCAATGCATTAATTTTTTGTTTGTTGCACCTGTTTTGACAGCTTATTTATGATTATTTTATGAGTTGTTGGAATTTGGAGGTCTAGGGAAACAGTAAAGATATTTGATATGGATGGTGTGCCATACAACATGGTCAAGAAGTTGGGAGCCAGATATAAAGAGGGAGCACTAAGGACGATGCCTGTAGTGGCTAGTGTAGGAATGTGTAACAACTAAACCATTGACAGAGTGCAGTGGCTGTTCGTGGCCAGTTGACATGAGGTCATTTGTTGATGATAAAAGTTAATCACTGATTAGGTTTTGACTTAGTGTCTTTTTTGAGTGTGGAAGGATGGAATCAAACCTCTGATCTTCAGTGCTGCTAAAGCAAGTCATCAGAAGTTTGGGAGGGTTCTGTAGAATGATGAAAAGGACCTGGTAAACACAAACAGAACCTGTATATCTGCACTGACTTTGACCCAGAAATTGAACATATCCGTTTGCATCTTAGCAGACTAGGCCTTTGAGGGTTCAGATTTCATGAAAATACTCCATAAAAAGCTGGAAAGGCATGCTGAACATTTTGTTCACACTCGAGTGAATGCACTTACAGGGTACACACACATATAAACGTACTCGCACACTCATGCCCATTTTTTCAGTCACTTACACACGGACATGCATATACTTCAATACATGCATAGTTGGTCTTTGATTTAATTTCTGTTCACTAAAGTGATTTTAGACACAAAAAAACAAAACAAACACACAAAAAAGGATAGCAGAGGAGTGAAGAGGACACTTGAAAATAGTCAATCTTCAGGAAAATAAATGAATCGGAAAACAACTGTGCCGAAGACAGGAAGGAAAAACTAACAACTGACGTTATCATAATTAACGATTTAAACAGTAAAATGGCTAACCATAACAGGGAACATGTGAAATAACGGCGTGTTAAAGATAATTTGCTACAGGATTTTTTGACAGGCTGACAGAAAAATCATGTTAAGGATGGTGAGGCAAATATGTCAGAAATTGTCTTCGTAGATAGTGTAGAAATATGTCGTTTTACCTGAACGCATGAAAGAATATGACTCTGTGTTATCTTCTTTCCACACAGACACACTATATTCCTGGTGTAGTTTGTTTTGAATGCATCAAGTTTCCACCTATGCGTAAGGGATTGTATAATTCTGCCTCAGGAAACGGCTTAGATGTTTTGCTAATTTCAAAGTTCATGTGACATTTTTCATACTTTTTCTGTTTATCTTGGAACTGCTTCCATACGTAGGTGTCCACTAAGGTATAATACTCATGCAAAGAGAGAGAAAGCTGTATGTTATTTGAATCTGGTGAGCTCTTTGTCCCCCCGTTTGGCAGCCCTATCAACCGTATCATTATAATGAAAAGAACTATGAGATGGTATCCAGCAGAAAGTAATATCAGTGCCTGTTAAGAATAAACTATGAAGGATAAACATACATGCACACATGCATACATGTGCATACATTTGGCTTGGGTCCAAAAGTTGATATTTTTTGACAGGAAATAGAACTGTGTATAAGCTTTCTTGTGGATGAACATAACTTGTGTGTCCAGTATTGCTCTTTTATCCTACGTGAAGACCCACAGCACACACTGAAGACCAGCATGCTTACCCATCTGTCAGATGATAGGAAAGACCGTCATCATCCCACCATTACGTTGTCATAATAAATTGTAACCTGCATTTGGTGCCACTTAGGAAAAGCTTTTAGTTTAACAGTGTTAGTGAAAATTGTGCAGACATAGTAGGAACAAGATCTACAGTCTCTGTGAAGTGACTGGTTATTCTTCTTCGCAAATGGCAGTCAAGAACTATTTCGTGGTACTGAACTTGTCATAATATTTGTTAAAAGTACATGTTTCTAACACACTGTATTCTTATTGCGCATCTTTTAGATGAATATGTTGCAGATAGTAAAGGTCGTCCTGCACCTGAGTTTGTACCTAATGTGATATTCGCGGTAAAAAGTGATGTGGGAATGTGCTTGCATACGATCAAGGTAAGTCTATTTTGTTTCATGCAGTGTTGAAAAAGTCTATTTTGTTTTTGTGATGGGATAATTGTAGTTTTTGTCATCAAGCTGTGTTTTTCTTTATTGGATTACAAAGTATGAAGTGTAGCTTCAAGCACAATTACCGTTTCTAACAATAGCAGTCTCGGTCAGGTCAGTTCTTAGCTTAGCTCTGGATTATCATTATCATTGTTTTTGTTTAAAGCTGAACTGAATGTGCAGAGCCATATCAGAGCTGACCATCACACAATACACACAACACCTCGGTGACCTGTGGAAAAAAGAGAACACTGGAAAAGAAAATGAAGTACACATGTCATGCATTCATCATGCATCGGGGCTTAAAACGTTCTGCGTCTGGGCAGAATTCCGCGATTTCGGTTTGTCAAAAAAAAAAAAAAAAAAAAAAAAAAAAACGAAAGGAGCAAGGCATCCGTGATCGACTTGCAAGCGTTTATAGCAACGGCGTGCAAGTTATGGTCCCCGATTTGCCCCCGGACCCCCCTAGTTTCAGCGGTTTTTTCCTCCTGTTTTAAGCTCTGATGCATATGATCTCCACAATCAAATGAACTCACCTTGTGACATTTGAGAAGGGTTTTGCAGACCAGTATGAAGTCAGGATAGGATCAGGCTATCCTCCAGGGATTTCATGAACTGTTGCATACTCGCACATAATCTGTATTCCTAACGGGATTCTGGGAAGCAAAGCTAAGGTTGTGTTCCTGGCATTGACCATTCTGCCCTGTTTATCACCAGAGTGGTTAAAAGAACAACCTGAAATACAAATGTGAACATAGCTAAGGATACTGAAACATTATAAAAACTGGCCTAAATTACCTGAAATTACTTCTGCACATTACATTTCCTTAGAGCCAGAAGTTCAGGTAATACATTACCCATTTATCAATCCCAATAGAAAGTAAGACTTTATAGAACATATACACGTGAATGAACCTGCAAGGCAGAAAATGATGGGAAGAAATGACAGAAAACAAAGGAGCCAGGCAAAAAGAAAGAGTGACAGAAAAAAGGAAATTTCTAATCTAGTACAGAATTTCCAAAAGATGGGGATACTACTTAAACTGAAAGAGCCCTAGTATCACCACAGGGGTTGGGTCTAGCATACCAGTTGTTTGGAACAGTAAGTGCACATAGCTAAACAAGGATTTGAGAAAAAGAAATATTCATTTTTCTACTGAAATTAGATAGAATTTCTTTATAGAGACTTGAATTTTAAGCATGCCGACATGGGCTTGAGCTCGATACTCCTTTGTCATAAGAACCCAAAATAGGGCTATAAAACACAGATTGGTCATAATAAGTCAAGATAAAGATCAACAGTTTGTGGTTTTGTATACTGCAGTTCATGGTTTCATATGTTGTGTTATCATCATCATTATCATGTGATGTACATGTGAATATTTCATTTTCTCTCCTCTCCCCTGCCCCATTCCTTCTTTTCTCTTGCCTTTTTCTGTCTCTTGCTGTCTCGCTACTGTTCTCCCTCCCTCCTTGTATCTTTCTTGAAAGTTTTCTTTGTCGTCAACAAAGAATTATCATTGTACTTTTGAAACTCCCAAGCTTGTGTCTGCTTTTGCTGGAGATAAGTTTCACTGTTATGTCATCTCTGGTATGTAACGCGTAAAATGTAAACTGTAAAAGAGGGAAAGTCACAGAATTAAATGATTTGTATGATTTCGTCGGAGGGGAAAAAAACAGGGATGTAAAAGAAGGGGGGGGGGGGGGGTAATGGAGGGGAAAGGACTAAAGAGAGAGTAAGGGTTTCAATCGATTATGTGATGCCAGCCCTGAAAGACCAGACACTGCATGACTACAGCATATTTCACTTATTGCAGGGCGACGTGGCGCCATCCATCCAGGTTGCTTATTATGACATCAAACCAGGAATGACAGAAGGTTACATTCGCTGCAAGAATGAAGAAAGCGCTGCAAAACTTATGAAAACTGGAGTAAGGGGACTGAGTTTGTCTCGAGTGGAAGGTAAGAAAATTAGAAGCAGTTTTACGTGAGTGAGAAAGTCAAAAAGAGAGAAAGAGAATTGTTGCGTGTTTGTGAGCATTGAGGGAAAGAGAGAAAGTGTGTGTGTGTGTTTCTGTTTTAAGTGCAAATGGAAGATAATGACAGAAATTGAAAATAGGTATTATTTTTTCCATTATGAGAATCACTGTAGTAGTTGCTTCACTTTTTCTGAGCGGTTACAGTGGCTGTTGGAGGTGATGACTCGCAGATTTGCAAGGACTAGTAACCAACAGCAGGGGATAGATGAAGTCAGTGGGTGACTGAAGAATCTTTGGTATCGGCTTTTGTCTTTGTGGTCGCAGGCATATGATTTCTTCTGAGGCAGTGGTCAGGATCTCTGTACAGTGCATGTGTTGTGCTTCTGCAAGTCTTGCCAAAAACTGCATAGACATAGATGCCAGTGAGAGTCTGTGAGGTAGCACAGGGAAATCAAACCGAAGTGAATGGAGGAGGGTTGCGGCATCTGCTGCAGTGGCTGCCATCAAACCTGATGATATTGACTGGTGACAGTAGCCAACAGAAAGGTCCTGGTGATCACATGCTTTATGCTGTTAATGAAGTTTATTACTCACTAGGAGTTGTTGAATTAAAGTGTTAGTTGATCATGTCAGACTTTGTTTGCTTTATTAAGTTTCAGAGAATTATTCAAATACAGAACTGGTGATGAATGCAGAACTGAGAGTCAGTATGTTTGTAAGTGCTCTGTGAACAAAAATTGGCAGGCTGGCAGAGTTAACTGTGTCATGGTCAGTGAATAAAAGATACTTAAGTCTGTTTTGATTCTCACCTGTCCATGTCACCGGGTTCGGTGTTGGCCGCTGTACACCTAGACACCACCATCTCCCTCCAGGCTGCTCTGTCTTGACTTTTGTGGACAATTTCTTGAATATTTAGGCTACTTACGTTGGTTATGTTCTTGATGTATGAGATTCTGTTTTGGTTACTTACTATAATTCATTCTTGTATAGCGTTTTTTTCCAAACTCATTCAGACTCGGTGCTCATTACACAAAATCAAGATCTTTAGTTATGGTGAGCTTTTGGCCCTTTCAAGGAGTCCTGCTAAAGCCAGTTGATGATGTGAGCACATCTTTGTAGATGGCAGGAAGTTTGAGTTGGATATCTTCATTAATTGATGGTTGTCTCCACGACCTTACAGTGCTGCAGTAAGTTTTCATCTAGATCATTTTTCATTGGCCAGAATCTGATGATTTTTGAATAAACTTGTTGTACCCAGCATTCTGGCAGTTTTTGATTGTGTCAAAATTCCACACTTCCTTTCTGATACCTAAACTCTGTTACAGGCAGTATTATGGGTATCCTGAATGGCAGTATGACTATGTATGGAAGTTAATATTATTGTCATTGTGAATGGCAGTGTGGCGATGTATAGGAAATTAATATTGTTATTGTGAATGACATTGTTATGACTGTGTATAGAAAGTTGATATTGTTGTCATTGTGAATGGCATTATGTCTGTGTACAGGAAGTTGATATTGTTGTCATTGTGAATGGCATTATGACTGTGTACAGGAAGTTGATATTGTTGTCATTGTGAATGGCATTATGTCTGTGTACGGGAAGTTGATATTGTTGTCATTGTGAATGGCATTATGACTGTGTATCAGTGAAGTTGATTTATAGTTGATTGTCATTGTGAATGGCATTATGACTGTGTATAGAAAGTTGATATTGTCATTGTGAATGGCATTATGACTGTGTATAGAAAGTTGATATTGTTCATTGTGAATGGCATTATGACTGTGTATAGAAAGTTGATATTGTGTCATTGTGAATGGCATTATGTCTGTGTATAGAAGTTGATATTGGTCATTGTGAATGCATTATGATGTGTATAGAAAGTTGATATTGTTGTCATTGTGAATGGCATTATGACTGTGTTTAGAAAGTTGATATTGTTGTCATTGTGAATGGCATTATGACTGTGTTTAGAAAGTTGATATTGTTGTCATTGTGAATGGCATTATGACTGTGTTTAGAAAGTTGATATTGTTGTCATTGTGAATGGCATTATGACTGTGTACAGGAAGTTGATATTGTTGTCATTGTGAATGGCATTATGACTGTGTATAGAAAGTTGATATTGTTGTCATTGTGAATGGCATTATGACTGTGTATAGAAAGTTGATATTGTCATTGTGAATGGCATTATGACTGTGTTTAGAAAGTTGATATTGTTGTCATTGTGAATGGCATTATGACTGTGTTTAGAAAGTTGATATTGTTGTCATTGTGAATGGCATTATGACTGTGTTTAGAAAGTTGATATTGTTGTCATTGTGAATGGCATTATGACTGTGTACAGGAGAAGCAGAGCTGCAGTACTGGAACAAGGTGATCACTGACAGACAAGCAAAACTGTCCGGCACCACAAAGCGCAAACGACGAGGAAAGCTCAAGGTGATGTATAAGGTGCAATCGGCATGCATTGATGCAGCGTCTTTTTGGCATGCATTGATGCAGCGTCTTTTTGGCATGCATTGATGCAGCGTCTTTTTGGCATGCATTGATGCAGCGTCTTTTTGGCATGCATTGATGCAGCGTGTTTTGGGCATGCATTGATGCAGTGTCTTTCTGGGCTGTTTGGTTCCTTTCATCGAACCATGGGCTCAGGATCTGATATCTTGAATTCATTCCCAGCCCCCAACATTAAACATTGGTTTTCGCTGCCCGTCTTAATGCTGCTATCACTCTGGTGGTGTCAGCTTAGTGTTTCAAAGGTCTCCCACTTTCCCACTTTCTGCTCCCCAGTTCAAGACCTTGCCCATGCATAGGGTATTGCGCAGGCTCAGGGAACCTGCCGGATAATTGCTGACAGATTTGGGTGGAGCGCATATGGAATTGTCTGAGTGCGATGACTCCGTTTTGAACAAACTTCAAAGCATACCACATCTTAGCATATGAAAATCTGACAGACTGGCTCAAAATGAATCCAGCTCAACCAGACTGATGATGATAAGAAATTCATTTATTGCATAAATTAACAGACCTCAGATAATTCATTTGTTACAGAAATTAGCAGGCCTCAGATAATTCATTTATTACAGAAATCGGCAGGCCTCAGATGATTCATTTATTACAGAAATTAGCAGGCCTCAGAAAATTTGTTTATTATATATGTGCCATGTTTACAGGTTCATTTATTAAATTGGATTGAGCACTGAGTGAATAGGTGGATTTAGCACAGAGGTTTCTGTGCATTTTATTGTTACTCATAAGGCCTTGTATGGTGCGTGGATAGACTAGTGTTAATAGTTATAAAAATTGTGTGCATTGCACAATCATCATCATC
This sequence comes from Monoplex corrugatus, assembly GCA_030674185.1. Classification (NCBI taxonomy): domain Eukaryota; kingdom Metazoa; phylum Mollusca; class Gastropoda; order Littorinimorpha; family Ranellidae; genus Monoplex; species Monoplex corrugatus. The sequence goes on from CM060305.1 coordinate 142,255,685, forward strand.
ATTAACCATTTATTGTTGTTAGTTAACGAAAGTTTTACCAACATATCAAAGATATAGGCCAACATTACTCAACTCGGAAAAGTTGAAACATGTTATGAATGAAACTAAAAAAAATATGCTAATATGTGTTGAAGTGCAAGGATGAAATTATAACTTGCTAAATGATTTTTATGATTGTATCACAACTATAATTGTTATTTATGACTTGAACTGAAACTTTCTACAACAAACTGAAAAACACACATACATAAACACATTCTCACATACACACGCACGCACATGCGCATGTTCACACAACACACACACACACACACACACACACACACACACACCACACACCACACACACACACACACACACACACACACACACACACTCTCACACTCACTCACTCACCCACCCATCATCACTCACATACATACATATCAATGCTGGGCTTGTGTGTTGGTCTGAATCAGTCTCCTCTTGTTTTAAAACAGGAACTGAAAGTTTTGAAAAGCTTATAGAAAAGTTCTCAAAAAGAATGGGAGTGTGCTTCATGTCACTGGTTTGATGTACAGATTTTGCAAAGAGCCCAGAATCCTGAGGAAGACACTACTCGTCGGCAACACCTGAAGTTTGACGATGATGATAATGGCGAGAACGAGAACGGTTCTGATAAACCTGGTCAGATGGAAGATGAATTTAATGCCTATTCTTACCATTCCCCTCCACCACCAAATTATTATGATGGATTTCATAACTATTACCAACACTATTCACCAGAAGAGTATAATGGATGTGATGATAATTCTTACCCCTCTTCTTATTATTGAAGCTTTTCTAGAATGGGTGGATCAGATTAGCTGGTTATAGCTGCTTGCATGATGTTTCAGAAAGTGAAATTTAGCAAGCTTGTTCACTAGAGTATGTAGGCTACTGTAATATGTATCACTCTGTTGGACTTAATTGTGAAAGGTTATGTGATTGTCACCACATGTATCAGATTTTCATGTAACAGTCAGATGACGACATACGAATGTGCATTTTCATTGTGCACATGTATGTTTAATTTACAGAAGATGAAAGTCAAAGTTCACCTAGTATGTTTCCCCTGCTCTCTGATAGCATAATTTGTGCTTGGTCTTTTACAGTAAACACACTTACCATCAGTTGTGACTTGTGTCAGCTAAAACTAAACTCATAGCGGTCATTCATGTACCAGCTAACAACAGCCTTTAGTCTACATTCTATCTCTACCATCTTTTGAGGCTGCTGTTTAACAGATGTCTGTAGAAACAAAACGCAAGTATCAAGTGGAGTTAAGTGTTGGGCGGTGAATGCATTGATTCTTCCAGCCACTTAAAACACAGTTATGTTTTAACCAGTGTATCACTATAGTTGAAGGCATCATTTCGACTGCTACATGGCAAGGCAGCCTAGCACAACTTCGCACTCACGTCCATTTGTTCATTTCTTGGGATGATCGTTTTATTTCAAAATCTTTATTTTCTGTCAGCACTCTTTCTCATAGTTGATTATTCCTTACAGGATTTATTTCTGTTTCTGTTGAAAGAAAATGCAATTCAGCAGCCATGTATTGTCAATTTAATTAATGTTAACTTAGAAAGAGAATAAGTGTTGATTTCATTACATTTGACTATACCACTCCCACCGCCATCAGGGATTGAGATGAAGTGGTCATTATGTTGCTTCATTCAGTCTTGCCGCTTTCATTGTGAATGGAAGTGGTGCTAGTATTCTCAAATAGTCTCTCTGCTTTCATTGTGAATGGAAGTGGTGCCAATTTTCTCAAATAATAGCAGTGGACAAGTCTGGGCTTTTTGGTACTTCAGCCAGCTGAACTAATGGAGCCACTGCAGTTCAGTTCCAGCCTGTAACATTGGGGGAAAAAACTGGCTTGTTAGCTACCCATCTTAATGTTTCCATCGTGCTGGTGGTGTCAGCTTTGTGTTTCATAGGTCCCCACCTCACGCCTACCTATTTCAAGACCTCGTATAGGTGTGTTTGTGCAGGCTCAGGGAGTCTGCTGGGTAATCACTGGCAGATTTATGTGGAGTGCGCATGGAATTGCCTTGAGTTGGATGAACCCTTTGAATAAACTACAAACTCTCTTGTGACTTGGGGAGTTTGCTTGAGCAAAATATCTGTGCGTGATGGAAAAATACCACACGCCTGTTACTTGCTGCAACCATTCACTCCTGCTGTGCTGCCTTGTGGCCTAAAAACTGCTGCTGGGATTTTGAATGTAATAAGGTCAATCCATTTTACATGCAGGGACTTCAGTTTATTGCTTCATCTTAGACATAGACACTCATAAGACCATTCAAGGTAAGCAAAAGTGAACATACACTAATATATTTTAAATGTTTGAACCTGGGACCTGTCACTCCCAGTGTGTGTTCTGTGCCTTTATCAGACAAACTGAAAGATAACTGGCAAAAATAAAACAGGCAAAAATCAATCCAGTCCTGAATGAAAGGGATGAGGATGCAATTGTTATTTCATTAGGAGGGGCTTTATAGATAGCATCCTGAATATGTTGAATCAGTAAAATGACATGACAGTATGCAGAGTCTCCTCTTGTAGCCATACCATGTGTAGATATTCACAGTTTTTGAAGATTCACTGACACTGGGACAGCAGTGGAATAAACAAAGGTTTCATGTGTGTTAATGGAGTAATGCCATAAACAGAAGATGAGGTAGCAAAGTAAAAATAAAACGGTGAAATGTGCAGTGCTGCCTACTTTTCTGTTTTTTCTTTTAAATTTTGATCGATTGATTTCTTTTTTTTCTACCTTTTTTTTTCGTGTTAAGGCATTCAAGCTGGAAAATGCATTTGTCTCTCCCCATTAATGATGCGCCTTCTTTATTACTGTTGTGTTTCAGTTTTGTCAATTTCTTGAAGCGTGTGAAATCACATGCTTCACTTGCATCAGTTATGTAAGAAAAAAAGTGTACCTTGGTTTGGTGCTTTGTATTATATGTCTAGCTTTGGTTTTGTTCTGTGTGTGTGTGTGTGCGCGCGCACGCACGCATATGACAGAAACATAAAACATTACAAATCAGTGTTTTCCGTTTTCATTCTTGTAACATTTATCTGCTATGTTTGTGTTTCATATTTCATTCTTATCACATTTAACTGTTATTTTGTGTTAAACAATCCATTCTATTCATTGGTAATTTTTGCTGTTGAGAGTATTATACATTAGTATGTTTTATTGTTGTTGGAAACATGAATATGTTTTATTGTTGTTGGAAACATTTTGTCTTCTTGTAACTTGAAAAGAAAGAATAGGTTCATTATTTGTCAAACATTTAGTCACAGTAATCAGTGTATACAAAGCAGTTAACATGTCTCCTTTTGATATGTGCTTCCACACTTTCAAGGCTGTGTTACATTTTTCTTTATTTGGTTGCACATAATTTCTTGTCATTTTACTTTAATCACTTCATTTATCTGTTTATTTGTTTACTTGCATTTTGAGTTTTATTTTTGTTTTCTGTTGTTTCAATTTAGTCAAGTTCATGTCTGTGTGCGATCATCTCATATTCTTGTCTTTAGTGCAGCTGTATTGCCATCAGCATTATCTTTCATTTACTTCATACATATGGGAGAGTATAGTATATGTAGGAGGTACCTGTGTCCAGAATTAAGATGTTTTTCTCTTCATCTCCGCATTTTTTATCCATGGAGATGGCAGGAGCTCTCTCAGCGCAAATGGAATCCCACCTTGTCAAAATTCTGTGTTAGAAATTTTCACATTTCTATCACTTTTTTGTTTGTATCTTTGCTTTCTATCATCTCTTTCTATGTTTTTCTACCTGCATACTTTCTGTAAAGTTTCTTTCTCTTAGGATTAATAATTGGGCACATGTATTAAACTGCGTTTTTGGCTCTACAAACATTTGATGTGCAGAAACAGTTTTGTTTCAATTTGGACCAGTTTTCATATATGTTTTTGTGTACCGAGTTTTGTTTCTTTGTACTTAGGTTTGTTTGTTTAAAAGCCCTGGTGATAAATTGGAGTGGTCAATGCCAGGGGCAGTTTGTTAGGTTATGTGCGCAGATGCATAGATATTGATATCCAATTTTCTTTTTTAGTTTTTTCTCGGGTCCTGAGTGTTGAGATGGTTATAGCCCTGATATGGCTCCCACACAGTTGGCTGGGCTTTAAACAGTAATGGTACTGATACACATCCCCACTTCTCCCTCGTCTTTTTTGTGTATTGTTCATGTCTAAACAGTCATTGGTTTCAAAGTTAATTTTGTTCATTTGCTTTAAGTAATTTTGATTTGATGTTTTCATGTACTTGCTAACTTGATGATTTTGCAAGAATTTTCTTCTTTTTTTTTTTTACTGAAATAAGTGACATGAATGAGATATGTATAGCACACGAGTGTGTGTCCATTTTGTTCATGAAAGTTATTTGTAATAAAGGTTTAATGTTCATGATGATGGGTGTTATTCGACTGTACTAAAAATTGTGCAGCTGTGTAATTCTGAAATGTTTGAAGCAGACATTGTAGGCCTACACCATTTTCTTGCCTTTATATGATGGTTCTTTATTTTATTGTGGGGTATATTGCATTGTATGTCTGAACAATTCTGCTTGTGTATGATCACACCATTTATTTGAGTTGAATAAATGATTCCACCACTACACACACACACACACACAACACACACACACACACACACACACACACACACACACACACACACACACACCCACAACACACACCACCACACGGATTTAACTCTCTCACGTATATATACACTTTTATGGACTTAACATTTTCTCACACGGACATACACCCTCTTCCTCATGTTCACAGTCAGACAAGCAAACCCCAACTTAGGTATAAACAAACTGATTTATTCAGTAGTCAAATATCGACAAATACATATGAAGTTCATGTGTAAAATGTCTTGGTCAAAACTTTCATTGCAATATTTACAAGTGAAGACAAACCTTACTAGACATTGGGGATAATGATCACGACATGAACACAAACACATTTTCACATGTGTACTGGCTTTTTGGCTTGGTCGTCATTCAAAAAAAAAAAAAACATTCACATTTTTATTCTTCCTTATAAAACCTGCTGTAATGATGATTAATAGTTTACTGTACTTTTGGAATCAAATCTTGAAATGCATGATTGTGAAAGAATACAAGAACTTAAGCGTTTCTTTTGAATCAGGTGGCGAGTTACGCCATTCAGTGAAAATGCAAAAATTACTCAATTTCTGTCCCTCACTCTTCTAACCATTTTGAGCACTTCATTGTCATTTGTGATACTGCAAAATGGATCATACCCACAAAGCTACTGGAACTAGTTATGTGACTTCATTTTGGATTGGTTGTATGAACAAAAGTAATTTGCTGATCTCTTCTTGAAATTCTTGTGAAGGCTTACAGACATGTAGTGTTTGTCTCAGCACACATCACACATCACACACACACACACACACAACACACACACACCCACACACACAACACACACACACACACACACACACACACCTGCATGCATACATGCAAAAACAGTTTTGTGACTCATCTCAACTTTGGATTCTCCTTCATTGAAAAGAACAGTTTTTTAAAATTGCTAATGCAACCAAATCAACATTTCTTACAATAGCAGAGACAGTAAACTGAAAGTAACTTAGATATGACAGAAGAGCAATTAGGACAAAAATAGGATGGAAGTGGAGAATTTGATGTTAGAAATGCAGGTGCGTAATCATCATCATGAATTCATGCAGTATTTAATGAAATAGACCTGACACAATAACAGGTAAAATTCAACAGTAAATCATTTAAAGATATCACTACTTCAAATTATTACTATCATCATAATAATAAAGAGTAAATACAGCTCCCAATTAAACAAAACAAAACAGAAAACCTCAAAAGCAACCAGTCCTAACTCTGCTGATTATTTGCCAATGAGTTTACCAACGTATAAAGTATGTACAAGAACCACAGGAGATAATACTGAAGTGGTAATTCAGAAAAAAAAAAGTGCACACAGAGGGGCAGAAAGGAAAGTAGGGGGGGGGGGGGGAGGAGAGCTAAACTGTGGATAGAGACGGGAGATTAAAACGAGAAGCCATGACAATAGGGTGATGAACAAAATTTTTGAATTGCACATATCTGCAATAAACGAAGGATGAATGTTTCTTGTCAGTACTTAACTAAGTGGAAAATATTACCCATAAAATCTGTTATCAAACTGCGATTAATTGTAGGAATAAATAAGTGACCATTATAACAAGGGAAATATTCCAAAGCTTCTCTGTTCAATATTAATCGAGTAAAAGAAACAAAATATGTACAGACAAGTAATATAACTACAGTTTAATATCAAAAACTTGTCAAAAAATCTTTTAAATGTCTTGATTAATTTTTTTCTGACAAGTGATTTAGTGTAATGGAAAAAAATCGATGACAACTTGAGCAAAAAACAAACAAACAAAAATGCTCACCATCAAATTACCAACAAAAGAACAATACAAGTACAAAAGAAAAATACAGATTAATACTCAAAATGAAGAACAAACCCCTGAGACAGTCCAGTGATTAGTAGTAGCGACGTCTCCGCAAGCGCATTCTGTACTTGGCCCAGTCAGATATCCTTCGGGTGCGGGCAGAGTTTTTCTCCTGTTGGCAAGCCTTGCAGCATATCTCACGGAATCGCTTAGACTTACATTTGAAGCCCAGTCCATTTGCCAGAGGACAGAAGGAGTATTTGTCCTGGCAATCGTTTTCAGTTGCACCTGAAATGATGAAAGCATAGTTTTTGGCAATTGAATTTCAAAACAAACCAACCAAGCAAACTGACCACTTTTTGAGGGGGGAAAAAATCCCAAAACAACCTTCCCCCTCTAACGTTATTGTTGTTTTAAAAACATCAGACTTGAAAGATGTTTTTATAAATATAATGAAGCTGAAAAAACCCACTAGTTTTCGCACACCAACATAAACTGACAAAGTATTTACACATATGCATACACACCACACACCCCTCACACACCACACACACACACACACACACACACACACACACACACACACACTAATTTTCGTACACCAACACAAACTGACAAAGTATTTACAACACACCCACACCACACATACACAAAACCACAATACACATACACACACACATGCAGATACATACACCACACATACACTACTGAATCCCATTTCCCTGCCTAGACTTGCTAAGAAGCAACGAAGATGAAATCATCTAGCTGTCACATTAATGGGACTGACCTTTACAGCGTGTCTTCTTGCATGTCTGAGACATTGGTGGAGGCATGTCTTTGCAAAGAATGTCATCAGAATCTGTGTCGGGGTCACCACAATAGATACGACGGCTTTGTCGTCCCTTACCGCATGTCACTGAACACTGCCAACATAAACACAAATTTATACATTACACATTAGCTACGGGCGCATGCAGGACAACTAAGCACATACAAACACATCTGCATAAACAAACAGCGATATGTCCATTTCAGATGATGGCAAAACGAGTCTTGAGTGGTCACTGATGATCACCACCTCCACTAGAATTACCATCAACTAATTTCTTTTGTCTGATAATTCTCCAGACATCAACTTTGGTAAAGGTAGTGGTGATGAATATTTTCAGGTCACGAACAACCAATCAATCATTTCCAGTGGGAGTTGTACACATCCAGGAAACAAATCACCTTTTGAAACATCATCATGAAGAATTGATCAACCAACTAGAAAGACTCAATACTGATGGAAAAGATCTACGAATAATCAGAAATATGTATTAGGAACAAACAGCGCAATGAGAATAGAAAACAATATAAGCTCTTTCCAAAACTTCAAAAGAGGAGTCGGACAGGGTTGTGTTTTGTCACCAGATCTGTTTTCACTTTACAGCGAAAACATGAGAAACCTAGAGGAAGACCCTGGATTAAAGGTTGGAGGAAAAATGATAACAACATTCGATACACAAGATGACACCGTGCTAATTGTAGAAAGTGAAAGGGACCTACAAAACCTTGTGAATATACTAGAAATAGAAAGCAAAGGTAAGGGTTGGAACTAAACAGCAGGAAGACTAAGTCATGGTGATCAGTAAATAACATGAAATCCTCTCATGCAAATAACAGCAAACGGTACAACCTTGAGACAGGTTGATAAGCTTGAATACCTGGGAACGATCATTTCGCCATACGGCAGATGCGCATCAGAAAAAGCCAGCAGAATCGGCCAAGCCAAAACAGCATTCAAGTAGATGAAAAGCATTCTTACCAACAAATGCCTATCAATTAACATCAGGAAGAGAGTTCTTGAATCTTATATAGAACCAATACTGTTCTACGGTTGCGAGGCGTGGACAGTCAACAAGCAAAGCCAGAACAAGATTGAGGCAGCCAAGATGTGGTTTCTAAGAAGAATGTTGAGAGTTCCATGGACAGCACAGAAAACAAACAAGACAGTCTTGATGGGGCAGACACAAGAAGATCATTCATAAGGAAGATTAGGAAAAGACAGGCAACATTTATAGGCCATTTTATGAGGAAAGGGGAATTGGAGCACCTGGTCACAACGGGAAAGCTGGAGGGAAAGAGCACCAGGTAGACCCAGGGAGAAGATATTGGACGGACGTGCAGAGTGGCTGAAGCCAAAGAGGGTGGAAGAGATGCTTGAGGCAACAAGAGATAGAGATTCGTTTTCTCTTTGCCAATTTCTGAAAAAAAATGTTTCATGGCAGGGGAAAACACGTTTCCAAACAATAATGGGCAATTGTATTTTAACTCTTAGTACTGACCAAACAGAATGCAGCTGCCTCATAGCACACTGCTGTTCCTGGTGGTCTCACTGAGAACACTGTCCAACTATCATTACCACCACCACTGACCACCACCACCATTATCACAACAATCACTATCACCACTACTGACACCAGCACCACTATCACAACAATCACTATCACCACTACTGACCACCAGCATACTATCACAACAATCACTATCACTACCACTGACCACCAGCACCATTATCACAACAATCACTATCACCACTACTGACCACCAGCACCACTATCACAACAATCACTATCACCACTACTGACCACCAGCACTACTATCACAACAATCACTATCACTACCACTGACACCAGCACCATTATCACAACAATCACTCTCACTGATATACACAACAATCACAAATAACACTCCGACACTCTCCGATGGTCCAATTTAGGTGACGGCAGGGTGGGGATGAACAGTTCCTAACTTCATAGGGTGTGCTTTTCTTGTCACAAAGGTGTAGATCTGCATCCAGGTAGGTATCATTGTTCATGAAGTACAACTGACAGATGTGGCCCTGGGTCTGTTCCCCTTCTTCTCCACACCCCTCTGCACTGCACTCGCTCCAATCATTGGTCATGGCCCACACGTATCTGCGACAGTTCATTTTCATTACATCACATACATATGGGGAAAGAGAGATGCATTGCTCATTCTGATGAACACAACTTATGCTTGTCTTACTGCACCAGTCTGCAGCCCATCACACAATGCAGCTGTGAATAGCACAGATCTAATCACAGACTTTTGTCCGAGACATATTGTGCACTATCTTACTGACAGTTCATGATGATCAAGCAAGACCATGATTGCCGGGAAATCATACAGTCGGCAATCTCTCTATTCCTTTCTCTGATTATACTGATAAGCCCAGTGCCCAGTTGTTCCCTAAAGCCGGTACTTACTATTCAAATATAGACCAGTCAGCCCCTACAGCCAGTGTCACACGATCACCAGCACATTCATCAACCTCTACTGCCAGTGTCACACGATCACCAGCACATTCATGTAAATGCGATTGGCGTGTGTGCATCATCTTGTGCTTCATCATAACAGTGCAGAGTTAATTCTTCAATCTGTGTTTGTCACACGTGTAGATTAGACTATTAACTACTCACCTGCTGTCCAATACAGACCCATTTCTTATGTGACCTGTTCTATGCCAACTTTCTGATGTCTTCAATGATTTTTATAACTGTTATTTCTTAGATACCAAGAACAAGCGATACCGTGGCACAACTGTTAAAGTTTGCTCTTGTTCCCACTTGAACTGGTCATCTTGGTCAGCCTTTATTTTGTATATGATGTCATGCATTACTATAGCCATATAGCCATGAATGGAAAGACTGTGATGGTGCAGTGTTATCATCACATGAAAATTCAAACCTAGCTTTGACAACAATGCAGACTGCTCAGCACACGTTACATGATGGATTCCTTATCAAAAGAAAACGCCGCATTCGGCGTATTATGCGTGTCCAGTGATTTTACACAGTTTATTAGCACTGGCTGTAGGTTGTATCAGACGTGTATAAAGAGGTCAAAACCACACTGATCTGTCTTACAATAAATTTCATTTTTACTCACTTTTTCTGTGAGCAAGGTTCTCTGGAGCACTTGGCCTTATCTATTCGTGGTGGGTCCAGGTACTTGCATTTTTCATTATCAACCTGATCTCCAGAATCTTTGTCAAAGCAGGAATGTTCTATTTTGGTCACACCTGCAAGAGAAACCACAGTGAAATAAATAAGTAACCCAGCGTTTCAACTAGTGTGATCATACTGCAGGATGGGGATCATAAGATTAAGTTAAGAGTTTTAAAAACAAGCGAAAACAACACAACAACAATTATTTCCCTTTATTTAAAAAAACATTGTGCATCGTTTATTTGACCAATTTAATCTGCAAAGGACCTGCTGTAGAAAGGAACTTATCATTATGAATCTAAAGCCCATAATAGTCACACACACGCAGGAAAAACGAACAGTGTCAAAACACAGGGTGTCTATACTCTGCATCTGCTTGCAAATACCCCGCCTGAAATGGTTGTTCTTAAAATTGTTGGTGACTACTTTTACTGGAAATTATAAAGGCTGCATAATTTATCAACCTTCTCCACAGGTAACGGAGCAGTCGGTCCATCCTTTGAAGCGCCATTGATACTTCCTTTTCTCGAAAGTGACGTCATCTTTGCTAATGCTGTAGTCATACGTCACAGAGGCCCTCCTCATGTCTCCGTCTGGGTAGAGCTGTAAACACACAATGTAGGCATATAGAAAACCTTTTTAGTGCTTCCAACCGAACATACATCGCAACAACATTTAAAATTGGTTTTAAAATTCCAACACTGAAACACGACAGCCAACAACAAAAAAGAAAAAAAAATCTTGCAAGAAACTAGTGATTAAGCAAGGTTTGACAAAGTAGGAAATATTTAGTACAGCTGTTTCTATTAAACTGAACTGCATCCCGTGATGAGCTATTCAGTGGTGCATTTCGTGACACCGATAGTAAAAGTGATAACAATGTAAGGATATTGCAATCGATAAAAAGAACTGGAAGCGAAATTTGTTCAAGAGGGATTCGTCACACTTGGACAGTTCTAAATGAACTCTAACCATATCTGCCTGTAACTGTCTGGCTGACTCCTTAAGCCTGTGCAAATACTCATATGTGGCGATATCTTGAAATGAGAGGACAGTATGGAATTTGTGAAACATTAGTCTGCCACAATGACTGACACATTAAAAGACTGGCAGCAAACAGGCCAGTTCTGTTATGAGCTGGACTGAGAAAACTTTGAATATCTGAAAAGACGTCAAGCCCACAGCTAACTGAACTAGCGTGTCTGGAATGGAGGAAACCAGCAATGGCAAGAATAACGTTGGAGCTTTGAAACTGCAAACTTCCAGTTTGGAGTCTGGTACTTCTTGAAGAAAAGAAACCCCACTGGTAAAGAAAAAAAAAAGAATATGAAAGAGAATTATTTAGAAAGAAAGAAAGAATTTAAATTAAAAAAAGGAAAATATGTACAAGCATGAAAAAGCGCAAATTTCTGGTGGCAAACGAAATCCATTATTTACTAGACTGTGCTTATTAAATGGAGACTGCGTGGATAACATTCTACACATAGCTTTATGTGATAAATATTTTAGTTTTGTTAATCATGCTTTCTATTATTATTATGATGACAGCATTACAGTCAAGACCAGAAATAAGAGTTTGGAATTTTCTTCAAGAAGGAGTCACTGCACTCGAGCAATTCTATGCGGGCTCCTTCCATATCTGCCAGCATTTGTCTAGCAGACTCCTGAAACCTGTGCAAAACCTTACACGCTTGCAAGGTCAGATTTTACTGTTGCAGGCTGAGACTGAACCTGAGACATAAATGTAATCTTGACCTGAGTCAACGTCTCTATCAAAAGATCCAGCCGATCCACCAGAAATACTTTTCACCAATGTGAAGGTCAAATCCATGACTCCTACAAATAAGACATATCGTTCTAACCAACTGAGCTAACAAAAAACTTATCAATAACGAGATTTTAAAAAAAAAAAAGAAGAACACACACAAATCTGATTCGTTTCCATTGCAGCCCTACAGAACATCGTTCTGAACTCACCATGACTTCCAGATTTGAAAACGTGGGGCCATGAGAGGTCAGACTCTGAATGCCCGGTTTGTTGGTGAAGACAAAGCGAGCCCCACGATGGATGAATTCTCTGGAGCTTTGTAATCCCTTGTTGCCATTCAAGGGATACGTGCCATAATCTGCATCCCTGAGAGCTGCCAACAATACAGCAGAGCTGTTCCAGCAATTGTGTCATTCAGAACTGTTGTGGTAAGGATGCAGGCGAACATAAATTGTACATGAGTGCAGATTATATAGGCAACAAGCATACATACGCACATACACACCCATACACTCACACACAAAGAAACACACACACACACACACACACACACACACACACACACACACACACACACACACACACACACACACACACACACACACACACACACACACACACATTCTCTTTCTCTCTCTCTTCAAATTTATTTTTTCAGACCAAATGTTTATTGTTTGCCTTGTTGGGATGTCTGTTTACTTTAATGAATTTCATGCATAGGATAATGTGACCCTATTTAGGTGTATTTTTCTTGCTCTCTCTCTTACTCTCTCTCTCTCTCTTCAAAGTATTTCTTTGACTGATAGTGTAATGATAACATCTATCTTATCTAAGGTATAAGTTAAGTGTAGATGTGAAGTGTGATGCAAGGGCTGGATGTAAAGAAGCCTATATTTTGCTTATTTCTTACCCTTTGTTCTTGTTCGTGTTCTTCTTCTTCTTCTTCTTCTTCTTCTTCTCTCTCTCTCTCTCTCTCTCTCTCTCTCTCTCTCTTCTCTCTCTCTCTCTCTCTCTCTCTCTCTTTGAATATGTTCGACTGTTCAAGGAATGGATGTTCGATATTTTTTTTGATTATGTGTGAAGAATTTGCGCACATACAAAGAGTGGATTATGTGTCGCACTACTGGAAAATTGTTATCCCCTTGTCAAAAGACCTTTTCGGGTAATGACAATAAACAGTTTCAGTTTCAGTTTCAGTTTCTCTCTCTCTCTCTCTCTCCTCAAATGTATTTCTTTGACTGAAAGTTCATGATTTCTTTGCTGGAGTATCTATGTTATCTAAGGTACAATTTATGTGCAGTGTGATACAGACCTTCTTTGGGCGAGGGTTGGATATAGTTTGCTTATTTCATACCCTCGCAAATAAAAATTTGTTATTGTTCTCTCTCTCTCTCTCTCTCTCTCTCTCTCTCTCTCGCTCTCTCTCTCTCTCTCACCCTCTTTCTCCCTCCCTCCCAAAGTCACACTTAAACAAAAGAGATCTGAATGCATTATGGGTTCGAAAACACAGACAGATGTATGGTTTGATCATTTGTTTTTCTTCTGTTTTGCTTTTCATTTCCTTCTTTCCTACTTTTTGCTTCTTTTCTTCCTTCCTTCTTTCCTCCTTTTCTTTCTTTCTTGTTTAGGCGGTTTTCTGATATCTTTTCCTCTTTCTCGCAATCGTAGACGTACAACCAGTTGCACCAGAGACAACAATAATAATCGAATGCAATATACATACCAATGAAGTGCTTTGTATTCCCTCTTTTCACAATTTCAATATTTCGAGCCCCTTTTGGCAAGAAGACAACTGCTTCATAGTCCTCTTCTGTAACAAAATGAAACACATTGCGTGTATGATTATGCGGCTGGAGAATGAGGAAAATGTGAAGGTATGAAGCCAAAAAATATAAAGATGAACAGGATTGCTATTAAATACGATAATAAGTAAACATGATTATCATACCGGGAGGTATCTGGGTAGGATTGAACACAGACCTTCCAATTGGAGGTCTGATGTCTTACCCTCTTAGGTATCTCGCAAGTCACACTTGACTGTATAATCTACTAAAGGCGGGTTTGCCATGTACGGTATATTAAGATGCAAAAATTGTATTGAAAGGTTTGTCAAATTTAAAAAGCAATCATCAGGTTTCGTGAAGAAACATGCACCTGATTATATAATTATACGGAAAGGTGGCAGAAAACAATCAAAATCGCCAGTAAACCTACGACCAAAATATACAAACATACAGAAATAGAAACACAAACAAAAAAGAAAAGACAAACAAAACTTAAAAACCAAAACATAACAAAATAGAAAAAAACAATTATTTACCGAATTTGTATCCACATTAAAAACAGCAATTAAAAAGAAACACCTAAGGGTGCTGGCTGGAACCCAGAGCAACAATACATCATCTCCAGCCAATCATCTCCCAACACCTGACACCACATGCTAAGCGGCAGCCATTTCGCCGAGTAAAGGGAGTCCATCCATGTACTGCATGATCCGTTTGGACCCAGTCATCAGTTACACCCTTTACAAACTGAATGGTAAGGTAAGGAGATGACAAACCCCGGGACATAGCCACACAATGTGCACAAACCAGGTCCAGCCACACATCAGACCAAGACAGAAGGAAACTACCCTTCTTTGCCTTATTTCAGGCTTTCCTGTCTCTACCGGACAGCTCTCTGTAACTACATTAAATACAGCAGTATGCTACAAGAAAAAAAGAATAATTTTAACCGTCACATTAACCGTCACATCACACGTAACCCTTTGATTCCCGCACACTGTCCACCAGCATCCTGCTTTATCAACCACGCTAGCAAACAAAAACTTAACCCTGCTTCCTGCAGGAAGCTGGTGGGTAGGGAGAGGGAGTCAAAGAGTTAAGTTTTTGCAGGTGGTGGATAGGGTGCGGGAGTAAAAGGGTTAAGTACTCACTCTCACTAGGAACCCTTTTGTAGAGACCAGAGATCACTTTACACTGAGAGTCGTCCCCGTCACAAACGCCACACGAGTCATACTCCTTGGTGGAGTTGCGTACACCATCACAACCCACTTCCTGAAACCACCAAGTGTTCAAGGACTTAGTTAATAGCTCGACATGTGATCGATACGAAACAGCGGACGTGTTTTGTGTTTACGAGCAACCTGCATATGTGTATATGTGTGTACATATGCAAGACATAATGTGAGTATGTGTGTGTACAAGACATAGTGTGAGTATGTGTGTGTACATATGCAAGAGTGAGTATTTGTATGTATATAATTTTATGCATGTGTGACTATGTACATGCGTATGTGTGTGGTGTGCGTGTGTGTGTGTTTGTGGTGTGTGTGGGTGTGCGCGCGTGGTGTGTGTGTGGTGTGTGTGTGTGTGTGTGTGTGTGTGTGTGTGTGTGCATGTGCGTGTGTACATGACTGTTGTACTATGCTGCAATTTAAGTTTTCAGCTATATAACAGTTGGAAAGATTTTTAAAGATCATTATGTGATTTCTGATTTGATCTTTGCAGTAAAAGTCGTCTGTGAAATAATTCTAAAATTTCATTCGTAAGTTGTTTGGTTTAATTATTTCAAGTTCAATTACGTATATTTTTAATACAGCAGGACAATTTTCATGATGAGCTGACAATAAATGGTTTACGATGATAATGTTTATGTGGAGTGTGTGGTGTGTGTGTGTGTGTGTGTATGTGTGTGTGTGGTGTGTGTGTGTGTGTGTGTGTGCGCGCGCGAGTGCGTGTGTATGTGTGTATATGTGTAAGTGTATGCATATCAATGTTAGTGTATGTGTCATGGTAAGCCAGTACCTGCCCCACGCAACACTTTTATAAATCAACATTATGATCCATACAGAGCTAAAGATTCATAGACTATACCATGGCTTCAAAAGCATCCAGAGGGAAAAAAAAGAGAAGAAGAATGGAAGACATGAATCATACAGCTATCCGGAGAGGTTGTCAGATGAGTCACACACACACACACAACACACACACACACCACAACACACACACAAACACACAACACACACACAAACACACCAGACCCTCACCACCCCCCCCCCCCCACACACACACCACACACACACACGCACACCAACACACAAATCACACACACCACACCATACACAAACCACACACACACACACACATACCACACAGACACACACACACAGACACACACACACCACGAAACACATACACACATACCACAAACACCACACACATACACATACAACACAAACCAAACACACACACAAACACACACCCACACACAAACCACAGACACACATACCACACACAATACCACAAAAACCCACACAAACACACAAACCACACACACACACATACACAAACAACCACACCCACACCCACTGTATCTGTACAAAAGAGAGAGACAATACTGACCAGACATTTTCCTAGGAAACAGATGTTTGTTGGATGATCATAATCACAGGGTGTACCGTCAGACACTTCCACATCAATGGTCACCACCTCTTTCGTCTGGGTGGAGACGCACGTCTGCTTACAACGGTCACTCTCTGTAAAATGATTCTAATTCAGATTCAGATTCAGAAGGATTAGTCATCAGTTTTACATGCCATAGGCCCTCATGAAGGGCTATCTGAACAAGATACAGTACATACATTCTGCGTAATTCTAACAAAGAGGACAGTAGAAATTAAACCTTGCAGAAGTGATCATTTCATTTTCTTTCATATTATTTGGTTCTCGTTGCCTTTCCCATTATTTAATTCTCGTGAATCATTGAAAGCAGACATATCAAGTGAACAGACGAAATGGCAAAACGTAAAGCAACAGCGCTACGAAAGCATCGTGAACAACAGCATTAACAGCATCTGCAACAACAATAATAACAATAACAAAAACAGCAATAACAACTACAACAAACTACACCGCTTTTTCTGGGTACAAGATAGATAAAGAAAATGTGAACGGGCTCGACTCCACTCCACTCAATTGGGAAAAAATTTACAAAGGATGAAGATGAGAAGGCAAGTGAAAAGATAGAGAGTGAGATGAGATAGAGAGGAGAGAGAGAGAGACGAGAGAGAGAGAGAGAGAGAGGAGGGGAGGGAGAGCAAGAGAGTTGAAACTTGAAAGGACTTTATTACTCAAGGAGAGCAGCATTTGTCTTAGTGGACCTGTTTACGATTAATACTTGCTATTCTACGAGAGAGGAAGGAGAAGAGAGATGAGAGAGGAAGAGAGACAGACAGAAGAAAGACAGACAAGACAGAGAGACAGAAGAGAACAGAGGAGAGAGGAGACAGAGAGACAGAGGAACAGACAGAGAGAGCGAGAGACAGAGAGAAGAGAGAAGACAGAAAAAAGACGAGGGACGAGACAGACGAGGACAGAGACAGAGAGACAGAAGAAGAGAGCAGAAGAGAGAACGACAGACAGAGATGAAAGGAAGAACAGAGACGAAGGAAAAAGAAGACAGAGACAGCTACAGACAAGAGAGAAAAAGACAGACAGAGAAAAAACAGAGAGAGAGAGAAAACAGACAGACAGAGAGAAAAACAGACAGAGAGAAAAACAGACGAAGAGAGAAAAACAGACAGAGAGAAAAACAGACAGGAGAACAGACAGAAGAGAGAAAAACAGACAGAAGAGAAAAACGACGAGAGAGAAAACAGAAAAGAAAAGACAGACAGAGAGGGAAGACAGAAAAAGACGAGAGAGAAAACAGACAGAAGAGAGAAAAACAGACAGAAGAAAACAGACGATAGAGGAAAAACAGACAGAGAGAAAAACAGACAGATAGAGAGAAAAACAGACAGACAGAGAGAAAAACAGACAGAAGAAAAACAGACAGAAGAGAGAAAAACAGACAGAGAGAAAACAGACAGACAGAGAGAAAACAGACAGAGAGAAAACAGACAGAGAGAGAAAACAGACAGAAGAGAGAAAACAGGACAGAGAGAAAAACAGACAGACAGAGGAAAACAGACAGAAGAGAAAAACAGACAGAAGAGAGAAAACAGACAGATAGAGAGAAAACAGACAGACAGAGAGAAAAACAGACAGACAGAGAAACAGAAGATAGAGAGAAAAACAGACAGACAGAGAGAAAACAGACAGAGAGAAAAACAGACAGACAGAGAGAAAAACAGACAAGAGAAAAAGACAGACAGAGAGAAAAACAGACAGAGAGAAAACAGACAGAGAGAAAAAACAGACAGAGAGAAAAACAGACAGACAGAGAGAAAAAAGACAGACAGAGAGAAAAACAGACAGATAGAGAGAAAACAGACAAAAGAGAAAAACAGACAAGAGAAAACAGACAGACAGAGAGAAAAACAGACAGATAGAGAGAAAAACAGACAGACAGAGAGAAAAACAGACAGAAGAGAGAAAAACAGACAGACAGAGAGAAAAACAGACAGATAGAGAGAAAAACAGACAGACAGAGAGAAAAACAGACAGAAGAGAGAAAAACAGACAGACAGAGAGAAAAACAGACAGACAGAGAGAAAAACAGACAGACAGAGAGAAAAACAGACAGACAGAGAGAAAAACAGACAGATAGAGAGAAAAACAGACAGATAGAGAGAAAAACAGACAGATAGAGAGAAAAACAGACAGATAGAGAGAAAACAGAAGACAGAGAGAAAAAACAGACAGATAGAGAGAAAAAACAGAGAGAGAAAACAGACAGAGAGAAAAACAGACAGACAGAGAGAAAAACAGACAGATAGAGAGAAAAACAGACAGAGAGAAAAACAGACAGACAGAGAGAAAAACAGACAGAGAAAAACAGACAGACAGAGAGAAAAACAGATAGACAGAGAGAAAAACAGACAGACAGAGAGAAAAACGACAGACAGAGAGCAAACAGACAGAGAGAAAAACAGACAGACAGAGAGAAAAACAGACAGATAGAGAGAAAAACAGACAGACAGAGAGAAAAACAGACAGATAGAGAGAAAAACAGACAGATAGAGAAAACAGACAGACAGAGAGAAAAACAGACAGACAGAGAGAAAAACAGACAGATAGAGAGAAAAACAGACAGACCAACCTTTTTTAGACTGGTAAGCTTTCCACTCGTGATATCCCGCCCTGATGCGCATGTCGTTCCACACCGCACAATGTCCTTCTCTCGAATCGTAGTATGAGTCGCACTTCTGCACACACAAACACAAACACACGCACGCACGCACGCATACACAAATGTACACACACACAAATATACATGAAAACACCCACACTATATACACACACACAAACACAAACGCACACATACACACACACACATACACACACACTAAAGAAAACGTCTTAAATGAAAAAAATCACAAGCAATGTGACAAACTTCAGAATGAATTAGTTATCTGAACACATTACACTCTATGAAATCATTAGGCCAACTGTGTATTATCTCTCTCTCTCTATTATCTCTCTCTCTCTCTCTCTTACACACACACACACAACACACACACACACCACACACACATACACGCACACACACACACCACAACACACACCACACACACACACACACGCACACACATACACACACACACACACCACACACACACAACACACACACACACACACACACACACACACACACACACACACACACACACACACACACACACACATAAAACACGCATGCAGAGCACACGTGCGGATAAGAACATAAATTCACCCTATCTGATGTGGAGACGTTTTAAATGGGAACATGCCAAATAGAAGAGCACCACACAAACACAGCACTATTTAATAATTTTCAACGCTTCTTACCTTGGAAACGCAAGTGTCCCAAGTTTCTGATTCCCCAGTACATTCCTTGCCCCCAAAAGCAGGTCTGTTGACATTGATAACAAAATTACTACACCACCAATTTACGTATACTTAGAGAGAAAGACAGAGACAGAGAGACAGAGAGACAGAGAGAGTGATGAGCGAGAGAGAGAGAGACAGAGAGAGAGACAGAAGAGAGAGAGAGAGAGAGAAAGAGAAAGAGAAAAAGAGACAGACAGAGAGACAGACAGAAAGAAACAGAGATACAAAGAGATACAGACAGACAGAGAGAGAGTGTGTTGACACTGCAGAACAAACTGACAGCACCTCCACTTTGAAAACTATTAATGAAAATAACAGCATGCAAGCGTGAACAGAGACAGAAAGGGAGGGAAGAGGAAGAGAGAGAGAGAGAGAGAGACAGAGAGAGAGACAGAGAGAGAGACAGAAGACAGAGACAGACAGACAGACAGACAGACAGAGAGAGAGAGAGGAAAAGAAAGGATATCATCATCATGACCATATCCACACCACCAACACCGGGGTTGTTTGTTTGTTTGTTTGTTTTGTTTGTTTTTTTTGCAACGTAATACCGGTACCAACATTGAATATTCATTCCCATTATCACTATCATCGCCGTCAATACTACACCATCCAACACTACTGAGGTTACAAAAGTAAGTCTATAACACTCTTGTTTTTTTTATTTTTTGTACAACGTAATACTAGTACCAATATTCAACAATCATCCTCACTATCACTATCATTCCCGTCAGCACCATCACACCATCCAATACTACAGAGCGTTACAAAAGTAAGTCTATAATACTACACACTTGGGACTGTTGCAATGTCGGCGTCTCCTCTTGATGCCGGTACCACACTGCACGCTGCATTCCTCCCACTCGGCCCAGCTGGACCAGTTACCGTGTACGGGATCCTCATCGCCCTACATAGGTACACCGCCAGTTTCGGCACTCCTGCACGTGCATCGCGAGGATACAATTTGTCATTAATTATCTTCTTGCTTGTAGTATTGCCATCCATTGTACATTGAATCAATGATGTTGCCCTTAATACAACTATAATGCGTTCTACATGTAGTTTAAATTGAGTAATTTAGACACACACTCTCTCCCTCTCTCTCTCTCTCTCTCCACGCACAAACACACATACACACACACACTCTCTCTTTTTCACACACACACACACACACACACACATCTCTCTCTCTCTCTCTCTCTATCTCTCACGCGCACACACACACACACACACACATACACACGCAAACACACACACAATCACTCTCTCTCACTCTCACAGGCACGCACACACACACACACACACATACAACATACACCACACACACACACACATACACACACTCTAGCTCACCCTCTCACGGCCACAATTACTGCCGGGAGCAGGCGGCCCTCTCTTGGTACGACATAGGTGAGGTGTGCGGCGGTCACTGCACCATAGCATGTTGCAATGGTCGGAGGAAAACTGCAGCATACCACAGTAAAGTCATATCAATCAGTTGTACAAAAGAGATTTTAAACACAATTGCTTATCCAAATCTACATATCTATATTACAGAAACATGAAACTATTTCAAGCTGGAAAGACAAAAACTGAAAAGCAAAAATGCATTAATTAACCCCTGACTCACACACCCTGCCCAGCATCCTGCATTGCCAACGATTCTGGTAAAGCAACAACTTAACGCTTTGAATCCCTCACCCTTTCCACTAGCTTCCTGCAGGAAGCTGATGGACAGGGTGAGGGGTCAAAAGATTACATTTCTGCAGTTGGTGGATAAGGTGCGGGAGTCTAAGGATTAAATCAGCGAGACCATAATCAGAAAACGAAACTGCATCAAGTCAGACAGACACAAGCAAGTGTTAAAAAAAACAAAAAACAGAAAAGAAAAAAAAGAGAAAAACATCAAAATATACGATAATTAAGATATTTCGATCTAAACATAATATCTAACGAACTTTCAGCAGATTATTGTGATCAAAATGAGCAGAAGCGAGAGAGAAGATATGTGTGCTTGTAACCCACAGCCTAATTTCAACTCACACTAACACACAGCTAGCAAATAAACAAACGTAATATTAATCATATCAGCAATAATATAATAATAATAATAATAATATTGATATAATAATAGAAATAATAATAATAATAATAATATCATCGTCATAATTAATAATAATAATAATAATAATAATAATATAATACTATAATATAATACTATAATATAATACTACAACTACTACTACTACTAATAATATAAACAAGACTAACCGTTCTACACAGACCAAAGCTATCACCAAACTCAAGACGACACTGGAAATCCAGCGACCAGTGACTGCCCAAGTCATCATTCAGCTCGTATCCAGAGTCCAGCTCATAGTGCTTCACATCACTCGCCATATCAGGGTCGTCGTTCAGGCAATGCATGTAGCTACACAGGTAAGAAACAAGTATCTTGTTAATTAAAACAGTTCCAACCATTTAATTGAAATAGTACCATATAAAAGGCGTGAGCATAGTTAATGCACAGATTAAGACAGAAAACCACGAAAAATGCATATGAATGGTACACAGAAAACAAAAACGGAGCTCTTTTGATGTATAATAAATTTCAGCAGTTTTGAAAAAAAAATCTTAGACAATTTTATCATTCACTGGGAAATTTTCAGATGTTAAAGTTTATTGAAGTCTTAATTCACATATCTTAAAAGTTTATGAAGTCTTGATTTGCATCTCTTAAAGTTTACTGAAGTCATAATTTACACATCTTAAAGTTTATTGAAATTTTACAGATGTTAAAGTTTATTGAAGTCTTAATTCACATATCTTAAAGTTTACTGAAGTCTTGATTTGCATCTCTTAAAGTTTACTGAAGTCTTAATTTACACATCTTAAAGTTTATGGAAATCTTAATTCCTTTGGACTTGAAAAAGCGGAATAAAGTCCAAGTCAAAGGATACGGTCATCGTTTTAAGTTAGGGATAGAATTAGGGTTCTGATATTAATCCCAGAGCCCAACCCTAACCTTAAGGCCTAATTTAATCCAATCCGTAGACTTAATTCCAACCTCAGATCAGAAGATTACGGTCTTCTGATACAAGGCACTTTGAAAACCTGTCATGACTCACTTGATGACGAATTGCATCTGTTGTTTAGAGCACTCGGACCACCAGTAGTGGTTCAGCTTGGCCTCTACCAGTGGCGCCATGATGGCCGACATGTAGCGGCGTCCTGTACAGGGGTTGCCATGTCCATCATGGAACAGGCCGAAGCTGCACAGAGGAGCAATTTGGTCACATCATCATTGTGCTATGAAGTGAATGTGTGTGTTTGTGTGTGTGTGTGTGTGTGTGTGTGTGTGTGTGTGTGTGTGTGTGTATGTAGGTGTGTGTATGTGTGTATGTGTGTGCGTATGTGTGTGTTTGTGTGTTTGTGTGTGTGTGCGTGTGTATGTGTATGCGTGTGTGTGCGTGTGTGTGTGTATGTGTGTGTGTGTGCGTGCGTGTTTATGTGCGTGTGTGCGTGCGTGCATGCGTGTGTGTGTGTGTGTGTGTGCGTGTGTGTGTGTGAACGCATGCGTGTGTGTGTGTGTGCATGTGTGTGTGTGTGTGTCTGTGGTACACATGTTATTATCCCATCCCATCCCATCCCATCCCATCCCATCCCATCACATCACATCACATCACATCACATCACATCGCATCACATCGCATCACATCGCATCACATCGCATCACATCGCATCGCATCGCATCGCATCGCATCGCGTCGCGTCGCATCACACTTATCATTAAGATTACCAAACGAGGGGGTGCATAGCTTCTTATTTGATAATTCTATAACCCTAAAGTTGTAGAGGAGTTAGATCATCGAAATCTCGCCACTCTTCAGTAAGGATTTTCAAGGCGTGTCCCATTTATCTTCTTCACTACTTTACTCTTGTCCTTATTCAAGGTTAGGTACTTATTCACAGCTGGGTGAATTGGAGCCGTTTGTACTGTTTTCAAACACTACGCGCTTTGTTTTCTGCCAGGAAACTGACAAGAACATAATAAAGAGAAACATCATACTGAATGGTATGTCTCATACCTATTATTTACAAATAAGATTTCAGATTGCTTTTATAGATGATCTTTCTGGACTCTTTCTGTTGTTTGAATAGTTTTAGTTTGTTTTGTTTTTTCATAGCAAAACTGATGAATTTTGAATAGGGAATTTATACTCACACGTGCGCCATTTCGTGAGCGATGATGAAGCCGGAGGTGAAGCCTTCATCAGTAATGGCGGCGCAGGAACGTGATGGGTTACACAGGCCCGTGATTGGAGCATAACCTGCCACATAATACTCACTGTTTAACAACAACGGCAACACCACCATCCAACACACACACACACACACACACACACACACACACACACACACACACACACACACACACACACACACACACACACACACACACACACACACACACATATCAGTTCAAAATATCTGTAAAAAATTGCAGTATTCCTCGTTATATCATTTGAGATTAATTGTTATGACATATTTTCGAATTCAACTGAACGCTTTGAAAACAAAATATTGTAACAACGTTTTATGTATTTGTGGCGAACAATTCACATTGTATCACTGTTTGTTTTACTGCAGAAAGCTTCGTTCCTTTTTACCAAAGACGTTTACACAAGGAAACTATCTTGAAACGCATTTTAAAGAAGTAGTATCGGATCAAGTTTTGTTAGTTAAAATTTCAGAATCATTGGTTCACAGTCCTGTTAATGCGTTACTTTAAGATTATTTTATAATTATGATTATTTTTGTTTTGTTTTGTTTTTATGACGATTTTTCTTTTACATTATTGATGTTAGCGTTGTTCTAGTTTCATTTCTCTGTTCATCCATATCCTTTTTCTTAAGACCTTGCCGCTTCCTTTTAATTTTTTTTACTTCCCTTACTCTGTTCCCCTCTCCCCTCCATACCCCCCCCCCCTTATTTCATCCTCCATGCCATTTTTCCCCGTCTAATATCACTTATAGTGAAAAGACGTTAAATCAAGCAACGAACGAACACACACACATCACATAATCACACGTACAATACCTCTGTTTTGTACTTTAAAACTGAACATGAAACTGAGAAACAAAACGGTGAAGCAACTAAACTAAACATTATCAACAAACCAACACACCTATCAACAACTGTCAACTACCTACTTCCCAACCAAATAACCAACAGACACGTCACCTACAAACAGAACATTTGATGGCAAGACCAATCAAAACTTCAGGCAAGAACGACCAACCTATGGCGACAGGATAGTTTTAAAATCGTCCAACAACCAGCCAACTTAGATAAGAACTGACTGATTCGAAGACTTGGACATCAACCGATCAAACAATTTAACGTGCAAAATCCCATCATTTTTTTAACGTTTCGCCCGAGTATCGTTAAAAACAACAACAACAACAGCAACAACAACAACAACAACAACAACAACAACGACAACAACAGCAACAACAACAACAACAACAACAATGACAACAACAACCATGAAACAGAAAAGGCACAAATGAGATCAACAGAATATCAGGCTGAGCAGTCCATCCTAGTCGCTTCAGTGAATGCTTCTTTTTTATGTTTTTCTACGATCAGGGTATTTATCGCACATTAATTTGATTGTTCAGTGGACGTGGCATGACTAGAACTGAACCCTAAATCAGTCATCTGGCTCAACAGTCGACAGGACTTAAATACTGGTGTCAGATGCATATCTTTAAGTATTGTCATAAAATGCGTCGCGAACACTGCAAGACATTCGGTATTTGAAGCAAGAACTGACGGAACATTAGATGCAGCTGTGGACTTTATGTGCAAGATATCAGTGGCGCAAGACTTAATAGCTGTATAGTAACCACAGCCATGAGACTTTACCATAAGCATTAGATTTAAGAATTAATTGCTGGCTTAATATCATTATCATTATGTGCCCTGCTGCATGGTGTTGGCGATCATGGTCCTCCATACGAATTTATTCCTTGTCGCTGCAAGTACATCTCCCATCCTCTCTATCCTCAGCCACTTTGCAAGTCCGTCCAATATTTTCTCCCTGGGTTTAAACACTGGCATTATGCAACAGACATTAACATTTGGCACCTTACTTACCTGCGGGGCCCATCTTCTCCCTGGTGATCAGCACAGCAATGTCGTGTTTGGCGGTGCTAGGGTGTTGACGGTACATGGACCACTGACAGAACTGCTGTACCGTGCGGTGTGGGTCCCTCTTTACCATCACCCGTTTTTGCTGCATGGGTCATACACAAACAGCTCACAATTAATTAAAACAAGACGATTCAAATCCAGTCAGCTCATCATCACTGTCATTCTTGTCCCGTAACTTTCTAGAGGGAACTAACGGCATGACGTCATCAACATACAGAATTGTAAGACCCGTGGCTGATGGAGGTGGGTGGGGGATGCAGCTGAAGATAGGATACTCAATTTCGATTTGTTTCTGTGAGTGCGGCTGCAAGCCGGTTGGGCATGCTGAGACTGGTTTATTCAGCCCAGTCCTTTCTTTGTTGACGTCGGCCACAGTCTTTAGGGAATGCTGATCGATGGCCCCGGACTCATTACCAAATTAAGCAAGCGTGCATCACCTACTGTTGCCAGAAGAGATTAAATTAATTTAAGTCCTGTTTAGCAGTATTATACAAACAGACACACAAACAAGAAAAAGATAAACCATACTTATAACATGTCTGAGACAGAGACAGAGACAGAGACAGAACAAAATGTTGTTAATGAGAGCAGTGTCATAAGCAAAACAACGGGTTTCCTTACGTGCAGCCCATGAAGATATACTAACAATTTCTAACACGGACAGTTTCGAAAAAGAACTGAAAAAAGCAGAATAATGCTTTTTGCCTCCAGCCCTCGTCTACGGATGGTCTACACCAGAACATCACAATGCCCATTGAATAAGATAGATAGATAGATATATAGATAGAAAGATAGATAGGTAGATAGACATTCAGATAGATAGATAGATAGATAGATAGATACATACATAGATAGATAGATAGATAGATAGATAGATAGATATATATATATAGATAGAGGGGGGAGAAAGAGACAGAGACAGAGAGAGAGAGAAACAGACAGACAGCCAGAGACAGACAGACAGAGAGACAGACAGACAACTCAGAATGCAGAATACTTCATACAGAATTCAGACTTCAGAATACTTCATTACTCAAAGACAGTAGCATTAGGTCCCATTGGATCTGTCTTACAGTTAGTTCTTGCTACGTTACATACAAAATATGAGCAATAGAAATGAACAATAACCGAGAGAGAAAGAGAGAGAGAGAGAGAGAGAGAGAGAGAGAAATAGAGAGAGAGAGAGAAAGAGAGAGAGAGAGAGAGAGTTGGTGGAAAGCTTCACTGCCACTTAAAACAAACTACTCACGTCTTCTCTGCTCAGTAAGATGATTTCGGTGACCACCACTCGAATATTAACTCCCAGGGTGTGATGCTGGTACACCGAATTGGCCTGCCAGCAGAATGTTGTGTTTTAGTAATCTTACTATCATCATCATCATCATCATCGCCGCCACCATTATCGTCATCGTGATTGTAATCATCGTTATTCCATACATAGACACTGACATACAAACGCCGCCCAACTCAACCTGCACAAACCCTCATACACTCAAAGACACAGGCATATACGCACCAGCACGCAAGCTCACCCTCCCCACGCACACACACACAAGCGTGCACCCTCAGAACAATGTAACTAGCAATATTCATGAATGTCACGGCAGTTTCCTGACATTCATTTGCAGTGCTTGGATCCAACGTCTTCAGCCACTCTGTACACACACACGCACACACACACACACACACACACACACACACACACACACACACACACACACACACACACACACAACATACATACACACGCACACATCACACCACCACCATTCCATCACCACTACGACGTTATTTCTACAGGTACTACTACTACTCTACATAAAGAACTAACAATGTTCATGATGGTCATGGCATAGTTCTTGACCCTCTCCTTGCCGTGCATAGCAACCACTGTGTGATCCACCACCACCTGCACCTCCAGGTACCGCTTCCTCCCTAAAGATCTCCTCCTTCTTCTCGGCCTGGGGTCCGCTACTGGCAGAGGCTCTCCTGTGTCTGGAATAAGACAAGATTTTTTTTTAGTTTGCACGTAGCAAAATGACACATCTGAGAAGGGAAGGGACAAAGCAGCAGCGTGCAACGAAGAAATGTAGTATGCAGTAGATTATTAATACATGCGTAGCAATGGTCGCTTCATTAACGCCTGCCATTTCCACTTAATTGCACTTGCCAGGTTAAACCATTTGCCATCCAGTGTGTCAACAACACCAGTTGATGCCTTGTGCATGGTTATGTAAATTTACAGAGTTTCAGTATCATTCTACAAATGGGCGCAAAAGTAAAATTGGTCAAGAGTCTGGGTTCGACGCTTCCTGGTTTACGCCTAGTGGATAAAGAGTAAAGGGTGAAGAACAAGCCAGCCCGCATTCAACTTGAAAATAAAAAAAAAAAAACTAAACTAAAAAACAACAACAACAACAAAAACCCAGCCCGGTGTGTGTGTGTTGTGTGTGTGTGTGTGTGTGTGTGTGTGTGTGTGTGTGTGTGTGTGTGTTTTGGTGTGTGTGTGGTGTGTGTGTGTGTGTAGGTGTGTACGAGAGTGTGTGAGTGTGTTTACATGTATGTGTGTATGTGTGTGTGTGTGTGTGTGGTGTGCGGTGTGCGTGCGTGCGTGCGTGCGTGCGTGCGTGCGTGCGTGCGTGTGTGTGTGTGTGTGTGTGTGTGTGTGTGTGTGTGATGTGTGTGTATGTGCGCGAGTGCCCGCGCGCGTGTGTGTATATGTTTGCGTGTGCACTCTCGCCTGCATGAGCATGTGTCCTCCCCCTCCTTATCTCTATCCGTTCCCATCACCCTGGAAATCTTAGCACTTTTGGTTGTGAGTGTGTTTGTGCGCGTGCGTGCGTGCGTGCGTGCGTGCGTGCGTGCTGTGGTGGTGTGTGTGTGTGTGTGTGTGGTGTGTGTGTGTGTGTGTGTGTGTGTAAGACTTGATTTTTTTCTTATCTTTTACATATTTTCCTTGGAGGAAGATTCTCCAGTTGAGCCGATGAAAAACCTTGTCTGCCAGCAAATGAATAACTGCTGGCAGTTTTGGGAAGAACACATACACTGCCTTGAAAGCAATGAATTTCCCGTGGCTGTGATGATTCTTTGTTTTTGTTTTTTTCTTTTGTTTTGTTCTGTCTTTTTTTATGTTCTGTCTTTTGTTTTTTCTAGCCAAAGGTCATGAAGTATGAGCCATCTACGACTATTTCATTATCATTCTCCATTTGAGTGTGTTTCAGTAGTTGTACAAAGTTGGTCGTAACTCGTACAAAGTTATTCCATGCAATCAGTTTAATTTTCTGGTGAATTTTCGAACACTTTATAGTGTATTATTAGCAATTCTGTATTGTAACTGGATAAACATCTATCATTTATTCACTTACTGCAAACAACTGATAATACAGACGTAAGATTTACTCCACACACACATACAACTGTTGGATAACCTGTGGCAAAAAACATGATGCGTACTTGTAAGTAATATACGATAAAGAAATTGGTTCTTTTTTAATCTCCTTTTTTTCTTTTTCTTTTTTGCTCTCTCTCTCTCTCTTTTTCTCTATCTATCTATCTATCTATCTACTATCCTACCTATCTATCTATCTATCTATCTATCTATCTATCTATCTATCTATCTATCTATCTATCTCTCTGTCTGTCTGTCTACTCATCTATCTATCTATCTGTCTATCTATATGGAAGACTGTAAACTTATGTGTTACCTGTTTCTGAATGAATCTCGGAAGTTAAGGTTCCAAGGTCATGTGTCTAAAATCAGTATTCATTTGTTTGTTTGTTTCTTT
Organism: Monoplex corrugatus; assembly: GCA_030674185.1. Classification (NCBI taxonomy): domain Eukaryota; kingdom Metazoa; phylum Mollusca; class Gastropoda; order Littorinimorpha; family Ranellidae; genus Monoplex; species Monoplex corrugatus. The sequence goes on from CM060305.1 coordinate 142,285,786, forward strand.
TTGAGAAAATTGTGTTAACACTATTTTTCTTAGATACTTCTCAAAAAAATGTTAAGACTTCCTTTCACTGTTGCGACAGTCTATCATTGTCCTCGACGCACGTGAAGTTTTATTTCAACCTATTCTTCTTTACAGTCACCGAGAGATTGAGAAATAGAAAATCTGACTTTCTGTAATAACGTTTACATTAAAAGGGTGATTAGATTGTTAGAATGGTTTGGCCATCTTAGTTTTACACCTGTCACTCTCCAGCTAGTTTTTCTTCCGTATTCTATTGCGTCTCTTCCTCAAAAGTAGCACGTATCTTCTGCTTACACACACACACACACACACACACACACACACACACACACACCACACACACACACACACACACACACACACACACACACACACTTATCTTCTGCTTACACACACACACAATTATCTTCTGCTTACACACACAACACACACACACACACACACACACACACACACACACACACACACTATCTTCTGCACACACACACACACACTTATCTTCTGCTTACACACACACACACATCACTCAGCACACACACACACACACACACCACACACACACACACACAAACACACACACAAACACACACACACACAACACACACACACACACACACACACACACACACGCACGCACAACACATATCCCCATGCTGACATCACCATTACTGACATCACTCATGTGAATGTGAGTACAAAATATCGGTATATAGTGCAAAGGAAGGAAACACGTGAAGTAACACTACCAAGATTAACAGTAAACAAGTAGCATGCTAAAAAAACAAAGATTACGAAAGCATCTGCACCTATCAAAACAACGCAATAGTGAGTCATGTTTCATCTCTCTCTCTCTCTCTCTCTAATACACACACACACATACACACGCACATACACACACACACACACACACACACACACACACACACACACACACACACACACACACACATGTATATGTAACTGTGTGTGAAGGTGGGGGAAAGACGCGCGCGTGCACGCGTGCACGCGTGTGTATGTGTTTATGTTGTGTTTGTATTTGTGTTTGTGTGTGTGTGTATGTGTGTGTGTGTTTGAGTATGTGTTTGTGTTCGTGTGTGTGCGTGTGTGTGAGTGTTTGTGTGTGTGTGAGTGTAAGTGTGTGAGAGTGTATGTATATGTGTGTATGGTGTGTGTGTGTGTGTGTGTGAGTGTGTGCGCACGTGCGTGTGCATGTATGTATATGCGTTACGGTGACGATGCTTGTTTTTGTGTGTGTATTTTGACTAGGCACTGTTTTTTTTAATTACATTTTTTTTTGTTTTCCAAAGGCTATTCAGATAATTGCAACTGTGTCGTTTCAGTCATGATTATTTTCTGCTTGCCTGTTGGGTTGGGTGAATTTGTTTGTTGACACATAACAGCGTGCATTTCTCTTAGATCTCATTGATGTTGTCTGAACAGCTTAATCGCGACGTACAATTGGCATTATAGTAATGACATTATAATAATGATAAAGCAGGCATTCTATGCATGAACGTATTATCGTTATGCAAATAATCACCTATTTTTGTGTCAATTATTATTGTCGACGCGTTTGTTGTGGTTGATGACGGTTATTTACAAGGAGGCTATCATTAATCCTGATGACTATTAGCATTAGCGTAATAGCGTCCAGTTCAGAAGCGAACAGGGGCTTTACTATCGTATGACGGCAACAGACGGGCCAGTTTAAATAAACGTAAAATAAAAGACAAATTTTACAATGAATGTTTGTTGAATGATGAACGTTGTTGCGTGACAAGGACTAGGGTATTGTGTTTTTGTTAGGGGACTAAATCCTGGAAACAGGAATTCAGATACTTGACAGGATAGTTAAAACAAGTGAAAATCACTGAGCGATGACACGTTGGAGTTTCTTCAAGACAGATTCATCGTACTCGGACAGGTCCATATGCACTTCACTCAAATGTATTCGCAATTGTCTGACAGACTTCTTGAACCTGCACATAACCCTACACACTGGCACGAATTTAAACTGGGGGCGGGGGTGGGGATGGGGTTGGGGGGGGGGGTGTTGGTGATGACACTTTGAAAACGTTTACTCCACCCGAAAGAATGGAGTATTATTAAGATGGGCAGCAAACAAGCCAAACGTTATGCTGCGTGATATAACTGACTCGTGCATGAGATCTCCAGTCAACAGCTCTTGGAAAGGGGGTATCGGGTTCCAATCCTCAGCCTGTCGTGTGTACTCTGTAGTAAGGTTAGAAATATGAGTTTGAGTTCCGAGTCAGCACACGATTCTTCATGCACTACATCAAAAACGGTTGCCATCTGAATGTGTTCATGAGAGTATCATTGTACTTGGAAAATTCCACATGTCCTCCACCCAAAGCTGCCGGTAGTAATCTAGCGGATTCCTGGAGAAAACACAAAACCTGACACGCTTGCAAGGTTCTGAAATGGGGAAGGAGGGTGGGCAAAAAAGAGGACCTACAGAAAACTATACTGACACCACGAGAATGATTATAGCACTAAGACGGGTACTGAACAAGACAGCTTTTATGTTTCAGGCTGGGACTAAAATCGAGACATCTGATCTCGTATCCACGGCCCTCCCAACAGACCCAGCCAATATGTCAACAGACCCAGCCAATATGTCAACAGACCAAGCCAATCTATCAACAGACCGAGCCAATCTATAAACAGACCCAGCCAATCTATCAACAGACCCAACCAATCTATCAGCAGACCCAACCAATCTATCAACAGACCCAGCCAATCTATCAACATACCCAGCCAATCTATCAACATACCCAGCCAATCTATCAACAGACCCAGCCAATCTATCAACAGACCCAGCCAATCTATCAACAGACCCAACCAATCTATCAACAGACCCAGCCAATCTATAAACAGACCCAATCAATCTATCAACAGACCCAGCCAATTTATCAACATACCCAGCCAATCTATAAACATACCCAACCAATCTATGAACAGACTCAGCCAATCTATAAACAGACCCAGCCAATCTATCAACAGGCCCAGCCAATCTATCAACATACCCAGCCAATCTATAAACAGACCCAACCAATCTACACAGACCCAGCCAATCTATAAACAGACCAAGCCAATCTATCAACAGACCCAGCCAATCTAAAAACAGACCCAGCCAATCTATAAACAGACCCAACCAATCTATAAACAGACCCAGCCAATCTATCAACAGACCCAGCCAATCTATCAACAGACCCAGCCAATCTATAAACAGACCCAACCATCTATCAACAGATCCAGCCAATCTATCAACAGACCCAGCCAATCTATCAACAGACCCAGCCAATCTATCAACAGACCCAGCCAATCTATAAACAGACCCAACCAATCTATAAACAGACCCAGCCAATCTATCAACAGACCCAGCCAATCTATCAACATACCCAGCCAAACAACATACCCAGCCAATCTATGAACTGACCCAGCCAATCTATCAACAGACTCAGCCAATCTATCAACAGACTCAGCCAATCTATCAACAGACCCAGCCAATCTATCAACAGACCCAGCCAATCTATCCACAGACTTAGTCAGCCTGCTTGCAAACCGTGGCCGGCCCGAGGGTCAAACCCACAACCACATGGCGCTTTAATCAAAAAAGCTAACAGGCCCAAAATAAAGTGCATCGATGGACAGTGATCACGATCCACAATAACCAGGGAAGATCCTTAATTAATCTGACCATACTAATGCTAATGTAGAATACCCAATACAGAAGATGTCTGTTGATTCCAAGATGTAAAATGAGTGTATGAATAGAATGCTGCCCTGTCCAGTAACCCCAAACCTCAACTCATGGAGCATTTGATTAGGTGAACTTCTTCTCCACAAATCTTTCCACCGCGCAGATTGTTCTAGCTTAACCAGTCCTATCTATGAACCTATGAAGTTTGGGGGGTGGGGGGAAATCACCAACAACCAACCTAATAAGCAAGCCACCGGGCCCACCAGCCACCCAATCAAAGCCTGTTGCAAACAGCACTGTATATATGTCAGCTTGCGCTGTACCAGACACTAAATGGATTCTGACAACGTGTTATGTATGACGATAATCACATGGCGGTGATGAGTTGACAAATTGCTTATTTGGACGTCAACACTCGGAAGTGCCTTATCCCTGGGTGTTGTGCACCACACAAATGGAAAAATAACAGGCACTCAGGCACGTATGTTACTTAACACAATGTTTTAGCTTGTACTCGTGCACGTGCACATACACAGACACGTATATAGACAACTGACCGACCAACCGACAGGCACAGACAGACAGACAGACAGACAGACACACACACACACACACACACACAAACACACACACACACACACACACACACACACACACACACACACACACACCACACCACACAAACATACACTGCACAGAGAGAGAGAGAGGGGAGAGAGAGAGAGAGAGGAGGAAGAGAGAGAGAGAGAGAGAGAGAGAGAGAGAGAGAGAGAGAGAGAGAGAGAGAGAGAGAGAGAGAGAGAAAGAGACGTGCATGCGTACAGTTGGAAAAACAGTTCAGCGTTCGAACAGGTCTCGTAGAAATTTCTGACACTAACAGAAAAGACAAGGTTATGGGATGTTTCACGAAAGAGATAAGAATACAGAGCGTTTTACCAAAGAGATAAAAATACAGATCGTTTCACGAAAGAGATAAGAATACAGAGAGTTTACGAAAGAGATAGGAACACAGAGAGTTTTACGAAAGAGATAAGAATACAGAGCGTTTTACGAAAGAGATAGGAACACAGAGAGTTTACGAAAGAGATAGGAACACAGAGAGTTTTACGAAAGAGATAAGAATACAGAGAGTTTTACGAAAGAGATAGGAACACAGAGAGTTTTACGAAAGAGATAGGAACACAGAGCGTTTTACGAAAGAGATAAGAATACAGAGCGTTTTGCGAAAGAGATAGAAATACAGAGCGTTTCATGAAAGAGATAAGATACAGAGCGTTTCATGAAAGAGATAGAAATACAGAGCGTTTCATGAAAGAGATAGAAATACAGAGCGTTTCATGAAAGAGATAAGAATACAGAGCGTTTCATGAAAGAGATAGAAATACAGAGCGTTTCATGAAAGAGATAAGAATACAGAGCGTTTCATGAAAGAGATAGAAATACAGAGCGTTTCATGAAAGAGATAGAAATACAGAGCGTTTCACGAAACAGATAGGAATACAGAGCGTTTCACGAAACAGATAGGAATACAGAGCGTTTCACGAAACAGACAGGAATACAGAGCGTTTCACGAAACAGACAGGAATACAGAGCGTTTCACGAAACAGATAAGAATACAGAGCATTTTGCGAAAGAGAGAAGAATACAGAGCGTTTTACGAAAGAGATAGGAATACAGAGCGTTTCACAAAACAAATAGGAATACAGAGCGTTTCACGAAAGAGATAGGAATACAGAGCGTTTCACAAAACAAATAGGAATACAGAGCGTTTCATGAAAGAGATAGGAATACAGAGCGTTTCACATGAATTATGTCTGATGCACGTTCACCATTTTAACCTCTATTAAAATAAGGCTTAAACAAGTTGCGTTTGAGTAAAACAGGATCGTCTGCGCGTCTGCGTGTGTGCCTAATTGGTATGCGTGCATGCATGTGAGAGTATATGTTGCGTGTGCGTGTGAGTGTGCGCACACGTGTGTGTATACATATGTGTGGGTGTGTACATGTGTTTGCATGTGTGGGTGTGTACATGTGTTTGCATGTGCGTGCATGCATGTATGTATGCGTGTGTTCATACGTGCGTGCATGTGCGTGCCAGTGTGTGTGTTTATGTGAGTGTGCATATGTATGTGTGTAGGAAGAGGCGTATAAGAGTATTATGGATACGTGCATGGGCGTGAGAATGTATGACGGACATTTTGCTTAGTGCAGGCACATCCAGTCTAATACAGGCAAAGTGTATGTGATAGGAAACATTTTCCTTGATTATGTCTTACAGATCCTGCAATCAATCAGGGCCTAGGGTGTTGTACCGATGAATGTTGCACCCACTGCATCCATCTTTCGTGTTTGTGAGTGAACGTCTGGGTGATGCAAAGTTGTCTACGATCCACCATGAAAAGTTTACTGTCAATTTTTTCCTATGTCTACACCATGTATTTTCTATCTATGGAGGATGGACTTTGAGAGTCCGCTGGATCTTATCACAAGACCATACCATCTCTGCTAGCTCTCTCTGTCTGTCTGTCTGTCTGTCTGTCTCTCTCTCTCTCCTCTTCTTTTTTTATGTGGACAAATGGTTTCGCAACTCTGTCGTCTGTGACGTAATGTAAGAGATTACCGAGGGGTTTTCCGAACATGTCGATCATCCCTGCTGTCTGTATATTCTTCTGTAGTTCTGCTGTCAAAGTACATGTCTTGCATGTATACAGGAAGATGGAGAGCATGAGTGCATGCAATACTTTGGCTACTCACCTGTAAAATTGCCACTTAGCGGCTCGCCCTCTCGACAGGTGTAGATGATATGTGGACGGTTGTACCACGGACGATTGTGCTTTGTCTTGGACGGTTCAATGAACAGCATCTCCTCATCCGTTTGTATATAGCCTGCCTGTCCAGTGGGGAATCAAGACATCAAACAATGAATACATGTACAGTGCGAAATAGGTCTACTTCTCAGATGTTACTCAGTTGCGCTTAAAGAAGGCCTGCTTGACTGTTCCTATGCGAAATTGATTACAGCAATCTATAATCGAAAAAAACCCAACATATCTAACAAATCAGTAAATGCATATAGAATTCAAATACAAACATAATAACAAATTGCACACATTAACATTAGTTATGATGTTATAGATTGTAACAAAGGTCTTTCATCTTAAATAATTTAAGTGCATTACCACGTTGAAATCTATGGATACTTCTCTTCTATCGTTTCAATCAATTAAAAACAAAATCAAAGAGAAAAAAATAGTGTCTTTCATTTAGCAAACAGGGCTTGAAAAATGTATCTTTGGTAGTAAAAGTCCAATATCAATAACTGAAACTGATCGTGTACATGTAGATATTTTGCATAATACGCTTTCTACTGAAGCTGTTTTTCTAAGAAATACCCCACGGATGATTGCTGCTTATCGTCATCTGTAGAAATGTATGCCGTTAATACTTGCCGTTCTTCATCAGAGACATTGGCGATTTCTAAATGGCAAACACAGAGGAAAGGACAGCGAGCGAACTATCTGTTTTCAAGAAATATCATTAGGATTCTGTGTCCACTGGACGGTCTAGTTTTCGTAGAAAATGTGGCCTCTACCAACCTTTAAAAAATGGCTGTCAGGCCAGCATTTTCGACGCGACTGAATGTAGGTTCTTGTCCTAAGCCAGAAGAGAAGAGTGACAAATATATTTTCTCTCTCTTGGAGCTGAGGACAAGTACTTACCTGAATATGCTCTCTGCTGACCTGTCCTGAAAATGTAACAGCAGCGTCTCTATGAAATATTTAAGTATGATCATCACAACAGCAGATACCTATAGATTCCCCAGGACCAAATGCGTTTCTCACACCGACAGCATTTACATACTCACACGTACAGACAGACAAAGGCAGAGAGACTAGACAGACACACAGACATACAGACACAGCAGAGACACTGAAAGGAAACCAGTACACCTTCCCACCTACCAGTCCATCACAGGTAGATAAAGCAGCGTAAGATGATTTCTCTTTCTGCACAAAACCGTGATAATAGCATCTCTCCGGCTCTGATCCGCCACCGTGTCGTTGTGGTCGTTATCATCATAAACCATCACCATGCTGTTTGCAGCCACGTCGCTCTGGAACAACGCCACATGTCGCTCACGTCCTCGCCATTTTAGCTTGACGTGAAACCACTGTGGCGGCTCATTCCCGTTTTTTGTCCACGTGTGAGAAAATTTTGCTCTAGTGGTGGCAGTGATACGAGGCTTGACAATTTCTGCGTGCTCCACTTCGCACGATGTCTCGACAGGCAAATCTGTGGAGGGTGAAAAGTGTATTTCCAGATCACACGAAGTTAAAATTTTCAAGAGGAAAAAAAGCTCAGTGGAACAAACATGAGTATCAGTTATAAGCAGGTATTCTAATATCCCTCTTACATTTGATTTATACTGTTTTCGACAATCTGAAAACATTTGTGGATGGAAAATGACACAGCACTTCCAAAAAAATCATTCATGTCTTTTCCCTTTGTCATTCCCTACCTCCATCCCTTACTCTTCTGTAAGCGCTTATCTGAAGTAGTTATATTTACTATCATTTACTGTCTTAGGGGCTGACAGTGATTTTTACTGTGAATCGCACGATAAAGACGTCATCACCACAACCACTATTACCACCACGACCAACAACAAAAACAAAACAAAAATTTTAACACGATAGTCATGCCTTTTCAACAAACTCCCATATGAGACCTCGAAGAAGCAATAATTGACATTAACGTGGACAAGAAGCGAGGACAATGGTAAACTGTCAGAACTGTGAAAACAGAATTTAAATCTTCTCAGAAGTTCTGAGAAACAGCTGTTCAAACAGTTTCCCCAAAAGTGCTCATGTTTGGCACGTGTCTTGATTTATATGACCTATACCTTGGCTCTTTGACTTCCAAACTTATGCATTCGTGAATCCTCAACGGTTTACACACTGACACAAACTTGTTAAAGATCCATCCAGAAAACAGAAAAAAAAATCTTGCTCATTTCTCTCTCTCTCTCTCTCTCTCTCTCTCTCCACACACACACACACACACACACACACACACACCACATGCACGCGCACACATACACGCACGCACACACACATACATACATGCACACACATACATACACACAAACACAAGCACATCTGTTCCGGATAACATGAAATTAGTTTCTCCCCCGCCCCCCTGCTCTCTCTCTCTCTCTCTCTCTCTCTCTCTCTCTCTCTCTCTCTCTTCTTCTGCACATTGTCGCGATTTGTTTAATACATAGACTACATAAAGAAAAAGTGCACCGTCGCGATAAATGCTACGTGGACTGCCCGAAGTGCCGTGATGATGGGCCCGGTAGCTGAAAGGAAACATTTCTTTTTATTCCAATTCATCTCTCTCTTTCTTTCTTTATCTTTTTTATTTTCCATAATTATCATTTTATTCCACCCTTGCTCAGAAGGTAACAGTAGTAACACGTCAGCTGCTCCGGCGTGCTCAAGTAAGACTTGGTAATAATAATATATGAAAAATACTGTGTATGTACCATGACAAAAAAAATCGATAATTGATCATTATTATATGTGTGTGTTTAAAAATCACCCGTTGCAATTTTTTTAATTTAAGACTCTCACCTATGATATATATAATATATATATATATATTATATATATATATATATATTAATATATATATATATATTATATATATATATATATATATATATATTCATTCCATATATGTCAATGTATACTGAACACTGGATCACTGTTACATGTGTAGATATTGACATGTCTACATTTCAAAGAAAAGAGCTGAAAACAAACTTAGCCGAGACACCTACCTTTATGAAAGCAGTTACAATGACTACATATATACACGGTTCATAACTCAAAGAGCCATGAACCTTCTTTCCGTAAACAAAGTGAAACAGGATGATATTGTACAAGTGCGTGGACTTTTTTGTAGGAAGGGCTGTAAGTTGCTGAGTTTGCATATTTGAGAAAAACCCTACACAAGACACTGGCATAAATACATCCGAACGTACATACGCACGCACGCACACACACACGTACCGACATAGACATACACACACACACACTCACTCACAATTCTGCTGCACCTGCAACGAATAATTATTTCCCACACTGAAACAACATTTGCAGAAAGTGACACACTCAGGCACAGACACCCCCCCCCCACACACACACAAAACACACACGCCAGCGTACATGTGCTCACTCGCATGTGTAAATATGCTTATTCACCCATCCTCCCTCTCTCTCTGTCTTATCTCTCTCTCTCTCTCTCTCTCACATACAGAGAGGAGAGAGAGAGAGAGAAGAGAGCGAGAGCGAGAGAGAGAGAGAGAGAAAAGAGAGAGAGAGAGAGAGAGAGATGCTCAAAAGCGTGCACGAGCGCGCATACAATTTTGTCGCGTCTGCAAATTTGACCAGAAACTTCCACTTCGACAATTTTGCAGCTGTTTTTGCTTCGGTCCTCCAAATCTTGCCACTAAAAGACGCCTGTAATTTATTACACATAACCAAATATCTTTTCAGAGGAAATAACAGGATACTTCTGTCTTGTGTATATGTGTGTATGGGAAGGGTGGGGGTTATGTGTGTATGCATGCGTGCTGCGCATGTGTGTTCGCGTGTGCGTGTTCTGCATGTGTTTGTATATGCGCTTCGTGTTTTTTCCCCATGTTGTGGTTCTGCTGCTATCTGCTATAGTCGTCAGTACCGCCATGGTCGTCGTCATCGTCACCACCATCATCAGCTTCATCAGCAGTAATAGCAGCGGCATCATTTTCACTACGATGGCCAATATCTGATAATCGGGAAAAAGGATGGAACCCTACTAATTTAGACGCGACAGCACTCAACTCAAAGACCCTATTAGTACAGTTTCTTCAGCAGTCGAGTCAGCTCAGGAACGTTACTAACTAGGACAAGTCGTCTGTGAATCGTACGTTATACCCCTTTGAGACAGGTTTATAAGTTAACACATCTGGGAACCGTCATCTCACCAGACGGCAGATGCGCATCAGGATTAACCAGCAGTATCTGGCCAAGCCAAAACAGCAATCAAGAAGATGAAAAGCGTTATTACCAACAAATGCCTTTCAATTAACATTAGGAGCAGAGTTCTTGAATGTTATACAGAAACGATACTGTCGTATGTTGTGAAACATGGACAGTCAACACGCAAAGTCAGAACAAAATTGATGCACTTGAAATGTGATATTTAAGAAGAATATTGAGAGTTCCACGGACAGCGAAGAAAACAAACGAGACAGTCTTGAAGGACGCAGACACAAAGAGATTATTAATAAGAAAATTAGGAAAAGACAAACAAAATTTATAGGACATTTTATGAGGAAATTGCAATTAAGGCAACTGGTTATGACAGGAAAGCTGGAGGGAAAGAGAGCGCCAGGTAGACCCAGGGAGAAAATGTTGGACGGACTTGCAGGGTGGCTGAGGACAGACAGGGTGGAGATGTACTTGCAGCGACAGGGGATAGATTCGTGTGGAGGGCCATGATCGCCAACGTCATGCGGCAATGCACATGAAGATGATGACGATGATGTTACATGTAATGTATATACGAGTATATAACCGGAATTTACACCCGTCCATATAATGGGACACGCGTGCCTAACTAATTCCTTCCCATGTTTCATCCTAAGACATGCACGCGCACATGTGCGGGAGAGAGAGAGAGAAAGAGAGAGAGAGAGAGAAGAAAAAAAGAGAGAGAGAGAATAGACAGGCAGACAGTCAGGCAGGCAGACAAACAGACAGACGACAGACAGACAGACAGACAGACAGACAGACAGAGACAGAGGCAGATACACGAACAGACAGAGTGATGAGTCATGAAATATGAATCTTAAAAACTCGTGACCATGACTAATGACTGTGTAAATTCCAAAATGTTTTGTTTATGTTGAATGTATTCACATAAAAGGCAAACATAGAAAAAGCATACAATTTAATTCAAATATCATACATACGTTTAAAAATGATGCGTGCAACATTTCAGTAATTTTCAAGACGAATGCAGCTTGTATCTTGAGAACTTAATGAACCTTGCAGCTGTTGCAACACTCCTTATAAGAGAAAATATTTATAACTGCAAGTCGAAATGGGGTTGGGGATCGGACAGAACAAAATATTATTGAAGTAACGAGAAACTGCTGGCTCCGCCTTAACCAGCAACAGACGGAGGAATTGGTTCGCAAAAGTTACGTCAAAAGAAAACTTATTTGTATACAGAACAAATACAGGCTAGATCTACTCAAACATCCAAAATAACACATTAAATGGTAAGACGCTGGATAAAAAGACAGAAGACATAAAATGCCGTTTCACAACAGATGACGCCAAAGAAACAGAATATGTTCAGTTTTTCCAGAGACTTGACGACACACCCCTATCAAGCTGAGTGCAAGAAGAATTCAAGTGAGTGAAGATCTAAGCGTTGATAAGAAGGAAGTTCTAAGGTCAGGCTGCTCTCTCTCTCTCTGTCTCTCTCTCATCCATACCCCCTGATGTGTGTTGTCGTCATGATGCCCCATGAGACTTCTTTAATGCGTTTCTTCATATAAAGTTTCTGTTTCACCAACCTTTCTCCTCTTCTCCGTTATCTAAATAACTCTGGAGGTTTCTCGGTGCATATCAAACGCGCTCTCATTCACGAACAGGTTACAAACTAAATGGAATGGTTGTAGTCGCTGATATGAACTGCTCATATTTGAACGACTTTTTTGTTTACACGGATGACTTCATGAGATCACTTCAATCTTTATTTCTAAGCATCACTTGCACTTTTCCTCTCCATCTAGTCCTTGCCAAAAGTGTGTTTTTGTTGTTGTTGTTTTTTGTTGGGGGGGGGGGGGTAAATATGTCATCTATATGACCGAATATTGAAAAGTATATATGTGAAAATGGGAAAGACAGAATCTCGTGTGCCAACAAAGGAGTGGCATATGTAAATATAATTCTTGACGAGAACAGCTGCTTTTCCTATTTCCATAATGCTACCCTAAATATGGCTTTCATGATCCACTTCTCAGTGTCTAAAAAAAACATAAGTTAGCGAGTTGGTTGTGTTTTGAAAGCCATACGGGTGCGAGGGAGACAAAGAAAAAGACAGAACCACGTGCTTTCTTGTACGCATTTTTTTTATGCCAAAGCACTGTCTGACCGAACTAATCTGGGGCATTTGTGTAAGACTGAAGATTCGGTTCTTCATGGTTTCAACGGTGTGTCATGTTACTCTGCGATCCCTTATCGTGGGGTAGTTCGCAACCTCAGACACTGTCCCACAATGCTGTGAACGTGGAGAATTTTTATGTTCCTTGACCATGTCAATCTGCGGTCGTGGCTTTCGGCTAAAGCTGAACAGGTTTGGGGCAATGCACACAAGCAATGACTGAGTACTCCTGGTCGTCTGTTACCAGCACATTGTTATCTGTTGCCCGGAGAATAGTAGGACAACTGTTATGAAACCTAGAAATGGACAAATAAAAAAAGATAAATAATAAATAAATGAATAAATAAAAAACCAAATCTGAGATACATCTGAAAACCTACCTGGCCTGCCTAGAAACAAAATCGAGCTTGCACAAGCTGCCTGTGGATGGATGCAGTCTTATCGAAACTTGAGTCATATTAATATTTGCATTCCATGTGGACAGACTAATGGGAATGAATGTATAAGCCGAAAAAGGCTGTTAAGTTTATATCTTGGCAGCAGACATGCATTTACATGAAAATTCAGGATAGTGCAGTTTTGCTATAACTTATCTTTAAGTATCTAATCCTTGTCATAATCATCGTGATTATCAAACTGACTTGCTCGTGTGAGACAAAATTTATCTGCCGCGCTGCCATACATTTAAATACCTTCACATAAAGCTGCCTGAATAAACCAAAACAGTGAGCACATGAAAACGGCTTTATCTTTAAAAAAAAAAAAACGGGAGGGAGCGGGGGACAGGGAAGGGAAGAGGGAGAGACCGAAAGGAATGAAAACAAAAAAGTACAAAAAAGTAATGAAATGCAAAAAGTAACTGAAATAAGGAAAGAAAGAAAGAATTTAAAAAAAGAAAGGGAAAAAACAAAGAAAGGAAGAAGTAAAAGAAAGAAAGAAAGAAACTTGTACTATCAACTTACCGTTTTGTTGGTAGCCATCAACGGACATACAGACCTGTAACAGAAAAGTTTGTTTTCACACCAAATAATCACCAGACTTCAGACAGACACAAAGTTTATAATAAATACAGAACCTCGGCAGGTGTGAGTGAGATTAGGAAGTGGTTGGGGTTGAAATAACATCCCAAAAGGAAAAAAAATGGTTCAAGAAGACAAAACTTAGCAAAGATAAACAATCAAGCTGAGCCACAGAAAACGCTGTGGCTTGCCTTTACAAACGGTACGCGCTCATGTTTTTAGCTTACTTGTGGAGGAAAGACTGTATATGAGTGCGAGTCAAGGGAAGGTGATCGTAGCGTACTCGGTCACCCTTTGACTTACTCACCCTTTCCACCAGCTACCTGCAGAGAGCTGATGGATATGCGAGGGGAAGGATGTGGTTCAATCCACGGTCTCTGTCTGTCAGTGTGCTTTGTCTCTGTGTGTTTGTTAAGCAAGCAAGCACGCACACACACACACACACACACACACCCAAATATTTACTAAAAAAGATTCAGAGCTTGGACTGCAAAAGTCTTAAAATTGCACTAGGTGT
>CM060305.1:142305291-142310291 GCA_030674185.1 Monoplex corrugatus
CTACACAGATACACATCGACAGACAAATAGATGGACAGATACATAGGCAGGCAGAGAGATAGACAGACAGATAGATAGCTAGATAAATAGATCGATAGACAGACAGGCAGACAGATAGATAGACAGATAGATAGAAAGATAGCCAGACAGACAGAAGATAGATAGATAGATAGATAGATAGACAGATAGATAGATGGATGGATGGATGGATAGACAGACAGATAGATAGATGGATAGATATACGTAGATAGATACACAAACATAGATAGACAGATAGAAAAATGGACAGACAGATAGTAAGATAGGCAGTCCCATAAGCACAGATCGATAGGGAATGAGGTATATCTACTCTCAGGTCACCTGTGTCAAGTTACGTTCCATTCCTCTCCCGCACTGCAAATACCCAAACAGGATTAGGTATTCACTCGATCACAACTGGGTAGTCTGGTGACCGCCCACACAGTTTCCCGAGCAAGGATGGAATATGTGTAATCAGACGGACAAGTGGAAGCACTACAATTACGGCAATGTAGGCCTCGTAATCAGGCGACAGTTAGAGAAAAACTGCTTTCCTGTGTTCAGTTCTCTGAAATCTAAATACAATCATAGGGTTAATCTTATTTCAAAGGTTTAAAGCGAAATCCGATTTTTTGTTTTACAAAAACCTATTCGTAACATTATGAGAAATATCTGTTATCATACTTTTGTATCCAAGTCACAGTGATAACCTTTCCACGTATCCTCCCCTATCCTCAAACCTCACTTGCCGGGAAACAGAAGAAAAAAAATGTTTTGCCCCTTTCAACTGGAGCATTCGCAACTTCCCGTTGGATTGGACTTGTCATCAGAATTTGTAAATATCGATTTATAAACAACCCAACAAAGTTTACTTTTTACCGACACTTTTTTTCCAAACATGCAGACACACATGCACTCAGGCTGTCTCCGATACATGAAGCAATCATTCCTCCATACCGCTTCCTTTTTTTCTTTCTTCTTTTCTTTTTTTTTTTTTTTTTTTCTTTTCTAAACGAGATTTAGGAGAAAATTATATCAGGGAAGTGTACATTACAGCCTGCTGTTTTGTGCTTGTTGGGTCAGGCGCAAAGAATTATTAAGATCGACGTGTACAGGTAGAAAATTATGAAGATCGATATGGAACGTATACTTCTCTCTCTCTCTCTCTCTCTCTCTGGTAGATTTTAGCACCAGCAGACAAGAAAACTGACCAGGCTCTGTTGTACTGTGTCACTGTCTTTTAGCATTGGAAAATAAAGAGAAATTAATCAATCGGCCTCTCGTATTTTCATGTATCATATGGTCTGTAAACTGAAGTAGACTATATGGTAAAGACATTTTAGCATAGAAGCTTTTTCGTTTTATAATTTTTGTTGTTTTCATGTTAAGCCAGTCATCCAAAAAGCGGTCCTGGAATAACTGGGTAAGTCGGGAACTGATTTCTTTCTCCCTAGATTTAAGCTTCAAAAAGATTATCAAGACACGAGTGATCACAGGTATGCCCATGACCACAGAATACTAAAGGATTGGGAGAAAAAAATACGAAAAAAATTAACATCGTTAAGCGTAAGAGAAAATTTCATTTTCTCAGTCAGTGCAAGATATGCCCCGTCAAAATACTTAACAGCCGAGGGTTGTTGCAATCAAAACTAGACATGTATTATAGGTCAAAACCATTCCATGACAGTTTTACTGAGACTAGCCAAACTTCCTTTTTTGAAACTGAACCAGTTTACTTCCTTGCTTTCTACAAATGAGCAAAATGTTTCCCCCTCAAACAAAGAAAAAATAAGGATATGTGTATGACTTTATCCGTTTAGTTACACGGGATTGTCTCGGTTCTTCTCGGCCTTGCTTCTCTGACTCATCCTCAGTCTCCCCCCCCCCCCCTTCCCTCCTCCCATCCTTGTTTCTTATCAACCCGTCGCCTTTTCCGCCACCACCCCAGGCGTCCACTCTCTCTCTCCCTTTTACCCTTGTCATAAATCTTCCATTAGACGTAATGGCGTTGTAAAAACAAGGAAAAGGATGGGTGGTGTTGGTTGGAAACGGTCGGTTTGGCTTCCATCATTGATTGCGTGTTTTGGTTGATAATTATTTGTTAAGACTGCGTACTGATTAAAAGATTTCGGGGTTCTAAAGTTTGTTGCTTGGTTGTTATTGTTGGTGTTGTTGTTGTGTTCCCTAGCACAACATCTGCAATCGTCTTTCTGCAACGCCTCCTAGATCCCAAGCGACTGTCCCTCGTCAATGAATCGAATCTTTATTTGATTGGGGGAGAGAGAGAGAGAGAGAGAGAGAGAGAGAGAGAGAGAGAGAGAGAGAGAGAGAGAGAGGAGAGAGGAGAGAAGAGAGAACAGACAGACAGAGAGAGAGAGAAAGAGAGACAGAGACAGAGAGAGAGACGCACGAGAGAGAAGAGGGGGGGGGGGGGGGCATAAAAGGTTACGATAAGTTTTGCGGGTGCAGCACATTTCCAGACATGATTTTCTAAGCACCCACATCAGATTCAGACGAGCCCCAGACAGCAACACACCGATTCAGATCAGACCGTAGCGCCTGGGTATCTATCTTTCCGTACTTCTATAAGAGGGATTGGAAGAGAGTGATGTCTGGGATTGTAAGAGAGTGTGTCAAGACTTTTTCCACCTTTTATGAATGGATCATTTCAAAGTTTGATCCACAGGCTGTGACCAATGAACAGACGTAAAAAACAATCAAGTGCCAAAGCCTCTTATTTTTCAATTCTTTTTTCAGCTTACAGGTCATGGTCACATTTGTATGAGAGGCGATATAACTATTGAAGATCAAGCGAATGCGATCAATCTGACACTGTAATGACTTGGATCGGGCTTACGAATTAAGTCTGAATGATTGCAATTATGGTCAGTTTACATTGTCAAATATTTCTTATTTAATAATTTATTTAAACATGTCTGAATTATAGACTGATTTTCAACTGTAGTGGGTGAAGATCAAATAGAACCTGAATGATAAATTTCTATGATTTTCATAAAGATAACGACGCTTCGTTTCTCAGCGTTGAAAATGAATGGTAAAAATCGGTTTACATACGTACCGGTCTACAGACCTGTCTTAACTGCCAGCGTAATATAAACACTCTGACGAATATAGCATTAATGGAAACACAGGAAAAATGGTGACTATCAGTATGACACTACCGTCTCGGTTTTGTTGTATCAGCAATCTCTGAAAATGCATCACGGCAATTACTAAACAATATAGTTAAGCCACAATGACATTATCAATATCACTGAATTGTCTTTGTTATGTATATTACAGATTGGGTCATGAGAATTCACACATACAGAATATACTGTTTTAAAAGTCTTCATGGTTTCTATATCTCTGAACTTAATGTTACACAGATTCGTCCACAGAAAACTAAGAAATAACTGATGACTGAGTGATATTCATTTAGCTCCTAAAACCCACAAGTCTTTTTCTTCTCGTTCACCATCACACTGAGAGTTTAGTCTAGAGGATCGTCTTTTGCAGCGCTTTCACAAATATGAACAGCTTCTCCTGAAAACTTAAGGGTGTCGGCCATATTTCTTCCCTCAGCGACCGGTAGCTCTCGCAGTCCTGGATGTGTGCTGCTGTCTGGTCAGCCTCTTCACATTGAAATGGGCTGTCTACCGTCAAATTTTATATATGTATATGTTTTGCTCTGTGTGTGTGTGTGTGTGTGTGTGTGTGTGTGTGCGTGTTTGTGTGTGTGTGTTTATCACTTGTGTGTATGCTTGAAACTGATGACAGATTCATCATAAAAGGTCAATACATCTTTGCTGAGAACCTGTTGATTTTTAATAGTCACAATGATCCACAAGCTGAAGTTCTTGATGGGTTGAACATTTGATACAAGAAAGCATTATTTGATTCAGATATTTTTATAGCAGCCGTGATACTGACTTTGGTATGCTTTTTAATTCTGGACAGATTCATACTTACTTATACTTACGCATTTGCGAATCTTAATGTACCAATCGTCTGACTCAACTGTGATGAATATCCATAAACGAAAGAGAAATCTTTATTGATTAGCATTAGCCAGCCATCTCTCTCTCTCTCACAACACAGAGAGAGAGAGAGAGAGAGAGAGAGAGAGAGAGAGAGAGAGAGAGAGAGAGAGGAGAGTGAGAGAGACTTTCCGGCCGATTTGAGATGTTGTTTTATTTTTAAACTAATGGGAGATCTGAAACTTTTTTTTTTTTAATGTATGTGTCCGTGTACATGCGTTACATGTGTGTGTGTGTGTGTGTGTGTGTGTGTGTGTGTGTGTGTGTGTGTGTGTGTGTGTGTGTGTGTGTGGCGTGTGTGTGTGTGTGCGCGCGCGCGCGTGCCTTTTCTAGATAGAACATTATGTGATGTGAGTTACCTGTTATAACTTATAGTCCTGTGAAAAGACAGACTTTACTTCTCGGGGCCGAGTCAGCAGAGCCTGCCCTGACAGTCATAATTTCACACCAGACAGTCATAATTTCACGCTGATAGTTCGCAGCACAACAGACGATATGTGGCCAAAGTTTGAACAGCAGGCCCTTTAGTATTAGATCTATTATCACATCGTATGTTCTGATAGTATGACGTGATCAGCTTTTCATTGTGTTATGCAGCCAAGTTATTATTAAATGCTTTCACTTTTGTGTTTACATAGCTGAATTCAAAATTGTTGTTGAAATCTACATTCCAAAAAGATAGTGTGCACTTTTCAAACGTTCATATTTTAATTGTTGTCGATGCATAGTTCTAGTAGATATGTAGACTAATCTACAAAGCTAAGAATCTCAGAGAACCAACATTACATGCTGATTACAGTCGATCTGATTTTCTAGATCTAGACGTCTAGTTGTAATAAAAAACATTATCAACATCTAGTCTACCATCAACTCGTTCGAGTTCAGTAAAGTAACCTTGCTTTTTCTGTTTTCATTGATGGCGCCAAAACCGCTTCAAACACC
>CM060305.1:142315291-142335291 GCA_030674185.1 Monoplex corrugatus
AAAAAAAAGAGTGTGCTTCTTAAGAGCTCCGTATTATTATGACAGTGTAATGAAATCGTGAAAATATAAACGCATTATCTTTATATTCATGTCTATGGGGTTCTCTAACAATAACTCATCAGTCTTTCCTTCCTTCATCGGTGCATTTCAGTGCCACCATTTTTAATCACCCAACTTCTTAACGCAGTGTTTTGAGATATAGTTATAATCTAAAACGTCTGAGTTTTCAGGAATCAGGCCCAAGAGAAACCAAACGAGCGTAGACACTCGTTTCATTCACACAGAGCTCCTGTTGCAACCGCCCCAATAAAAACAAGCAGCCAGCTTCCTCAGACCGTCAACACAAAAAAGTCTGGTCCACGAATTGTGTAGGTTATCTGTGGTCTACATCTGTTCAGCTGAACTTCCTTTCACTGGGAGAGATAATTGTCATTCTTACTTACGAAAATAACCTCTCCTACGACAGCGTCAGCTTAAATCAGTTATTACGTGGCATGCATCACGAGATGGCAAACTAAAGGCGCCGTTTTATTCTGTGGCAGATGTGGTGTAATTCGATTTCAAGACCTTTTGTTGTGATCCAAGAGACTTTTTTTTATACTGTTACTAGCCCTCTCTTCTGCACCGTTCCATGTAGTATCTCGTTTCGGCTGTCCAACACACCTCCAGACCCAGCTAAACTGAGGTTATCTTGATAGTAGAGCATCAATGGCCACGGAGCACAGGACACATTTTTACAAAGCCGTAATGATGACTATGGGATGATAATAATGATGCTTTGGAGTTCCGTTTTGTATTTATTGCGTAGTGTGTGACAGGCTGTATGTACATTTATTCTAATAATATATCCTGGCGTCAACCAGGCTCGAGAGGTACTCTCAGGAAACAGCAGTTTGAAAGTGCCTGGTAATGAACTTTTTTTAGTCTTGTAAAGCTCCTGCTAATGGATTGTTTGGTTTTTTGTGTGTTTTTTTTTACTCTTGTAAGTTGATCCCAAGAGCACTGCAAATGAAAAATATGCTGTTGACATTTAAATACTAATACCAGAGTGTGACACACACTTTAAGAAACGCTCAACTGCTGAAATTCAAGATGGGCTCTCTGGCTGCAATGTTCTATTTTGGGTCACACTGAAGCAGTGTGTGAAAAACAGGAAAAGGGACGAAATTTGACATCTTTCAACTGCTCGCGAAAAGCGGTCGACGACTTTACAGATGTTGAGACAAACTTGCCAGATCTCTGTACAAGTCGTTGAAACTGGAAAACACACACACACACACACACACACACACACACACACACACACACACACACACACACACACACACACACACACACACACACACACACACGCACGCACGCACGCACGCACGCGCGCGCACACACACACACACACACACACACACACACACACACACAACGCTTTCAAATTCATCATGTTCTGTTGCTTGAATTTGAGTAAGATGAGTGAGTAGTGTAAAAACAGAGGAATGAAACTGATAGGATGTAGTCTGCTACAAGCCGGGACAAGAAGCAAGACTGGGGCTGAACCTTATTACAGACTGTTTGAGGTCTGTGGGCTAAAGGAAAAGACACTAGCTGTTCAGGATTGTTGGTCCTGTCTGTATGTTCGTTCAGTCTGTCGTTTGTTTGTTCCTACATACTCTCACAGTAATACTCGTCAAATGAAATCTGGTAATCAGCTGAGTTTTGGATAGGCTTCCAGTTGATGTAGTCGACTGTGATTAACAGGTTTTAGACTGTATTGTATCCCTTGTAGATCCTCAGGCATCTTCAAAAAGATTTTTGTAGTAAACATATCTTATTCAGTGAATGATTAACTGAACAGATTGACCCCTACTTTATTTTAATTGTCGTTTACTAAATCAAGTATTTATATGAGTGGCCTGCAATTTAAACCTATTTGACATGCCCTCACTCAATTCTGATTAACATACGTTTAAACGAATCAGTGTAGTTATGCGTGCACATTCACTCATGATTTTGGGACCAGAGTAGACATCGCATATCACAGAATGTAGAAACGGAATAATACAAAAGACATTAAAGAATATTTTATGGAAGGGAATAGAACACACCATCGTCACCAAAGACTCTTGGACCTATATTGGCTATAAATTTGATTGAGACTGGACTTTTTATGTCACAATGAATAAATTATGCAACACAGGTTTTACACGGTTTATACACCACTATACCTACATATGCAGCTGGGTGAAGTGAAGGAGCAACAGTAGAGACGAACAAAAACAACCACAACACTGAGTAGCAGAACCAAGCAGACAGAACTACATGTATATTTGGAAAAAAGGAAATGGGATTCATGGCCTAGTCACTGCATCTTAAAACAGGAAACACAGGGTGCAAGAAACACACCGTCACTTATGAAAACAGCGGGTCGTGTGGTGATATGCACACAGAAAAACAAACCCGGCGTTCAGGGGAGCCAGGAGGGTGCTGAGTGTTTTGATGCATTTGCCAGGACGTTTTGTTTGCTGTTCTTCAGGTCTAAAGTGGCCTGTTTGCTCAGTTCTTGGGGCACCATGCTCATGACACTGGGGTTGTGTGTTCACTTCTTGGGCGGGCCACGGTGTTTATTTATCTATCCTTTTCTTCAATGGCTGGTTTTGATGATGGAATCTGCTCCATACACATCACAATAACAGTATTAATTGGAATGGCAACGCAAAAAAAAAAACAAAAAAACAAAAAAATCCAACTCAACAACATCTGGAAAGACAGAGGCATACTAAATGGCCTGAAAATAAGACTTTTAAAATGTTTGATCTGGCCAGTCATGAGTTAGACTCTATGGCTGTGCGCGAAGCCTGGACTCTGAGAAAAACTGATTGAAGAAAAATTGAGGCAGCAGAGATGTGGTTTTATCGGAGACTTCTATGTGTCAAATGGACAGATAGAAGAACTAATGAAAGTGACCTGGAAGAACTTGATACCATCAGAAAACTACTAGCAGGCATCAACAAGACAAGACTAAAATACATTGGCCATATGTCACACAGCAAGAACACAGACCTCATGGCAACCATCTTTCAAGGAAAATCAGTGGCAAAAAGGAAGAAAGGCAGACCAATCTCGTACATAGAGAACAATACCAAAATCAGTGGCCTAAATATTCAAGAAATTGTCCACAAAACTCAAGACAGAGCGGCATGGAGGGAGATGGTGGTGTCAAAAAGTGCAGCGGCCAACACCGAACCCGGTGACGCCGACAGGTGAGACAGGTGAGAATAGCCGTTTGCTCAGAGTGCTATGTTCATAACACAGAACATGTTGGTCGGCCCGCGGATGAGTCACATTTTCGTCACCAACTTATGCTGGTGCATGACAAGGAGACACGGATAGCACTATTCATATAATTATCAGTCGTCTCTCCCAAACTAGCACCACTGATGAATTCAAAAACTCTAAGCCCGCATAGTAGCACCGTGTACCACGTATATACCCTAATGAAACATAATTTTATCAACAAGAAATTTAATTCTAAGCCAAGAAATCCATTTCAGTCTAACAGTGTAGAATCTGATATAGTTTCTAGAAGTAGATTTGATTTTATCAAGATTTTGCGCTATATAAATATTGTAATTATTATTATTATTATTAGAGACATTTAGAAAACACCCTCGTTGGTGGAGCCATGACACTCAGACGCCTAAAAACAAAATAATACGACGCTGTAAAAGTTTGACAACAGGGAAAAAAAAGAAAGAAAAAAAAAAGAAAAAAAAAAGAAAAAAAAAGAAAAGACTTCCTTCAGATTAGCAAGGTCTTCAGATATACTTAGCATATGGGTCTGTAGCGACTTCCTGTGGTCTAAGAGTTATCTTCCCTTTGTTGTTTTTTAGTAACCAAGACCTGAGAGTTATGTCCCTTTGGTGAGTTTTGAACTGCACCTTTGACTCCCACACCATGTCATCCAGCATTCTGCATTGCCAACCATGCTAGCAAAACAAAAACTTAACACTTAGATTCCCTCACTTTATTCCTGCAGAAAGCTGGTGGACAGGGTGAGAGAGTCAAAGGGTTAAGCTTTTGCAGTTGGTGGATAGGGTGCGGGAGTCAAAGGGTTATAAGATCTTATGTCTCGAGTTTCAGTAACATTCAGCAACATGAAAGTTCGCTTGTTCGCTGCCTATCTTAATGGTGGTAGTGTCAGTGTTTCATAGATTTAGTTCACCTTCCAGTTTAAAGACCTTGCCAGTTTGAGCAGGTAACTGCTTTGAGTGGAGCGCATATGGAATTGTGCAAAAGCAATGAATCTTGAAGAAAGAATCTTGCAGAAACTGCAAAGTCAGTGGCTATTTTCCCGTCTCTGTGCGTATGTGCCTACGAACCAGATATGTGTGTGTGTGTGTGTGTGTGTGTGTGTGTGTGGTGTGTGTGTGTGTGTGTGTGTTTGTGTGTGTGTGTGTGTGTGTGTGTGTGTGTTGTATGTGTGTGTGTTGTATGTGTGTTGTGTGTGTGTGTGTGTGTGTGTGTGTGTGTGTGTGTGTGTGTGTGTGTGTGGTGAGAGAGAGACAGAGACAGAGAGAGAGAGAGTGTGTGTGTGTGTGTTGAGGCAATATCTGTACACACGTATGTGTTTTGTTGAATTGTCCCTGAACCGTTTTGTTTGTTTGCTTGTTGTTGTTGTTGATGGTTTTTGTTTGTTATTTGGTGTTTCATGCAATGCATTGAATGAATACTTGTATTAAGTTGAGAAACTTGCGTCGAAAATATCTGTATACTATATTTTTATTGAGTACTTGATAGAGGGATCGATAGAAACTGAGCAGGAGAGAGAGAGAGAGAGAGAGAGAGAGAGAGAGAGAGAGAGAGAGAGAGAGAGAGACAGACAGACAGACAGACAGACAGACAGACAGACAGAGAGATCTTCATGTGTCGTGCTTGTGTGTTTATCAAGAGAAATTCATGCATGTATGTCTGTCTGCGTGTGACAGAGAAAAGAGAGAGAGGGGAGGGATGGAGAGAGATTAGGAGAGAGAGAGAGAGAGAGCAAATAAAACCACAGCTACTCGTGCAATCGCTTTCTTGTTTTGTAATATTTCTTAACAAAAACAATGCCACTGCTGTATGGCTACCAAACTCACAAGCCACTACACTAACATGCATGGATCTACACCATTTCCTTTATTCTACACATACATATACATAAGTACATATATAATAAACAATTCATAAAATTCATGTTTCATGCAATATTTGCAAAAAAAGTGTCCTGCATAGATGTACATAAATATAATTATAACACGCAACAAAACGAGTACAGCACATAATTCATTATCATCCAATGATGGCTGATGAACAGATGGTACGATTTTGTTATGAAATGTATAATATACTAATACAAGTTGTATGACTCAAAGCTTTTACCATTGAGGTGTTGAGTTTGTTGTAGAGTTAAAGCTTCGGTGTACTCACTATTGGGAACAATATTTTGTTTGTTTCATGTTCTCACATCATATTGCAGTGCACTAAATACGAGTCTCTCTCTCTCTCTCTCTCTCTCTCTCTCTCTCTCTCTCTCTCCTTCCCTCTCTCTCTCGCTCCCTCTCTCTCACACACATGCACGCACGCACACACTCACCACTACATACACAAACACACACCTACACACACACACCATAACCACAAAATATTTTTTCATGCTAGGAAACAACATAAAATCATAGAGTGAAATTTCTAATGTTAAGTAATAACAATTATACTCTATTATGTCGTCTGGGAGTTGAGTTACGAGCACAAAAACTACGAATATATTACTAAGTGTGTATCTGTGATTTTTTTTTAATGTTTGCCATCAAAATTATGTTCAACATTAATAAGGAATAAATACACATTTTGATATACGTTGCTCTCTCTCTCTCTCTCTCTCTCTCTCTCACACGCACACACACACACACAACACACACACACACACACACCACGTGTACACACATACAGGTAATGCACGCACACACGCACGTGCGCGCGCTACACACACACACACACACACACACACACACACACACACACACACACACACACTCAGACACACACACACACATACACATCCACTCACTTACTCAAAGAGACTGACACACATCAACACTCAGATCTATTATTCGTTTACAGTTAGTACTCAGTTGACGGAATCGTCTCTTGGTCATTTGTTACACGTTAGTAGTGCCAACGGGCATACGTATGACTGACGTTGATATTCTCGTCCGACCACCCAGCCAAAGAGCTCTTCCTCTAGACCACCGGAGTGAAGCATAGTCGGGCTCTGGCAATTTGTACTTGGATGGGTGACATGGATGGCCGATCGCCTGGGGGCACCGGGTGCAGTTGCCACAGTGTTATCCCTATTGTGTGTGCTACAAGGGCCATAGTGATAACGCAGGAGGTCGTCTGTTCCAGCCTGAGGAGGGGTCACTTACATCATATGGCAGCTGTAGCATCAGTGCATGTGGAATATATTTCGAGCGCGGAGACGTAATGAATAATGATTTTTACCGTCTCTTTTCTTTTGGTATACAGACACTGAAAGCACTATTAACCCTTTGACTCCCGCGCCCTATCCACCAACTGCAAAAACTTAACCCTTTGGCTCTCTCAACCTATCCACCAACTGCAAAAACCTAACCCTATGACTCTATAGGGTGAGGGAGTTAAAGGGTTATGTTTTTGCTTTGCTAGCACGGTTGACAGTGCAGGATGGTGGTGGACAGGGTGCAGGAGTCAAAGAGTTAAAGAGATCATTGCCCATGCTCATCAGGAGAAATTCTACTTTCGTTCTTTCAAGTTTGATTCCATATTCTGTGTTTGGGATACGGCAACGTTAACTTCACACATACACACACACCACCACCACCACCACTGGGGGAACAGGAGTTGTTGCAGTATTGGTCCGACAAACTTTGAGCAATACTAACAAAGTAGAAAATGAGAGCATGTCCGGGTTATCTGCTCCTTTTTATAGTATCAGTGATCGTTTAAGGGGTAATACCTTAAAACATGATTGACATAATATTTTGTTGCAGTATTCATTTTATGGTCCTTTGGATCAAGTTTCGTAGAACCTCACACACATAGGTATAGGTGTACTTTGTGAAGGGAGAGCAGAGCTGCAACGCAAGTTTTTCTTTATGAAGTACAATTATTCCCCCTAGACATCTGTTGCGAAAGTTGAGCATCTTCATAGAGGCCAATGTTGTGAGTCAACCTTTCGACGCACAACCATTTAATTCGTGTTGTTTACAGCCACACCAGGTTACACACAGACACAAACACACACACACACACACACACACAACACATACACAGACAGACAGACACATACACACACACACACACACACACACTGTTAAAGAAAACAAATTTCATACGGAAACAAAAAAGTTATGTATACAGATCTGTATCAACAATGTCCTGTCCCCCCTTTTATAAGGCTGAAGGGAATTAAAGATGGACACAACAATGTTTGTATATACACAGAATGAACTGGACCATGTAACATGTTGTACAGTTGATTGTCACAGCATATGATGGTTTTGTCCCAGGAACACATGTCTGGTTCTTCGTGATAGAGTACATTGCTTGCATAAACCTTTTTCGATGACAACATAATCATGTACGAATGCAATTTCTTTTATCCAGTCTTGAATGCATTCACCAGTCATACTGTTTAGAAAGTTCGATAATTTCGGATCCCTAATATGTTTGAGGCTTGGATCTAATGTATCTAGCGTGTCAGTGTATTTAGTTCCAACTCCACAAAATACTTTTCATCCATATCGCAGTGGATTTAATCCTAGGCTTTGAGTTAGAAGATTACCCTTGTATAGCACCAAAAGTTTCATGCCAATACTTGCATTCCAAACAACCTATACATAGGTTTGTTATCTTCACAATTTCACACTGTCACATTCAAGTACAAATTTCAGTCGCAAACAAGAAAATAGTAGCAGACGAAGGATGTCTTCAAAGCTGGTGAACATGTATCTGGAAAATACGCCCTGTGTGTGTGTGTGTGTGTGTGTGTGTGTGTGTGTGGTGGTGTGTGTGTGTGTGTGTGTGTGGTGTGTGTGTGTGCGCGCGCGCGCGCGCACGCGCTAAAGCTCACTTGCATGTATTTTGTTTGGGTTTGGTGGTGTTTAGCTTTGTTTCCAGTACTGACAATTTTATCACTTTTTGGCAGTGTTAGACTGTTGATTTTGTGTAGGTCAGGATACCACTTGTTCCCTTGAGCATTTTGGTTCACATGCACGAAGCCATTTAATTTAGTCTCTTGTGAAGTAATGTCCTGTTATGTGGTAGATCACCGGAGTTACGTCCCTTGTCAGTGTCGAGGTCAAACGGGACTTTCACCGTCTGGTATCATGGGAGCTCTGGAAATGAAAGAACATTGAATAAAAATTCTTCTAAAATAATTCCTGCAGCATTTCTTTTACTTGAGATAGTTCTTTCTTTTAAAAGTATATACTATCATTATAACGTGGTTAACTGACCTAGTGGATATAGTCAAATCAATGAATTTTATGATTTTATTATGTACATAGTAAAAGAAAACAACTTCTTGTAATGCTATAATCAGCGTGGCGTTGGGTAAAGGGGGAGGGGGTTCATGGACTGCATCAACAATCATGATCCAACATCTTTGTCTCTGAGGTACAGCAACAAGCAGTGCAATATACTGATATTGGTTCAGCCCCCTTTCACAGTACCCTGCATGATGGTCTTGAAGAGTCTGTCATGCCAGATGATATAACAATACCATACAAGCTTGCCTCGCTTCGCATTTGCCAGAAGAGGTTCCTATAGACCCACCTCGCTTCTGAGTCAGTAAGCAGTGTACACGTTTCACAGCTAGCGAGGAGGATGAAGACTATGAGTGATTTGTTCAGTGTGTACTTGGTGGTGAAACTTGGTGGTGAAGCTTGTTGTGGAGCTGTTTTTCTACGCTATTTCTCCACATTGTTTCTCTACACTGCTTCTCTACACTGCTTCTCCTCGCTGTTTCTCTACACTGCTTCTCTACACTGCTTCTCCACGCTGTTTCTCCACCCTGTTTTTTTCGCACTGTTTCTCCACACTGCTTCTCCACGCTGTTTCTCTACGCTGCTTCTCCACGCTGTTTCTCCACACTGTTTCTCTACGCTGCTTCTCCACACTGTTTCTCTACGCTGCTTCTCCACGCTGCTTCTCCACGCTGTTTCTCCACGCTGTTTCTCCACATTTTCTCCACACTGCTTCACCACACTGTTTCTCCACACAGTTTCTCCACACTGCTTCTCCACATTTTCTCCACACTGCTTCACCACAATGTTTCTCCACACAGTTTCTCCACACTGCTTCTCCACATTTTCTCCACACTGCTTCACCACACTGTTTCTCCACACTGTTCTCCACACTGCTTCAACACGCTGCTGGCCATTATTGTTACAATCATGATGCCTATTTCTGCTGCAATGTTTGGTCAGATACTTGAAACTGTTGACCTCTTTCAGTCTTTTGTAGTTATGTAGACATCTCCACTGCTGCTGATCATGCTTTTTTTCTAATGGCTGACATCTGTCCCATGCACTCGCACACAGTCAGCGAATCTTTTGGTAATAGCTTTCCGTTCGTTGTTGATGGCTGCCATGAGGCTGGCATCATTGGCAAAGTGTAATTTGCAGATCCGCCTGCTAACTGTGAAGATGGATGTATGGTGGTCGTAGAGTTTTTCTTGTCTTTTTACTTTGCTGTTGTTGTTGTATTGTTTTTGCATGATCTTTTCTTGGGTACGTTGAACAATATTGGTGAAAGCAGACATCCTTGGCGTATGTCTACTGTGGTTTGGAAGAACTCTTTTAGTTGACTGTTCAGAACCACAGTGGTGCTGAAGATTTTACACACATTTTGAAAACCAGGATTAGACCCTCTTATACTCTCTTATATATTGAAGCATCTCAAAACTTGCCAGAGGTCTTCGTGCCAAACTCTGGCGATTGCTTTCTTGAAGTCGATAAATGTGTTGTTGTACAAATCACTTTGATGGTTTAAGTCTTTTCCTATGACGAGATGTCTGTTGAAGATCTGCTAAAAGAGGAATCAAGCAGAGAGAGAAAAAAAAAAAAAAAAAAAAAAAAAAGAGGAGAGGCAGGCAGACCAACCGACAGACAGACAGAGAGACAAAGAGAGAGACAGAGACAGACAGACAAAGAGAGAGAGAGAGAGAGAGACAGAGAGAGAGAGACAGAGGGGGAGAGACAGAGGGAGGGGGGACAGACTTACGTTGCATGTTTATCAGGTGTCCCATCTATGTTGTCAGGTTTCTTGTTATTTTCTTTCCGTTTTTTCCTCCTGTCAGATAAAGGATTGCATAATGAAGTAGTCTTACTGTAATGTGTCTCAGTCCAGTAAACAAAAAAGAAGAAGAAGAAGAAGGAGGTATAGAACACGAAAAAACCACCACATATGGGAATATAAACCCATAAAATTGCAACAGATAATAAAACTGTTTTAAATATGAAATCCCGGATCAGGAGAGAATTTGATTAAAGGGAACTTACTTTGAGAGTTTATCGTACAGCGTAATTTCTGTGTAGTAACGTCCCTTTATCACATCGACTTCGCCTGACGGTGTTTCTCTTTCAGGTTTTGTCGATTCTGAATCAGTAATGTGTGTGTGTGGTGGGGGGGGGGGGGGGTGTCTGTGTGTGGATACGTAAGGTGTGTATGGGAGGGGCATAAGAGGATTACAGTCAAGGCTATGCTATAAACAACAGACACATGGACAGACAGATCAACCTAGACACAATACTCAGCAAGGCCTTTTAATGTCTATTTGTAACTGCCTAGAATTTAATACTTATGATAACAACAACGCCAAGTTAACAACGAAGAGGTTGATTTCTGCTCCAGTAAAAATTCTTGATTCATTAGAATAACGTGTAAAGTAATATACAGTATAAAATAAAATAATTGCCTGACAGAATATCAAATGACTGTGTGGAAACGAAACCAGGGAGAACGTGTAGTGTTTGCTAATTTTTTGTTGTTGTTGTTGTTCAAGATGGATTCATCGTACTACAATAATTTCGTATGCGCGCCGCCCAAATCTGCCAGCAGGTATCTGGCAGACTCCCTGAGCCTGCGCAAAACACGGCGCATCGGCAAGGTCTTGAAACAGGGAGTGGAGAGGAGAGAAGGGACCTAGTACCTACAAAACGCTGCGTGAGCATGCCAGTTTTAATGTTGTGGGCTGGGATTGAACTCGGGATATCAGATACGCACACTACAAACACATATATACGCGCTCACGTAAGTATTCACACACACACACACACACACACACACACACACACATATATATATACACACACACACACACACAAACAGACACACGCATTAACTCACACACACACACACAATTACAACACACACAGACACACACACATACACACTCAACACACTACACACACATACACACACACACACACACACACAACACACACACACAAATCACACACACACACACACACACACAAGCCACACTACAGTCCTCACTACACCACCTTCCTGAAGCTACAGATACAAACTGATGACCACGATGATGATGATGATACCGACAACCACGCCGCCGATGATAGCGGCTTTCTTCAGTTCTGCTGAATACACTGCACAGACAGAAACAACCAAGCTGGTAACTATATCGCACACAAAACAAACTCGGCTACTAATACATCATACATGGAAGTAAATAGAAAACAAACGAAGAACACTGAATTTTGGAGTTTGGAATTTAATTAGAACTCTGTGTGTATCGCCCCAAATATCCATGTCAAAGTATGCTCGTTGTACTTTGTAAAGTATTGTGTTGCGTACCCTGGTTATAATGTCCATCTCATGACTATGATGTTTGTGAGGAAAAGGTTACTTACGATTAAGGAGCGAATCACTGAATGAAATGTTTCTCTCTCCGTTTCATTATTGTTTTCGAATTATGGTCAATAATTGATCTTCATTAGAAATATTTCATTTCGTTTGTTCACGCGCACACACACACATACGTATGCATGCACACAAACACACACACACGCGCGCAAGCTCTCTGTCTCTCTGTCTGTCTGCTGTCTGTTTCTCTCTCTCTCTCTGTCTCTCTCTCCCTCCCTCCCTCTCTCTCTTCTCTCTCTCTTTTTTTTTTACATACTCAGGAAGTAATATGAAGACAGTTGCTGGCATCGATTCCCTTCATACATTGCTGGGCATCTGAAACGAAACAAAACAAAACCAACGGTAAATAAATAAATAAATAAATAAATAAATAATAAATAAATTAATAAATAACACCACGAAACTGCTCTAGCTCAACAAGATCTCTTCTCATTCGAAATGAACGTAACATTTATTCAAGACAGATTCATCGGACTTGGACAACAGTATCTGCGCTCATTTCTATACATCAGCCAACAGTGACTGGAAGACTCTTTGATCTCACGTAAAACTCAGTACACAGGTGAGGTGTCGAGTCAGTTCTTTCAGTAAGACATTGCAGAGTGGTCGTCATTCAAAGGCAATGGAAAAAAACAAATTCTGTGGCAATACTTTCTGATATGAATTATTTACATTAACAAAATTCATTGACGCTATATATACATAGTTCATCAAGAGTAACAACAGATAATAACATAGAACTGACCTACACTGTTCTAAGCATCAGTCTTTGCAGTTTTGAAGACGTTTCACCACCACCATAGAAAAATACACACACATACACACTCGCTCAAACACACACACACACACACACACACACACACACACACACACACACACACACACACACACACACACACACACACATACGTACACGCTCGCTCTCTCTCTCTCTCACACACACATGCAAACACACACACACACGCACACACACCACACACATACACAAACACACACACACACACATACACACACGCATACACACACACAAACACACACACACACACTCACATACATGCACACACACACACTCACACACACACACACACACACTCACACATGCAAACACACACACACACGCACACACACATACACAAAAAACACACATACACACACGCACACATACACACACACACGCACGCACGCACACACACACACACACACACACACACACCACACATACACACACACACACACACACAACACTCACACATGCAAACACACACACACACACGCACACCACACACACACACACACACACAACGCGCGCGCGCACACACACACACACACACACACACAACACACACACACCACAACACACACACACACACACACGCACACACACACACACACACACACACACACACACACACACACACACACACACACACACACACACACACACACACACACACACACACACACACACACGTTGCAAACCAAACCAAAAAACTTACTCGCAAAAAGCGTCCCTCCAGTGACCCATATCCAGCGCGTAGCACGTGCCTTTCATACACGCTGTTTTGCGTTCCTCCGAGCGCGTGCAGTCCAGCCGGTGTGTCTTGGCTCCCCCTCTCTTCCTTTCATCCACTTCCACGATCACCGTCTGTCGCCGCACGCGGGAGAGGGAAGGGGAGCGACGTGGGAGGAGTGAGAGTGGTCGATGAGTCTTTGTCAGGAACGATGTGTCATCGTTGACGTCGTCGTTGTCGTTTTTGTTGGTCTCCTCCATTTTCAGTGTGTTGGTGTGGTGGGCACATTTTACTTGAAAAGAGAAAGCAGATGCAAAATATGTTTATGTGTTAAGTCTGAATCAAAGTGACTGCCCGTGCTCTAGCGAATAGCAGCTAGAAATCCACAGACACACACAGACACAGAGACAGAAACAGACACACAGACACAGACGAGCGTACAAAACACACACACACACACACACACACACACACACACACACACACACACACACACACACACACAACACACAGACACACACACACACACACATACACAATCAGAATGCACACACACACAAACACATACACAATCAGAATGCACACACACACAAACACATACAATCAGAATGCACACACACACACACACACACACACACACACACACACACACACACACACACACACACACACACACACACACACACAAACACAAGCACATGCACACACACACACAGACACACACACACACACACACATACACACAATCGAAACGCGTGTCTAATACAACAAAACAAGCGAGGCGCAAATTTTCGCCCATCTGGCTTTATCAAGCGTATATACAAAGGAGAACAAAGAATACATGCGCAAAACTCAGAGGAAGAAAAAACAGTAGAACGGTTTCCTTGACCTTTCCTTCAGCAAGAAAAAAACGACGTTTTGTTTTTTCCCCACCAAGCTTTGGTGCAATTTATTCTTTTTCATATATATATATATATATTACTTTTTTGTATGCTCATGACGAAAGGCCAGTTGGCCGAAACTTGGCGCCTGTCTTCTTTTGTTATTAAAAATACGAGTTCTGATTTTGTTTTTTGCGTATTTCTGATTCCTGTCAATATATTCCTAAATCGTTAAAAAATATCCCATGAATTGGTTAATCGAGAACAAATGAATGGATACGTGACAATAACGATGACTTTGTGTGTACATATATTATGTAGATCTTGTGTTGAAGCTGTTGATGTCTTTCATGTATCTTGAAATTAAGATGCAGCTGGTTTTGATTTGCCGATAGTAATTTCTTTTGTACTTTGTTTACAAACAAAAATAAATAAGAATCGGGCGGAACAAGAATGAAAATCCATAATCAACTGATTAAATGAATGGAGGAACAAACGAATGAATGAACAATTGACCGAGAATGAACTGAGCACTGACTAAACCAACAAGTGAATAAATGGGACGAATAAGCTAACGAAATATTTAGACTTAAATGAATTTTACGGTTTCAAGGGGGGAAAAAAGAATAAACGTAGTACTTAGATCCACTCATTTACTAATCGGCCCTCAAATCATTGGAATCGACTTAGGACTCCTTAGATCATTCATTTATTTTAGCCATTTCCTCGTGCCCATCAAACCATAAGGGAAGTCTTGCTACTGTGTTTTCCTGGGTCTTGTGTTGTTTGCTCTTTGCTACCTTTTGTGTATACTTGACAAAGGATTATTGGCCGAAAATTTGTGTGTCTTGTTTTGTGCATTAAATACACGTTCTCATTCTATTTTCGCGTGTTCCTGGGTTTCATTCATTAACCCTTTGACTCCCGCACCCTGTTCACCAGCATCCTGCGTTGTAATGGACAGGGTAAGGGAATCAATGGGTTACGTTTTTGCAGTTGGTGTGTAGGATGCGAGAGTCAAAAGGTTAAAGCTTACAGAAGGAAAAGAAGGAAAACCACTGCTAGAGCCTGTATTATTAACAGTTCAATATATAGTCAAGAATCTACCACTCTGTCTCTGTCTGCCTTGTCTCTCTGTCTGTGTCTGTGTGTCTGTCTGTCTGTCTGTCTGTCTCTCTCTTTGTGTCTATTTCCCTATCTCGCTCCCCTCCCCCCCCCCACTCTTTCTATCTCCCCCCCCCCCCCATCTCTCTCTCTCTACCCCAATTTCGACCTCTCTCTCTCTCCCCACCCCCTCCTCTTAAGGACAGTTACACACACAGACGTACGACCGCACACATTGGTTCACATGCAGAGAGGGAGACAGACAGACACATGCACCGTTACACACACACACACACACAGAGATAGAGAGAGAGAGAGAGAGAGAGAGAGAGAGAGAGAGAGAGAGAGATTCATGCACACACACACACACAACACACACACACACACACACACGGAGACAAATACAAACACACACACACACACACACACACACACACACACACACACACACACACACACACACACACACACACACACGCACACAAACTTCTTACACTTCATTTTCACCATCACCCTAATTGCAGACAGAAGACCTAGGCTACCGTTTCCGGCTGTCAAATGAACAAATGAAACTTTGTCAGTTCTATTTTCTCGTCGTTTGTTGCCACCATAAGATAATTATGGCATTGTGCTCTTAAATAAACAAAACAAAACAAATAAAACGAAACAAAACAAAACAAAACAGAAATTAACGAAAGACTACTTTTATGCATGATGCGCGCAGTGGTCTAGGTGTGTGTGTAAGACTGCTTGAGAGAGAGAGAGAGAGAGTGTGTGCGCGTGTGTGTTGTGTGCGCGTGTGTGTGTGTGCGCGCGCGATCGGGCGTCCGCGTGCATGCGTGTGTGTTTGCGGTACGTGCGTTTGTGTCCGTATGTTTCTCTATGTGTGAATTTGTGTAAATGTATGTATGCACAGTGTGTGTGTGTGTGTGTGTGTGTGTGTGTGTGTGTGTGTGTGTGTGTGTGTGTGTGTGTGTAGTGTGTGTGTTGTGTGTGTGTGTGTGTGTGTGTGTGTGTGTGTGTGTGTGTGTCGCGCGAGCGCACGCAGTTCAAGAAGCTTACATGCTGTGCACGCGTGCTCAGTCTCACGCCCGATGCGCGTGCGTCTTCTAGGTTGTTCTTGAAATAAATCAGTGTGCTTGGAATTTAATCCACCTTTTTTTCCTTGTGCTAACATTTCTCTTTCATCCTTCCTTACTTTTTTTTTCATTTTAATGTCTACACATGTGTTTATTGTCCATGCTACAGTTTCCAAGAGTTAATAAATTCGTCTTCCAGGTTTTTAATTGTCTTTTCATCAGGGTCTCTATGTCTGTTTTCATGTACACGGTTACAAAAGGCAGTTTGACAGAGCTGAAGGTGAAAACGTTCTCACTCGGTCTGCTGAAAACACAGGTGTTTTCTATTTACGATAAATTTCGTAGACGTGTTAAAATAAGTGTATACTTTGCGGATAATCCATTTATTTCAGTAATGGCGCTTACCCTCTTGTCGTGGTAACAGAGTGGTAGCTGGTGTCTCCAGATATCAGACAAAGCAGTGAACTAGGTGTACTGGTCTGTGTTTGTGATTGTGGGACATACACTCACACATATACGCATACAGACACGCACGCATACACACACACACACACTCTCACTCACACACACACACACACACACACACACACACACACACACACACACACACACACACACACACACACACACACACACACACACACATGCACAGACAGGCAGATAAGCAGGCAGACACAAGATTTGTGTCTACTCAGAGCCACAACCACATACATCATGTAGGATTATACAGAAGAAATCTATGGTTGTGGCTCTGAATAGACGAAATATTATCCCACTCCAGTTTCCACCCCCCACAGGGACAAAACTGAACCCCAAATGTCCGTATCACTTTGTAGGGCAAAGTACACAGGTGCCCGGGGTGTGGGGGTGTGTGTGAGGGTATGGGGTGGTTGAGTACACTGTAGATCACACCAATAAAATCGGCAGAAAGACAGTTAGTAGCTTGTGTCAGATTTTCCTGGAAAGCAGCAACCCTGGTATGTCAGGTGAAAATAATTATGTTCGGAATGCGTGCGTGCCTGAACACAGACACAGTGACAAACACGAACACACGAAAACGTGCTGTGATGCACACAGAATATTTAGACACCTAACATATGAATACAATGATTGTTGAATGCTTGGACGTACAACGTGAGACATAAGCACAGTACGGCTGATTCCTTCAAGAACCTCTTCAGACATGTTCATGCAGATGCAATGTTCAAGTTTTTACAAGAGATCAATATATTTCATCTTATGTCAACATACGAATGGGAAAGAATCTTTTTTTAAATGACTTTCAGACTTGAAAAGATAATCGTGAGCTTGATTTCTTTAACTGCTGCCTTTTTTTTTTTTTTTTTTTTTTTTTTTAACTATGAATTGTTTTTAACGCGGCGTTAGCCTTGATATGGCGCCAGTGGCCGGCTGGTCTACAAGCATTGTCAACTTGAGCGGTGATTTATAAACATTGATGTGCAGGGGTTCTGGGTTCAACGTTCACGTTCATATAACCCAGCCGACTACTAGAGCCATATCAGGGATATAGGTTCGACGAAAGAGTTCAGTCCTAAGCAGATTTATTGGTATGCAGTCTCTTGTGTAGGATATTCAGGCAGGCCACAGTTTTCTTTCTTTCTTTCTTTCTTTCTTCTTCTCCTTTCTTCTTTCTTTCTTCTTTTTCTTTCTTCTTTTTCTTTTTCTTTCTTTTCTTTCTTCTTTCTTTCTTTCTTTCTTTTTTTCTTCTTCTTTCTTTCTTTCTTTTTTCTTTCTTCTTCTTTCTTTCTTTCTTCTTCTCCTTTATTTCTTTCTTTTTTCTTTTACAATATATTTTGAGTCGCCCGTTAGCTCAGTTGGTTAGAACTCCTCGCTGATAACACTGACTGGCTGGTTCTTTACATACGTGGATTCAAAATCTCCTGTCTTGAATTCAACCCCACAACCACAACAGAAAGTTAGCTTAATGGCTGCCCATCCTAATGCTCCAAACATCGTGGTGATGTTAGTGTTTCCAGGTCCCGTTCCCCTCCTTATTTCAGACCCTCTCCGGCGCATAGGATTTCGCGCAGGCTCAAGAGTCTGCCAGATGCATGCTGGCAACCACAACACGTACGGTTTTGCGCACGGCACCGTGAAGTTTGAAAAAAATATTTTTCTGGTAGATTTGGGATGAGCGCATGTGGAATTGTCTGAGTGAATGAATCCT
The DNA here is from genome assembly GCA_030674185.1 of Monoplex corrugatus. Classification (NCBI taxonomy): domain Eukaryota; kingdom Metazoa; phylum Mollusca; class Gastropoda; order Littorinimorpha; family Ranellidae; genus Monoplex; species Monoplex corrugatus. The sequence goes on from CM060305.1 coordinate 142,334,013, forward strand.
TCCTGAAGAAAAACCAGATTTACAAACGCTAATGTACACGAAAATAGACATGTACTTACACATGCATACACGCGAGCACATATACACGCATAATCACAGACACGTACACACGCAATGGGACACATCATCATCATCATCATCATGTCATTATGAATCATCATCATCATCATCATCATCATGATTTGTCCCATTGCGTGTGTATATGTGTGTGGTTATGCGTATATATGTGTGCGAGTATGAATGTGTGTGTATGTGTGTGTGTGTGTGTGTGGTGCGTGCGTGTGTGTGTGTGTGTGGTGTGTTTGTGTGTGCGTGCGTGCGTGTGTGTGTGTGTGTGTGTGTGTGTGTGTGTGTGTGTGTGTGTTGTGTGTGTTTCGTGTGTATGTGTGTGTGTGTGTGTGTGTGTGCATGTCTATCCCGTGAATGATGATGATTACTTTTCTATAGCGGAAACAGTTCACGTCAGACATTGCTCGTTGCGCTTTACAAAACAGAGGAGAGGAGAGAGAGAGAGAGAGAGAGAGAGAGAGAGGAAAAGAGAGAGAAAGAGAGAGAGAGACAGACAGACAGAGGGAGAGAGAGATTGCTAACTATCTCTACAGCTATCTTAATTTATTTAAGACAAAGTACAACAGTGTCTTCGGCACGTGCAGTTAACTGATAAAAGATGAAATCGGAACAACGAAGCGACGAAACGTCGGTCCTGTTTGGCATTCCAAGAATACAGTAATGGTGACTCTTGACTCCAAACTAACCATAGTGGGAGTTGAGTGCGTGCATGCATACGCGCACGTGTACACACAGCAACACGGATCCTGTACATACAGAATACGTTGTGCGCAATAAACAGACATTGCGGACTCCTGGGTTATCCCCTCCTCCCATTTTTCCCCCTTTTTTTTTCTTCTTCTTCTTTTCCATGCATTCTGATATTTCTCGGATGCATGTATGCACGTTATTTTGCCCACCACTGTGTGCATGCTCGGTGTTTTCATGTTTCTAAAAGTCACTGACATGACTTATAGGATCTTTAACGTGCGTATCTTATGTTTTGTGCTGGTAAACACACGACGGGGCTTTTGGCACTAACACATCTGCACACACATGCTGCCCTGCCCTCCCTATAGCCACTAGGTGGGAGGTATCTAAGCAGGATGGAACCAGCTATCTGTTCTATTATCATACGTGTACGCAAGGAGAACGCTTACACACACACACACACACACACACACACACAACACACACACACACACACTCTCTCTCTCTCTTTCTCTTTCTT
>CM060305.1:142337791-142340291 GCA_030674185.1 Monoplex corrugatus
TGAAACATGAGATATCCTCGGAATGGATGCATTATAGAGACACACAAACAGATATAGCCTGGAGACAACCAGATAGACAGACAGACAGACAGACAGACATATTGACTGACATCATTCTGAATTTATTTCTTTAAGATATGAAAATAGAGCACCGTAAATGACTTTAAGTAAGTAGCCTACCTAGGAACTGTCTCAGATATCAGAATTTTAACGTGAGTACTGATCGTCTTAGGCAGAAGTTTTAATCAAGACGTTAATGCGCTAATTGTGAACGTGTGATTTTAGTGGTTCTATTTTTCAGATCTTTTATTGCTGTTTCTTAGTATCTGTTGTGTCATTTTGTGTGTTGGTATAGTGACTTACAATGCTGTGAACGATAAGTGAAAAAGATCATTAGACAGAGACAGAAAGCATGGCTGTTTTGTATTAGTGCAGATTTTTGCAGAAAAACAAACATCGTGTGTGAAAGAAGTCGCGTCCTAGCAAATCCTATCGAACTGCTACCATCGGGTCGACGCTTCCCTTCGAATTGTCAGAGTGATAAATCCCTCTCAAATAGACTTTATAGCTCCAAAGTCTAACTCTTTGACTCCCTCACCCTATCCACCAACTGCAGAAACCCAATCATGTTTACTCCCTCACCCTATCCACCAGTGCGAGAGTCAAAGGGTTGTTTTTGCTTTGCTAGTATAGTTGAAAACGCAGGATGCTGGTGGATAGAGGAAGGGAACCAAAGGGTTAAACTAGTTTACGTATAACAAAACCGCCCACTCAAAAATCTAGCTTTGCCCCCATCCACACCCCCTAACCTTTTCAAAATGTTTGAATGCAGTTACCACACAGTCACACGCAGATTCATTGCAATATGTAAGAGAGTATATGACTTTGGAGTGATGATAAAGTTTATTCTAGGATTTTGAGGAGTGTTCTGAGCTTACTGTTTTTGTACTTTGTACCAGCTTTTATGCTAGCTGAATGGGTAGCGCAAACTGTGTTAGATTTGAGAAGTACAACATGGGAGCTTTGATTAATATTATTCTAGAGAGATTCATCACACTTGGAAAAATCCACTAGTATTCTAGCCAATCTGCTATCTTTTTTATTTCGCAGTTTTCTAGATCCTGCACAAAACCCTATGAGCTGGCCATGTCCTCGAATGGAGGAAGTGGAAATGCGGATTTTAAAATGCGAACATCTTCAGAATGATTGGAGCGTTAAGATTAAGATGTGAAGCGAACAGGCCAATTTCTGTGTCGCGGGTTGGGAATGAACTAACTCTCCAGACACTGGATCTTGGGTCTCAAGTTCAATCCCAGGCCGTAATATAGAAACTGAACTGTTCACTCTTAATAAATTCTAACAGCCTGATCATTCTGGTAGTATCATATGCGTAGAAAAAACCCCGACCAGAACACACACACACACACACACACACACACACACACACAAACACACACACACACACACACACGCACGCACACCACACGCACGCACGCACACACACACGCACGCACACACACACACTCGCATGCACGCACGCACGCACACACACACACACACACACACACACACACACACACACACACACACACACACACACACACACACGACACACACATCGTCATACACACACATACAGAAAGAGACAGATGCACTTTCTCCTCTCTCTCACTGTCACATATAAATGCACAAGAGAAAAAAAGAGACACAGCCAGACAGACGACGTACAGACACACGCACGCACACACGCACGCACACACACACACACACACACACACACACACACACACACACACACACACACAAGACAGTGCTTATTCCTAAACATTCTCATTGTCTTTAAAAGGTTGTGGGGAACGTACTGCTGTCTGACGCACATGCGTTGCTTGCACAGATACAATCGGACCAATGACAGAATGTCGTATGCTGGTGTCTGGCTTTCTAAGAATGCAGTAATGTTGGCTCACAAGTCGAAACTAATTTCTGTGGGGGTGGGTATGTCTACTTCCTCATCCTGATATTGCTGACACTGAGTCGATAGAATGATGTCATTGTATAGATGGTAATTGTGTTGATGGTAATTATATAATGCAATAGATGGTACATACATAAATGATGATTACATAGTGTAATAGACGATATTCACATAGATGGTAATTATCTGTATGGTTATTATATCTAATGTAGTAATTATATAAACAGTAGTTATAAGGATGGCTGTCATATATAGATAATACTAATCTGTATATGGTAATCAAGGAGATGATAATTATACATGCTTACTGAGATAGGAATGATGCACAGATGATGATTATATGTAGATGGTAATTATACAGATGAGAATTATATAGATGGTTATGCATAGATGGTGATTATAGGTAGATGGTAATCAGACAGGGGGGGGGGGGGGATGGTAATTATGTAGACGATAGTTATATAGACGGTTTGAAACTTAAACATTATAATTATAGTGTGATTTCTCGAAGTATGCACATACATA
>CM060305.1:142350291-142360291 GCA_030674185.1 Monoplex corrugatus
TTCGACTTTATGCAGTAACCCGCTCACTCAATCTAATCGGCAAACATAGGTTATCTTGGACACAAATGGAGAGTCAAAACAGTCAAGTAAAAGTTGAAAACTCTTCGGTTTTTGTTTGTTTGTTTTGTTTATTTGTTTGTTATCAAGTTTTGTGCATTTATTCTTTGTCTTTAGATTTTATGCTTGACAATGGCCAGTTGGCCGAAAATTTGCTCCTGTCTTGTCTTGTCTGTGTTATATCAAATTCGCGTTTCGCTTTGTGTGTGCGTGCGTGCGTGCGTGCGTGCGTGCGTGCGTGCGTGCGTGTGGTGTGTGTGTGTGTGTGTGTGTGTGTGTTTATGAGTTCATGTGCTTAAAATTAAGTTTAATAGGCTGTCGGGAAAAAAGTACAATACTACAGTGCAATGGTGTATTCAGAGCAAAACCTGAGTAGCCTACATAAATTGATGCCTATACTGTATACACATCTGTAGTAGTCAGTTAATGTTTTACCGAAACTAGTATCCACAACCATGTGTTGCATGGGTGTGCAGTCTGCTAAAACCGCAAGACAAGAGAATACGTTCACAAAGCACAAGGGTCGACCGGCTGAACTTGTCACACATCTATAATGCAAAATAATACATTCATAAATCTATGAAATGATTAGGACCCAGGTAGCAGAGTTATATGAAATGTCACACAAACCGATGCTGTAGGCTAATTCACACACAAAAAGCAGCTATAAAAAATCAATGAAGCGATATGTACGAAGGCTCGTTTAAATGCAAATAAAACGTCTCACTGAAAAATGGCTACCACAATCAACGGAATAAATTATACACTGCCTCACATCAATGATAATACTAACCTGTCACAAAACAGGCAAAGGACAGTCACTTGAAATCACACGCCAGTAGCAGACACACTAACGTTGTTATTATTCACTACAAGTGTGGTAATACAGCCGTTTTCGTGTCCTCACAGAATCGGCAATGTCACTCACTGATCGACGAACAAGTCTGTAACAGCGATTTTATAGCGGATGGTGGGAAGAAAATCCACACAGCATAACTCCCCCGCTCTTCATAGCTTTCATATCTGCTTCATTCCGCGTTGTTGTCCAACAAGAACAGCCTTTTTTTTTTAAATGACTCTATTGACGCAACAACCATCGGAACGGCTCACCTTTTCCGTCCCTGCACCGCATTGACAAACACAGGCACACACAGAGGCACGCGCACAGACGCACGGATAGAAGACAGGGCACGTTGTGACTAAGGGCTCACACGCACGCACGGACAGAGAAGAAGCCGACATTGAACACACACACACACACACACACACCCTCGACCTGGTATTGACCTAAAATGGTAGCTAAACGTCCTCTACCGGCTGATAACTAAATCTATAGGAAGTCTTACACTCCTAAACTTAGCGTGCTTGGATATGACTGCTCAGTGTGTGTGTGTGTGTGTGTGTGTGTGTGTGTGTGTGTGTGTGTGTGTGTGTGTGTGTGTGTGTGTGTGTGTAACCGTGTGTGTGTGACTGTGTGTGTGTGTAACTGTGTGTGCGTGATCTGTGTGTGTGTGTGTGTGACTGTGTGATTGTTCATGTGTGTGTGTGTGCGTGTGTGTACTGTGTGTGCATGTGCGTGTGTGTGTGCGTGACTGTGTGTGTGTGTGTGTGACTTTTGTGTGTGTGTGTGTGTGTGTGTGTGTGTGTGTGTGCGCGCGTGTGTGTGCAGATTGGGTGGTGTTACCCGCTTACCTGTCGTGGAGGCGGTTAAACTATTTGGGACTTGAAAAGGGAGACAGGCGGTTTTAACCTATTCGAGCCTGGTTTGCATATTTGCGGTCGGGATCAAATAACTTGTGCACATTTTTTAAAGGGGCTCTGACTGAAATTTTTGAAAAAGTCGATTAGGGATACATATCATGAAGAGTTGTGTGTGTGTGTGTGTGTGTGTGTGTGTGTGTGTGTGTGTGTGTGTGTGTGTGTGTGTGTGTGTGTGTGTGTGTGTTGTGTGTGTGTGTGTGTGTGTATCGCGCGCGTGGTGGTGTGTGTTTACTTAGTTGGTCTAAGTTTAATCTTTTGACTCCCGCATTCCGTACCCAGTTCACCGGCATCCTGCATTGTCAGCCATGATAGCAGTGCAAAAACTGAACCCTTGGACTCCCTCACTCTGTCCACCAATTTCATGAACTTCACCCCTTTGAATCTCTCATCCTATCCAGCAGCTTCCTGCAGGAAGCTGGTGGATAGGGTGAAGGATTCTAAGTGTTGTTTTTGCAGTTGATGGATAGGGTGTGGAAAATCAGTGGGTAAAACAGACGATCCATTCATACTAGCTTGCCGCAGGGCAGTGGTTAACGCAAGGAACAAACGACTGAAAGGTTGTGGGCACGATCCTCATCAGTCCTCTCAAAACCATTGTGGGATTTTTCATCCCCAGCCGGGAAGACTGGGACCACATTATTGGCCGCTGACTTTGACACGTTTTTTTTTTTCACAATACTGTCATGATGGTGACGATAGGGGATGATAATCATGATACTTTGGGTCAATCCTGGAAATACTGCAATACCAGGACAACCCGTGGCGAAGGTGGAGCAAGCCTCTGACATTCACCAATGTTCAAAAATCAGTTTAATACCGAAACCCCTGGTAGGGGGCGTATGAGATATTAAGCTGATAAGAACAGATACTACACTGTGATCTTAGTCAAAAGGCCGAGAAGCGGTGAAACTGATACTTTGGAGTTCTATCCTGGATTGACACTTGTGACAAATCTGTACTCTACGCTTACTTTCATAACACATCCTGGCACCAAACAGGCCCGAAAGATACAGAAACCTGCGATATTGGTAAGAAAATTTAGGCAACACCGTTAATGACTCACGCGTGGATTGAATGTGAAATTCGACTGCGTGGTCCCTGTCTTCTCAATGAGCCTATAGCACACTCATCTCTGGGTAATGTCCTACACTGGGTTTGACAACACTGACGAGGATTCGAGCCAACAAGCTTCCAGTCGTTGTCCGTTGAGGTAACCATTGCGCCACAACGACTAGTGTAACATTCTTCTTGTTCTTGCTCGTGCTTATGAGCTGGTCAGTGTCCGCTATGGACGTTATTGTTTTAGTTTTAGGTGATCTGCTCTTATTATAGACTTCATTTTATATGTTTATGATAAGTAATCTTCTTGTTCATGATTAGTAATCTTGTTGTGAACATATTTCTGTGCTGTTCTTGTTCTTGTTTTTTGTGTTTTTTTTTTGGTCTGGTATGTTCTTGATAACTAGTCTATGCTTTTTCTCAACATCTCTTTTGTTTACAAGAAATGGAGAGTATTTCATATCGACCGGAGAGAGGTGTGTGTTGTGTCTCTTTGCATGTGTGTATGTCTGTGAGACTGTGACAAAAATGTATCAGTAAGACTTTGGCACATGTTTCTGGGTAGATCTTTGTTTAATTAAGGTCAAAGCGTAGCTTGTTACGCGTGGCGAATGCACAAGCTTGGAAATCATGGCTGCCCAAGGTCAAGGTTACACAGATCTCAAAGTTGACTAAAAATCACCACTTATGGACAAAGGCAAATATGAACAGCATTTTCAAATCAAGGACTTCTGAAAATATTCATATTCTGTTATTACTGCTGTGACAATCCACTATGACACTCCTTTCATGTCAATTTTCTTTCATCTGATGTTTCTTGAAGGTCACAATGACCCTGAGAAATACGAAAGTTGGATTTTCCGTAATGATATTTGTGAAAAAAGGGAGCAAGTTAGTATGACTTGACCATCTTTTTTTTTTTTTTTTTTTTGGTCGCATTTTTCTTTGTGTTGTTCATTATCTCTTAGTGTTTCGCAAATATCCTCTCGACTCACTCTTCTTCTTATAACATCATTTGTGAAGGTCACAATGACCTTGAGAAATAGACAAGTTGGAATTTCTGTAATGAATTTTGCGTAAAAAGGAAGCGTGTTAGAATGACTTGAACCATTTTTTTGGTCATATTTTTCTTTGTATCCTTTGTTATCTGTTAGTACTTTTGTCAGATATCCTCTCGACTCACTCTTGTTCCAATAACATTATTCGTGAAGGTGAAATGATAACTCTACGCATTCTCATTGCAAGCTCATCTTTCAAACGTGTTCTTCCCAAAGACGTTTATAAATAGAACATATGTCTTTGGTTCTTCCCTAGTATAACTCTTTGACTCCCGCACACTATCTACCAGCATCCTGCATTGTCAACTATGCTAGCAAAGCAAAAACTTAACCCTTTGATTCCCTCACCCTATCCAGTAGCTTCCTGCAGGAAGCTGGTGGATGGGGTGAAGGAATCAAAGGGTTAAGTCTGGAAGCTGGTGGATAGGGTGAGGGAATCAAAGGGTTAAGTTTTTGCTGTTGGTGGATAGGGCTCAGGAGTCGAAGGGTTAATGTAGTAGGTGTACACAGGCATACGCGCGATGATAGTGACTTTTCTTTCTGTTGCCAATCATCATCATCATCATTCTCCTGCCCGTGATGGGCGTAGAGGAGAGATGAGAGACACTCTTGAAGCCAGCCGTCGCCAACCGGTCCTGTCCTCCGCCTGTCCACCAGCGTGGGGCCATCCAACCTGGTCCATTCTTTGATGTTGTCCATCCAGCATTTGGCTTGTCGTCCCCTTCGTCTGCCGCCTCCCAGTGTACCCTGGAGGACCGTTTTGGGCAGTGAGTTGTGGCGTGTGACATGCCCGAACCACGACAGCTTCCTGTTCTTGACTGTTGCCAGGAGGGGTTCTTGTGGGCCTGCGAGTGTTGTTATTTGGCTCCACACAAAGTCGTTTGTCTTCCGATCTTGCCAAGAGATCCCGAGCAAGCGCCTGAAGCATTTAGTTTCAAACGTCTGGATTCTCTTGGTGGTCTCTGCTGTCATGGTCCAGCTCTCGCATCCATACAGCAGGATGGGGAGCACCAGGGACTTGTACAGCTTCATCTTCGATGGAAAGTCGATCTCTCTGCTCTTCCAGATCTTGTTTAGCTTTACCATTGCTGCTGTTGCGATCGCTAGTCTGGTCTTGATTTCTGTTGTAGAGCGACCGTCTTTGGTGAGAGTGGCGCCAAGGTATTTGAAAGCGTCCACTTCTTCAAGCTGTTGCCCGTTCATGTAGATTTCAGCATGGGTGTTGGTTGTGCTGTTGACCAGGACTTTGCTTTTTTCTGTGCTCACTTCCATTCCGTGTGCACCTGCACTTTCTTCCAGTCTCATGGTCAGGTCTTGTAGTTCTTCGTTGCTGCCTCCCATCAGGTCGATGTCATCTGCGAACCTCAGGTTGTTGATGGTTCTTCCTCCGATGGAGACAGTGGAGTGGAAGTCATGGAGGGCTTCACGCATGATGTTCTCCAGGAAGAGATTGAACAGCACGGGAGAGAGTAGGCAGCCTTGACGGACTCCAACTGTGGTCTTGAAGTAGTCCCTATCTGGTTGTTGAGGAGAACTGCGCTGCTGGCAGCGTTATACAGCGCCTGGATGGTTTGGACGAGACCTTCCTCTATGCCAAACTTTCTTAGCACCTGCCACAAACCCATTATGCCACACCCTGTCGAATGCTTTTTTAAAGTCTATGAAGTTGTGGAACAGGTCTCTCTGATGCTGCAGATGTTTCTCCATCATTATCCGGCAGGTGAAGATCTGTTCTACTGTGCTTCTGCCCGCCCTAAATCCAGCTTGTTCTTCCGCAAGGTGTTCTTCCGCTTCTTTCTTCAGTCGATTCAATATGACTCTGACATGATCTTGCTGGTGTGGCTAATGAGACTTATTGTTCTGTAGTTCTGGCATTGGCGCATATTTCCCTTTTTGGGCAGGGGGATGATGAGTGATTGAGTCCATTCTGTGGGCCACTGTTTTGTCTCCCAGATCTTCTGACAAATCGATGTTACACGAGTGACCAAATCATTCCCTCCATGTTTGAGCAGCTCTGCTGGGATATTGTCTGCTCCAGGTGATTTCCCTGCTGGTAGGCTGCGGATGGCTTCTTCCACTTCTTCTCTCATCACTGGTAGCGGTGAGGATTCCCTCAATGGTGTTGAGTCCCCCTGAAACAAACTGTCATCTGGCTGTATTGGGTAGTTGTATAGTTCTTGGCAGTACTGCGTCCATCTGTTCAGAACAGCGGAGCTTTCTGTCAGCAGCTCGCCTGAGGTATCCTCGATGACTGACGATCTGTTTTGCTGCGTCTTGGTAAGGTTTTTCAGTGTGGTGAAGGCATGTTTGCTGTTTCCTTTTTTCATGCCTTTCTCGATGTTCTCACACTGGTTGTTGATCCATTGTTCTTTGGCTTCAATCATTTTCTTCTTTACAAGGTTGTTGGTTTTACGATACTGTGCGGCTTCTTCAGGGCTGGATTTTTCGTCTTCTTCAGTGATCTTCTGTTGTCGCAGAGGTCAAGGATGTCATTTGAGATCCATGCTTGGTGTTTCTTCCTCTGTCGCCCCAGTACCTCCTCTGCTGTTTCGCGGACTGCCTCACCAAAGTTGTTTGTGAGGTCGTTGATGTCGCTGTCCAGGAAGTTGAGTGCCGCGAACCGCCCCCCGAGCTGTGCCTGGAATGCCTCTTGTATCTCTGGATCTTTTAGCTTTTCCAGGTCAAACTTGATGCGTGGCTGCGCAGCTTGGTACTTCTTTTTCAATTTGATCTTCATTGTGAGCAACACGAGGTCGTGGTCGCTGCCTATATCAGCTCCAGGGTATGTCCTCGTCTTTGCTTTATTAATGCTTGATTTGAAGCGCCGCGGTGTGAGGACAAAGTCGATCTGATTGTGAGTCTTTCCGTTCGGCGCATGCCAGGTTGTTCTTCTTGACAGTTTGTGGGGGTAGAGGGTGTTGGCAATGGTGAGCCGTTGGGTGCAGGCAAACTCCAGAAGGCGAAGTCCCCTGTCATTAGTTTCCCCTGTGCCAAATTGACCCACTGTTCCAGCCCAGTTTTTGTAGGCATCTGGGCCGACTTTGGCGTTGAGGTCCCCCTGAACTATGATGATGTCTTTCCTGGGGGCTTTTCCGATGGTGTCTTCTATTTTCTCATAGAATTCTTCAACCACCTGGTCTTCGTGGCTGGTAGTTGGAGCATACACTTGTATGATGGTGATGTTCTTTGGTTTGGCTGACACCCGAATGCTGATGATTCTGCTGTTGACAGGCGTGCAGCTCATGATGCATCCAATGACTTATTTGCGTACGATGAAAGCTACGCCATTTTCATGTAGTGACTCTTCGCCACTGTACCACATCTTGTGTCCTTCTCTCTGTGATTGCTTCTCCGAAGCCTGTCCATCTTACTTCCGATATACCCACAATGTCCCATTGGTAGCGTCTCAGCTCGTGTTCTAGTTCTTTTACTTTGCCGCACTGATGAGTGTACGGACATTCCAGGTTCCAATGGTAGCTTTTTCCGTTGGCAGTTTGAATGATGTCTTTGCCCCAGTAGCTGACTTTTCACTTCCACCCTGGTGCTTGTCAGTGGTAAGCGCGGTCGTTTGTAACCCGGGCCCCGACCGATCCGGTATGTTGTTGGCTATAGTGTCTCTCATATCTTTTCTGTGGGCGTTAGGTTAATCCTTGGTGGCGCCAATCCCCTCTCCAAGTCTCCTGCTGTGACAGGTAGTACTGGGCTACAGCTTGCCAGTAGCAGACCTATTTGTCTGACCTGACTTGTAAAAAAAACATGAAAGTGATTGCCAGGGATCGCTATTATCCAAGTAGAGTAAATGCCGGTACGTTGTTACAGTTCCAAGAGAGAGGGACAAATCAAACTGTCGTGAAAAAGAGCTTTCATAATCCCACTCCTAAACATTGCACGCCCGACTAGAAGGAAACGACCACCGTAAGTTTCTGTCACACAAACTTCATTGACCCAAACCGGTATAACCAAAAGGGCAAGTTAATGGAGTGTATACGGATCCACGCTTCGTCGTCAATTGGCTTGACTGTGTGTGTGATGTGATTATCTGTTGTGAGTGTGTGGGGTGTGTGTGTGTGTGTGTGTGTGTGTGTGTGTGTGTCGTGTGTGTGTGTGTGTGTGTGTGTGTGTGTGTGTGTGTGTGTGTGTGTGTGTGTGTGGGTGTGTAATCTTACTGTGTTAATAAGTAATCATTCATTCAGAACGAGAGGCGACACCAGATTTAATCAATCTTCTACCGACACGCTACTACAGCGCAAAGGCAAGCCACTTAGAGCTACCTTTGTGCAATGCATAGGTGACGACAGATTGTTGTGAAAGCATATTGCAAGTCTTTATCAGCCTTAGGAGTGAATGGGTTGTCTTTAGTATGTATACGTGTTGTGTCTGTAGTGAGTGACCTTTTGCGCTTGTTAGCGCGTAGTTAATATGGTACTGCTTGTATTCTGTTTGTTAATACTCAGAAGATCCCTGCTGTTCTGTTTTTCAATCTTCTCTCTCTCTCTCTCTCTCTCTCTCTCTCTTCTCTCTCTCTCTCTCTTCTCTCTCTCTTTCTCTTCTTCTCTTTCTCTCTGTCTCTCTCTTTCTGTCTTTTGTCTGTCTCTCTGTCAGTATGTCTGTCTGTCTGTCTCTGTGTCTGTCTGTCTGTCTCTGTGTATCTCTCTCTCGCTCCACACACACACACATGCACACACACACACATACATACACACCCCACTACCATCCCCACTACCACCACCACTGTTACTACTACCGGCACCATCACCACCGCCACCACCACTGTCACCATAGTACGATCAACAACAAAAGGGTAAAAAGTAAAATAAACAGCAGTGTTGACGATTTGTGGAAATTGCTTTTATAGAATCGATATATAGTATTTGTGTCAGTATGTACACATTTACTACTGACCTCGTGTAGGTGTATGAATTCGTAGTAAGCAGCTAGCTGCTAATGATGACCATGATTATAACGACGACAACAGGAGCAACAATAAAAACGAAACATTAATAATAACAGTGACAAGACTGGTCATGATGATGATGATGATGATAATGATAATGATGGTGATGATTGTTGCTGCTGCTTGCTGCTGCTGTGCGGGATGATGATGATGATGATGATGACAATGCTGATGCTGATGAAGATGACGACAGAGAACATTTTTGTCATCAGCCTTTTTCACAAGACGCTTTGAACCATGAAGAACTGAACGAAGGGTAGTTACTATATGAATTAAAGAAAATTACACCTAAATTCAAAAGCCAATGAAAGTATTCGCGAAATGCGAACAACACGGTTCAAATTGTACCGTTGGAATAAACAACCCTGCCTGTTGCGGGCTACAAATACCCTCTTTGAGGGGGCAGAATGTGTTCGCATAGAAAACCAACAGCCATATAGTATTACACCTTGGGTGAATCAGCGCGAGTCTGCTGTGTGTGTGTGTGGAGAGATGAGCGTCTGAGGGGGTGGGTGGGGGTGGACAGGGTAGATAAATTAAGGTATGTAATAACCCTCTATATATTCTGTTCAAACGAAGGTAGATATTCGTAACTTAATCGTGATTCAGTATAATCTAACGCCCGGTATTTGTACAAAACCACTCACTGTATCACTCACCAGCCCCTTGAAATCTTGAATGTGCTCAAAAGAGGAAGCGAAAATACACCTACATCAAGTGCAAGAGAACATGAAGTCTCACCCATGTCACTTTGCACCTTCACACGTTCTAATATTAATTCATCGTTGGTCTAGGTATCATTCAGGTGAAGAAGATTCTAGTTTTAAATGGGTGGCAACCAAACTTTTATTTATTCATATTTCTTTCTTTCTTTCTCTTTCTTTCCTTCCTTCTTTCTTTCTAAGGAGATGCCTCTGGCGTTGACCACTCCGTCCAATTTATCACATAGGGGATTTAAAATACATACCTAATTACAAATTTAAGCATAAGTAAGGACTGAAAAACATGCATAGAAACGGGCCTAAATTACCTAAAATTGCTTCAGCATATCTCACTTCCCTAGAGCCAAAAAATGCACTTAATAAATGTCCCCTATCATCAATCCTAAGAG
>CM060305.1:142365291-142375291 GCA_030674185.1 Monoplex corrugatus
CGGGCAGTTTCTGGGCAAGACACATAATGGGCAGTTTCTAGGCGAGACACATCACAGACAGTTTCTGGGAAGACACATCACAGACAGTTTCTACCTAGGCAAGACTCGTCACAGACAGTTTCTAAGCAAGACACGTCACAGGCAGTTTCTAGGCAAGACACGTCACAGGCAGTTTCTAGGTAAGACACGTCTCAGGCAGTTTCTAAGCAAGACACGTCACAGGCATTTCTAGGCAAGACACGTCACGGGCTGTTTCTAGGCAAGACACGTCACGGGCAGTTTCTAGGCAAGACACGTCAAAGGCAGTTCCAAGGCAAGACACGTCACAGGCAGTTTCAAGGCAAGACATATCACGGGCAGTTTGTAGGCAAGACATATCACGGGCAGTTTCTAGGCAAGACACATCACTGGCAGTTTCTAGGCAAGACACATAACTGGCAGTTCTAGGCAAGACACATCACTGGCAGTTTCTAGGCAAGACACATCACGGGCATTTTCTAGGCAAAACACATCACTGGCAGTTTGTAGGCAAGATACATCACAGGCAGTTCGTAGGCAAGACACATCACATGCAGTTTCTAGGCAAGACACATAACTGGCAGTTTCTAGGCAAGACACATCATAGACAGTTTTCAGGCAAGACACATCACGGGCAGTTTCTAGGCAAGACACATCACAGGCAGTTTCTAGGCAAGACACATCACTGGCAGTCTCTAGGCAAGACATCACTGGCAGTTTGTAGGCAAGACACATCACTGGCAGTTTTTAGGCAAGACACATCACTGGCAGTTTCTAGGCAAGACACATCACTGGCAGTTTCTAGGCAAGACACATCAAGGGCAGTTTCTAGGCAAAACATGTCACAGGCAGTTTCTAGGCAAGACACGTCACAGGCAGTTTCTAGGCAAGACACATAACTGGCAGTTTGTAGGCAAGACACATCACAGGCAGTTTCTAGGCAAGACACATCACAGGCAGTTTCTAGGCAAAACACGTCACGGGCAGTTTCTAGGCAAGACACGTCACAGGCAGTTTCTAGGCAAGACATCACTGGCAGTTTCTAGGCAAGACACGTCACAGTTTCTAGGCAAGACACATCACTGGCAGTTTCTAGGCAAGACACATCACAGGCAGTTTGTAGGCAAGACACATCACGGGCAGTTTCTAGGCAAGATACATCACTGGCAGTTTCTAGGCAAGACACATCACTGGCGGTTTTTAGGCAAGACACATCACAGGCAGTTTGTAGGCAAGACACGTCACAGGCAGTTTCTAGGCAAGACATCACTGGCAGTTTCTAGGCAAGACACGTCACAGTTTCTAGGCAAGACACATCACTGGCAGTTTCTAGGCAAGACACATCACTGGCGGTTTTTAGGCAAGACACATCACAGGCAGTTTGTAGGCAAGACACATCACTGGCAGTTTCTAGGCAAGACACATTACGGGCAGTTTCTAGGCAAGACACATCACTGGCGGTTTTTAGGCAAGACACATCACAGGCAGTTTGTAGGCAAGACACATCACGGGCAGTTTCTAGGCAAGACACATTACGGGCAGTTTCTAGGCAAGACGCATTACAGCCAGTTTGTAGGCAAGACACGTCACAGGCAGTTTCTAGGCAAGAAGTATGACGGGCAGTTTCTAGGCAAGACGCATTACAGCCAGTTTCTAGGCAAGACACGTCACAGGCAGTTTCTAGGCAAGACGCATCGCAGGTAGTTTCTTGGCAGGACACGTCTAAGGCAGATTCAAGGCAAGATGGAATACAGGCTGTTTCTAGACAAGATGCATCACAGGCAGTTTCTGGGCAAGAAGTATCAGGGGCGGTTTCTAAGCAAGACACATCATGGGCAGTTTGTAGGCAAGACACATCATGGGCAGTTTGTAGGCAAGACACATCATGGGCAGTTTGTAGGCAAGACACATCATGGGCAGTTTGTAGGCAAGACAAATCATGGGCAGTTTGTAGGCAAGACACATCATGGGCAGTTTGTAGGCAAGACACATCATGGGCAGTTTGTAGGCAAGACACATCATGGGCAGTTTGTAGGCAAGACACATCATGGGCAGTTTGTAGGCAAGACACATCATGGGCAGTTTGTAGGCAAGACACATCATGGGCAGTTTGTAGGCAAGACACATCATGGGCAGTTTGTAGGCAAGACACATCATGGGCAGTTTGTAGGCAAGACACATCATGGGCAGTTTGTAGGCAAGACACATCATGGGCAGTTTGTAGGCAAGACACATCACAGACAGTTTGTAGGCAAGACACATCACAGACAGTTTCTAGGCAAGACACATCATGGCAGTTTCTAAGCAAGACACATTACAGGAAGTTTCTGATGTTATTGGCTCTAATTTGTCTCTCTGTATAAATGGAATAGACACCGATATTTTCGTCATCCTGACATTATTAGAATCTCCCTGTTCTACATGTATGTGTAATTAGTCCAGAGACCTGTCTGCATGAGACTGTAGATATTGCTGCACAGGCTCCTTGCTATTGCTTGTCTTGTGAACAAGTTAGTCTTAATGGACCCTGTATGTACATAAAAGTTACTGTGACGTATGCATGTTTGGGAAATACAACTATTTAGACACAAGGCAAGAAAAGGGGAAAAATGCAGATATGATACAAAAAATAGGATGAAAAAGTGGGGTAACTGAATATGTATGCATACCTGATACTACATATTAGTGTAATGTAAAATCTTCGTGATTGTGCATTAAGAGAGAGAGAGAGAGGGGGGGGGGGGGGGGGGGAGTAGGAGACAGACACACAAGTAGAAAGCGTTTTTTTGGATGCAATTCTGCCACTCGACTCATATCAAGGACAGACAACACAGCGATGCATTCCTGACACCCTGACTCTAAATTGGTGTGATGTGTACACTGGTATAAAACATAGACAGAAAGGAACGCACATCACAGACAGCTGATGTTACTGGCTATAACTTCTCCCACCGTGTCCATGCAATAGACACTGATGCGTTCGTCAGACTGACCTGATTCGACCCTCGTGGTTACATACCTGATTAACCCACAGAACTGTCTGCATGAGACGGTCGATATAGCTGCACTGGCTCTCTGCCATTGCTTGCCCTGTAAAACAAGTTAGTAGTAAGGGATCCCTCCCATTTGTATGTGTTAATAGTATATCTGTTCATACTTGTTATATGTAGAGGCAGAGCTACCACCTTCCAGTCTGATTATGCAAACATGAGGCTGGCTCCAAAAACAGTCCCCAAAACCAACCAAAGAAACGAACAAAATCAAACCAACCAATCGAACAAAAAAATTGCCCATCAAAAATCAAAACCAACCAAGCAAAACAACATCCCTCCGGGAAAAAAAAGAGAAAAGGAAAGGGAAAAAAAAGAAAGAAAGAAAAAAGGAAGAAAGAAAAGAAAGAAAGAAAGAAAGAAAGAAAGAAAGAAAAATCAACAAACTCTGTGCATGTAGCCTTCAGTCCGTCTACCTATACATTCTTATCTTTTTTCAAGTTTGATGAAGACAAAGCAGTGAGGAAGAGGGGATGGGAAAGTAGCTTTATAATGCTCTCTCATACCAAAAGTTAAAATCTACACCACCTTAATCACCTGTGACCTCAGGGTTATGAGACAATCTTTACCTAACGATGCTTTTTTGCTTCACTGGCTCTCTGCCATCTTGTCTTGTATACATGTTAGCCTCACGGATCCTATGTGTGTGTGTGTTGTGATAGAGGGTAATTCGATTTGGCAGTCAAGTGGGGCATGTAATGATAATGCCAATTAAGTGTGAAGGGTGTGCTTGCCTGTTGAGAGAATACTTACTCTGAAATGTATACAGTCTGAGGACCTACAATTATTTGTATACAAGGAAGGAACAGGATAAAAAATTTATTCTTTAAATTACGGGAATAATTTGCCGACGTTGACGCTTACAGCATGTCTGATTTTGGATAACAGTGTGTGCACAGACATTTACAAATATATATATATATATATATATATATATATATATATATATATTATATATATATATATATATATATATATATAATAACGTGTTGGTGTTTGGTGTCAACGAATTAAAATTGTCACTGCTTATCTTTCACCTTAAGCATGCACATGTACTCTAACTTTTAAACTTTTAAAAACGAAGAAGAAGAAGGAGAAGAAGAAGAAGAAGATGAGATGATGATGAGATGATGATAATATCAATACTGATAACATTAATAGTAATGATGATGATGATGATGGTGATGTGATGATGATGATGATGCGCTAAGTCTTGATGTTGAAGTCAAATCAAAGCGTAAATCAAAAACTATAATACACCAGTTTCGACAAGTTTACTGTATATGTGAATACTATCAGAAGCAGAACGGTGAGGTCAGGCAGGGGTGTTTACTGGCAGGTGGTCACAGACATAAGTAGGTGTAAAACCGTTAATAAACGTACAGCAAAATGTGTTGTTTTCGCATAAATAGTTTTGAGTAACAGGCAGCCAGTGGGGGAATTGAAGCAAGGGAGTGATATAATCGTGTTGTTTTTTTAAGGAGGACAAGACGGGCCACACAATTCTGAATATGTGAGGCATGTGACAGAGAAGAAGGCAAGCCAAAAACAAACAAACAAACAAAAAAACCAAGAAAGTTACAATACTCAATGCGAGACAAAATGAGAGAAGTTGCGAGTTTTTTGCTGCTTCATTTGAAAGATATCATCGAATGGAACTGAAACACCGCAGTTGGCAGTAACAAGACTGGCAGATTTGGTTGATGAACAGTTGGTATCGAAAGTTTAGGATCAAGAACAACACCCAGGGCTTTGATTGATTCAGAATGTACAAGAATGTCGTCACCTATATGGATAGAGCAAACTGTTACAGTGGTAAGCTTGTGCTTAGTGCCAGTGGGCATTGCTTCAACCTTATCTCCATTCAACTGTAGCCTGTTCTGTGTCACCATGCAACAAAATCTATAATATTAGAGGAACTGCTAAAATCTTGAGAGTAACTGATTTTATAGTGTGTATATTTATTCAGGCGTAGATGGGGGTCCGATTCCAGAATTGCTACCCTGCTGATGAGAATTGTTGCTGCCAACCGATGACCACATGTTGCTGAGTCGGGTTCTTACTCTCTTTGTGACTGTGGCTTATGCTAGCATCCAGTTTGTGACGGGGTTCTGCACCACTATAGATTTTAGCTACCAGTGCCCATGGAGTGATTGTGTCTTTTTGATTGACTTGGTTCAGCTTTTTCCGTCGGCACCTACCTCAGGTGATGTGGCCGACGGGGATAACCATTCCAGGGAAGTGGGGGAGGGGGGGGGGAGGCAGACTTATTAATCCTATATTGACACTACCAGAACAACAATGATGTTAAAATGGGACAGTAAGAAGGCCAGTTTTAATGTAGCACATCCCCGGGATTCGAACCCACAACCATTAGCGTGTGAATCCGACGCTCAACCAACTGAGCTACTGAGGCCCGCTATGATTGCCTCAAAGAGTATCGTCCGTAGGTATTATGCTCTTTGATTGCCTCACTGGGCAACGATAGTTCATGTCGAGCACAGTTTACTACAGTCGTTTCGAAACAGTTGGAGATCTTCATCAATCTGAAGGGTCAAATCACCTATATGGTTTGGTTCTGTCCCCACCCCCACCCCACCCCACCTTGCCTTCCACCCCCACACCTCTTGCAACTGAATATGCGTTTTCGTGTGTGTGTGTGTGTGTGTGTGTGTGTGTGTGTGTGTGTGTGTGTGTGTGTGTGTGTGTGTGTGTGTGTGTGTGTGTGTGTGTGTGTGTGTTTCTGGGGTTTTTCTTGAAAACCTGTTCTGTTTTCTTTTTCTCTCGCGGCACTTACTGAATCACAAACACTGCATTTGTTGTCCTGCTTGTAGGGCGGGGCTAAAACAAACCGTGACTTGTGTTGCTTCACCCATGCTGCATATTTATCTTATTGTCATGTTGCTTTATTGGATCAAGTTTTGTTTAAACCAGCCAAGCGTGTGTGTTTGTGGTGTGGCACGGTGTAACAGTGTGTGTGCGTGTGTGTGTGTGTGTGTGTGTGTGTGTGTGTGTGTGTGTGTGTGTGTGTGTGTGTGTGTGTGTGTGAACACTAGAGGGTAGAATGTGTGTGTGTGTGTGTGTGTGTGTGTGTGTGTGTGTGTGTGTGTGTGTGTGTGTGTGTGAACATAGAGAGTAGAATGTGTGTGTGTGTGTGTGAGAGAGAGAGAGAGAGAGAGAGAGAGAGAGAGAGAGAGAGAGAGAGAGAGAGAGAGAGAGAGAGAGAGAGACTACATAAGCATACGAAATGTAAGAACGTAAAACCTAGCAGTTCAGAAGATGCTGAACCAAGTCTGAAAAAGAAAGACAGTAAAACCGTTCTAGCTTTTAAACTTCTCAGATGCTCAGATAAACACATTGATAAACAGACTGACAAACAAACACAGGGACAATTAGACACAAAAAGCAATGTTTGAAAGAAAAAACTTGTGCACAGCTCAACACGCCCTGATATAATCTCTGATAAGTGGCTTCTGTTTATACAGCTACAGCTTCGAAGGACTGCAAATTACAGACAGAATAACAACAATATACAAGTCCTTTTTGTGGAAATCACGTAGGCCTGTGCACTGCAATCTGATGAATAGGACCTGACTTCCTCCCTGTTCTACGTCTGCTTCCACCTTGTCAACACGAGGCTAGTCAGAATGAAACAGCAAAAACTTGCGATGGCAACAGTTTTTTTGCCGTTGCATTCTGACTAGCGTTGTTGTTTGCATTGCTTGCTTCTTTTCTTCCTCTTACTGTTTTCTTCTTCTTTTTCTTCTGCTTCGCACTCCATCTGACATTTTCCATCATTCTGGTGGTGTCAGCCTAGTTTTTCACAGGTCCCCACCCTCCACATTTTCAAGATGTTGCCAGCGCATGCGGTTTTGCGTAGGCGCAGGGAGTCTGCTAGATAATTGTGGGCAGATTTAGGTGGAGTGCATATGGATTTGTTCGAGTATGACGAATCGCTCATGAACGGACTCTTAACTCCAGACGCATCTTCTTCTTTTTCTTCTTCTCTTTCTTGTTCTTGTTCTTGTTCTTGCTCTTGCTCTTGTTCTTGTTCTTGTTCTTGTTCTTGTTCTTGCTCTTGTTCTTGTTCTTGTTCTTGATTTTTTGATCTTCTTTTTCTTGTTCTTGTTGTTGTTGTTGTTGTTGTTCTTGTTCTTGTTCTTGATTTTTTGATCTTCTTTTTCTTGTTCTTGTTGTTGTTCTTGTTCTTGTTCTGATTTTCTTGATCTTCTTTTTCTTGTTCTTGTTGTTGTTCTTGTTCTTGTTCTTGCTCTTGTTCTTGTTCTTGTTCTTGTTCTTCTTTTTCTTGTTGTTGTTGTTGTTCTTGTTCTTCTTTTTCTTGTTCTTGTTCTTGTTCTTGATTTTCTTGATCTTCTTTTTCTTGTTCTTGTTGTTGTTGTTGTTCTTGTTGTTGTTCTTGTTGTTGTTCTTGCTCTTGCTCTTGTTCTTGTTCTTGTTCTTGTTTTTGTTCTTCTTTTTCTTGTTCTTGTTTTTGCTCTTGTTCTTGTTCTTGTTCTTCTTTTTCTTGTTCTTGTTCTTGCTCTTGTTCTTGTTCTTGTTCTTGTTCTTCTTGTTCTTGTTGTTGTTCTTGTTTTTGTTCTTCTTCTTCTTCTTCTTTTTCTTCTTGCGTTCTTCTTCTTCTTCTTCTTCTCTTTCTTGTTCTTGTTCTTGCTCTTGTTCTTGTTCTTGTTCTTCTTTTTCTTGTTCTTGTTGTTGTTCTTGTTCTTGTTTTTGTTCTTCTTCTTCTTCTTCTTTTTCTTCTTGCGTTCTTCTTCTTCTTCTCTTTCTTGTTCTTGTTCTTGCTCTTGTTCTTGTTCTTGTTCTTCTTTTTCTTGTTCTTGTTGTTGTTGTTGTTGTTCTTGTTTTTGTTCTTCTTCTTCTTCTTCTTGTTCTTGTTCTTGTTCTTGTTGTTGTTCTTCTTCTTCGTTTTCTTCATTTTCTTGTTCTTCTTCTTCCTTTATCTGATCGCTTGTACCATTGTTGGTGTTGCGGGGAGAAAGAATTAACAGTCAGCAGCGTAGAGAGATGTCATGTGACGTCAAGTTCTCTTTCATGTCATAAATCCAGGTTTTCTTTGGTCTGCCTCTCGCTTCAGATCCAGATGTATCTTTTTGTTGTATGCTTGTTGAGCCAGCTGATGAGGCTGTGGTCTGGTCAGCTGGCCAAACCACTTAATTTTCTGTTGATGAATATGATGATGAATTGATGTGGATCTCGCCATTTCCCTGATCATTGTGTTTCTGATCGTATTTTTGCTTGTATTACATGAAAGTAAACATACTGATTCATAAGAATAAGTTAGAGGAGCGAAGGATGGTGCAGCAGTGGTAGTGCGTGCGTGCGTGCGCGTGTATGTGTGTGTGTGTGATTGTTGTGCACGTATGTCCTGTGCCTGTGTTTGCGGGTGCTTGCTCGTCTGTGTGCATGTCCAAATAAGTGCACGCACGTGAGGGAAATTGAAACTGAAAGTCAAGACGTGTGTGTGTGTGCATTTGTTTTGGTTGTTAGGTGGCTATGCCTTCACCTCTGGAGCCTCATGGCACATTCTCAGTGAATTATCTGTTTAAAAATATGTATTAACTTATGCCATCAGCTCATCACTTGCACGTTAATAACACACGCTATTTTTTTTCCAGTAAATGTAGCCAGATCGTGCACCCTTCTTGCTGTAAGTTACCCTTGTCTGACCTGATTTCACACTTCCTGTTACAAGTCTGGTTACACCAGAAACTTGTCGGTATGAGACGATAAAATCGGCTGCCCTGGCTACCTGCCAATGTTTGCATAGCACGAAAATAATACACGCCTTAGCAGTAATGGGTCCACTGCGTTTTTGTTTAAAATGGGGGTGCAGGATTGGAACGTGGCAGTTTGCTTTGGCGATCATTTAACTCTTTGACTCCTGCATCCTGTCGACAACCTGCAAAAACTTAAACCTTTGATTCCCTAATCATATCCACCAGCTTCTGGCAGAAGCTGTGGATAGGGTGAGGGGATCAAAGGTTACGTTTTTGCTTTGCTAGCATGGCTGACAATGTGTGATGCTGGCAGACAGAGTGGAAAGTCAAAGGGTTAATACTGCAGGTTGTAAAGGTCAGATGGGTAAACGTCAGTCTTTTAATTGGAAGGTCTGGGGGTTCGATCCTGCGTGAGTACATTCCGTCTGTTGGGTAAAAGGTGGTGATTTTTATACTGCAGACATGTTAGTGGCTAGCCCCCTTCGTGTGTTAACGCATTCATAGCGTCAAGTGTGCGTGTGAAAGACCTAACGTCATTATTTAGTGACTGGCAAAAACATAAAAACACCCAGCATGGACACTCACCAAAGACAGAGTATGCAGACTATGCTGCGAAATATTGCCAGCGTTGTATGGTCAAAACAATATGCATATGTGCATCTGAGTATAATCCCAAAGCTCTAAGAAAGAAGTGAGTGATGCAGGTAGTGTGTGGCTGTGGTCAGTGTGTGAGGATGAACACACATTCTGTATCCTTCCATAGTCCGTCAAAAATATCTTCTCAATCAAATTAACGTTTTCATTCAGTAACTTTATTTGTGAAATGAAAGAAAATGAATTGAAAGTATCAAACCTTATCCAATTTCGTGTATTATGTGGGTATATTATGACTACTTGAATATCCCATTGTAAGAATGTGTCAGATGTACTGACTTTGAAGATGGTACGCATATCACACGCTAGTTAATGACATCTCTTTACTAACTGCTACATGCTGAACTCTATTTTCCAATATGATAATGATTAATCTTTAAGCATATGCCCACAAATTTAATTGAGCTTGTATTTTACACAAGCTTACCAAAATTAAGTGAAGCTTTCTTACATGTACAATTGTTGTCAGATGGAATGGTGGATGTAAATAATGTGCCGATTAGGCCTATATGTTTATTATTGCTGTTTATCTTCTCACAG